>CM051384.1:14281305-14331305 GCA_028015245.1 Cardamine occulta
CCAATTGTCTATCAACATTAATTATTAATTACTCCATATATTGAAAAAAAAAATTAAAACTAACTTTCAAACAAAAATATTTAGTAATAGACTCATTTTAGATAATTTGATCTAATTTGATAAAATGAATTAAATTTTAGATACATCTATAATAGATTTTGTCTTAACATAATAATGTTGGTTTTGGAAATAAATAATATTTAAAAATTATTTACCATAATGATTATCATCTAAATCTAATATTTTTATATATCTATATATCTATATATATATATTGGGTTTTGCAAACAATAAAATTAGCAATATATAAAAAAAACGGATATTGGTCTAAAATATTTGGTTTGGTTCGGTATGTATTTCTCAATTTTATAATTTTTCCACCTTTTGTAAACCGACCATGACCAGGTTCGAACCTGTTCTTCCATGAGAGAGAAACTAAAAATATCATTTTGATCAGGAAGAAGAAATCGCTTCTTGATTCGTCTCTGGGAACTGATTCTTTAACAACAACGATGGCTCTGACCGCTTTGAATCAGCTCTACTTTGTCCTCGCAAGCAAACCTGAGCAGGTTCTGTAACTATTCAATTAAACCCTAGATTGAGAATTGATATGAATTGAATTGTTGACATTTGGGAAACAAAATGCTTAATTTCTTGTTTCCCTGATATAGGAGAAGATCACTAAGGAAGAGTCTAGTACCATTGTCTCGTGCCATCTCAAAGTTTTGTGGACTGCTGGGTTTGCGTCTGGTCTAGGAGGAGGTTTAGGTTGGCAAGGTTCGTTCTTTTCTTGTGGACTCTTAATTCATTGGCTCACCAAGTTTCTTAGACTGTGTCTTTCAATGGAGTTAGTCGTCTATGAAGCCCAAATGAATAAGAACAGTACTAAAACCAAATGAGGAAAACTTAGTTTGTTTTTCTTGTGTAATTGATGTTTTGCTGGTGTTTTCTTCTAGTGGCAAAAAGGTTGAAAATGCTGAAAGGACCTGGGAGGCTTGCTCTTGCTACTGGTAAACTACTTGCAAATCTTTGGAAATAATAATGGTTTCTCACATTCGTTTTTTTAAGCCTTGGTTACATGTTTCATTATCAATTTTTTGTTGAATGTTTTTCCTCTTTTCAATTCCATGCAGGAGCGGCTGCTGCGGCGTTTTCTGTTACTTGGGATTGGCAAGCTTCTACAACTGGAGTTTCGTGCCTTGATTATATCCTTAGGCAAGATGCAACACGAATGCAGAAAGAGCTTGTGAATCTGTATGTATCCATGAGACATCAGGCTTCTTATGGTGTTATTGATTTGTGACCTTTTGATCCCTTATATAATGTAACTTATCTTTCTTAGCATGATTTTTCAAACTACAGCTTAGTCAGGTCCAATAGAGGTGAAGCTTGGAGATGGGAACTTATGTCCAAGCATTTCTACCCTGAAGCTGTTTACAATGATGAAGGAGACAAACCTCAAATGCGTTGGCGTAGACGAAGCACTTTCACAGAAATTGCCTCTTCTTATGATGATGTAAATGAATCCAAATCTCAGAAAACCCACAATGGCTTACCAAACCCTCTTCATCAAAGCATTTCCAATGGATCTGATGCTTCAAAGACTAGATTGAATCTCAAACCTAGCTCTGTGAGTACTATCTAAATCTTAGTTGTTAATTCTATAGCCTCTGCAAACGCCTAGCATTAGTTTGGACAAGAACCGGTTTCCAATATTATAATCGAAATATTTGTTTTCAGGGAACCTCGGATGGCGATGTGGTGGAAGAAGATGCTCTTGACATTGTCTTTGGTCGTTCAGAACCAACAGAGAGCATTCCTGCACCAGTTAATGCAAAGGGTTCAGGGCCTTCAAGCAAAACGCAAACTCGCAAAAAGAAAAGAGCTCTACGAAGACAAAGACTTAAAAATCGTGAAGCAGCTACAAATACTCCTCAGTACGAACTTGCATAGAGATGAAAAAACAACTATGCTTGTTCTGCTTGATGTTTATCACCATGAATTTGTCTCTTTAAGCTCATTAGCTCCAAGTCTCACTTTCAAATTTTCATTTTGACATTTTGTGAAGGATAATTCTGTAAGAATACTGATAGATATTAAAGTTAATAAGTTCCTTTTGAATAATATTTGTATTGAAGTATAAAATGATACATTTATCACCAGCATTGGATACAATTACCAAAAAAAATTACATCTTATCTTTATTTTCTATTTTTAGTTTTTTAATAAGCAAATAGAGAGAGGACTCATTAACATCATGAACAAGCAGAAGCATCAAAATTAGGCAACACAATGAACGACATCGACAATGGCAAGACATTAACCGGAGATTTCACACCACGGAGGACCGGTTCAAGGCTCGGGATATCTCCGGTTGCCGTTGGTTTTAACGGTTTACCGTTCAAGATCATTGTCTTGCTCTGCAAATTACAGTTTTCTGGTGTCAGATGATACTCTTCTCTGTTCAAATATCCATCTGAAGCTTTACTTCCAATCCAAGAAAAAGGTTTCTTCAAAGTATCCAACAAAGACTTCTTCTTTTGCGATTCCGCATTCAAAACTATGTTCATACCATTGCTGACGCTAATCGTGAAATCCGATTGATTGCTTAGATTTATCAATAGCAATGTCACACCAGCCTATAAAACCAAGAAAGAAACCGAAGCTTCGTTAGCAAATTCTAACCGAAAATTGACATTCGGAAACAGAGATTTATGAGTAACTCACTCTTCCTTTTGAACAATGTGCGTAAACCCGTAGCTGCGGTGGTCCATTTGTCTGAACTGCAAGAACTCCTTTTCCCATTAACCGATGCCAAAGCAGCGCACTGGCCCGAGTCCCAAGTCCCAACCCAAAAAAAGATTTATGGAAAAGTCAGTTAAACCTTCAAGATCAACAAAGATTGCACAGTGGCTCTAAATAGTAAGAGACGGCATGGTTAGGGACTCTCACCTATAGTAATCCGGATTTGGAACAAACGTTCCCTTTTCGAGCAAGCCATAAAACCCTCCAACCAAAGTTTGTCTGCAGTAAACTTTAGTATTGTGTCTCGACGACATTCCAAGCTGATCTAGATACCTTAGAGAGATTAGATCCAAAAAAACACTTATTTTAGTTCATTTGGTAATAGAAAACCGGGGAAATGTCAAGAAATCCGAAATAGGTTCTCTTTTATGTCAAGAAACACTTGTTTTACCAGAAGCTGTCTATGAATGTATCAGAAACATGACGACCACCACTATTATAAGCTCCACCAGACTCTCCAACCCAAGGAGAAGCCCATGATCCATGTTCTTGAATTGTCTGGTTCACGTTCTTGAATGTTTCAGATACTTTGCTTAAGTAACTCGGATCCATTATCTTCTTCACCAGCTGAGGATCATTACCTGCGCGACTCGAACAGAGAATTCTTCAGAAAATTATTTACACATAAGTAATAGTTCTGATTTGATTTGATTATCATATACCAAACCATACCTGAACCGAGATTGTATATATGATGAGTCACGATGTCGACAACACCGGGACCAGAGATCTGAAGAAGTTTGGTGTACCATTGTTGTTCATAGAATCCTCCAGGAGCGACAAGTTTAGGCTTGATTAACCGAGAATCTTTATAAACTTTGTTGATTACATCTTTAAGTACAATCAAGTCTTTCCCGTAGAGCTCTGCGCTCACACTCGCACCAACCCCACTTCCACTCAGCTCGTTTCCTATACCGAGAACAAGGAAATCTAAGAAAAAAGCCGAGTAAAAGAAGGTGACTCTTAAAATGTTTGCTGTTACCGAATTCCCAAGTATCTATAGTGTAACCCTTTGAGACTGTATAGTTTATGAAATCTTGAGTGTTTACGTGATCCCACGCCCCACCCCACGCTTTCCCACGGAGTTTGTGTCTCCCTTGCAACGCGTTTAAACCGAAAGTGACTACAGCTCTGTGTGATAAAAAGACGAAAACACAAGACTAATTCAAGATTCTCCTATAGGGGAAAATGTGAACCTTAATATGTGAACCAAAATGCAGAACCTAAGACTTACCCCGTTGCGGTTAGGAAACGGTTGAGCTCATCCCATCGCTTCATATGCAAGCATCCTTTAGAGAATCCGAACAAACCACTACTCATTTTTCCAAATTGACGGCAAGGAGTTTTGAGATTTCCTACATCGTAAATCACTTGATCTTGCAGCGAACCGCCAATTCTTATCCTCAACGGCTTAAAAGCTAAACATACACACAAAATCCAAATCCTTAAAAGTTTCAGAAATCAAGAACAAACAAGCAATGACATGAAAAGTTTTGGGTCTGCAAACCTTGAACAGCTTTAGCAAGAAGGGGTCGAGTTAAGTCCTGTAAAACATTCCAAAAGATTCAGAATTTTCAATCGTAATTGCACACATTGTGAAGAGACTAATCGTATAAATACCAAAAGGTGAATCCTTTTTCTCTACTTTTGCTATTACCATATTGATAACTGAAGAGTAACCCCAAGGACATTGGTCATAGTTGCACTTGTCATGTGGCCACCAGTCCAATGTAGCACATACAAAGTTCTCGTCTGTCTCACAGACTCGACGAGCTCCTTCGATAGTGATCGATACAGTTTTCATGTCTTCAGCCATTGCTGTCTCTAGAACTAGAAGAAGATAACCCAAGAAGACTAAGAAGCAAAATTTGAAGCCCATTGCTTTGTTTTTGCCTGTAAAAAAAATAAAACCGAACCTTTTTAAAGACAAAAATCATCAAGAAGAAGACAAGTCTAAAAAGTTATAAAAAACAGAACTAAAACCTCTGCAATTGTCAGAACAAGCAACTAAGCAAGTGATACTTGCATGTGAAACTATATACATAGAGAAAGGAATAAACTTTTTTGCTGGATTTAAGATTTATGATTATAACCCGAGAGTTAAGAGTGTAATTAACCCACTAAAGAAGAAAAAAATAGCTAACTTTTGCTGACAAATCAAGAAAAAGCCTAACCTCTAAAATTACCTGAACAAGGAAGTGATTATAGAGACAGCCTTTGTATGTGAAAAAAATCTATAAAATCAAAAAGAAGAATTTAAGTTTAAAATTATAAGTTATAACCAGAAGAATTTACCTGCAAATTAATTAGGCCAGCCCCCCTAATTAGGTAACTAATTAATTAGTCAAAATATTGTTTTGAACGAAACATGCAAAGAATGAATTATATTGGTCAATAAACTTGCATAAAGAATGATCATCTAATAAATTTTACGGATTCGGGTTTAAAGTCCGACCCGGATAATCGATTTGGATTAGTTAATTTACAGTTAAAAATGGGAAAAAAAAAATATTGTATGAACTGAAGAAACCAAACAAAGTAATAAACAAAAAAAAAGGACAAGAGTCAAAGAAAGTGTCTGGGAATTAAGAAAGAGGAAAGTTGAGGTCAGTGGATGATGATGGTAGACGATTCAAATTCTCTGGTAATTATAATGAAATCTCTTGACAGCTCTTAATTAATATATATGGATTAAATCAACCACCAAAAAAAATAAAAATCAACCCAGAAACATTGTGAGAAGGATCTAAAGCTTTGATATGATATAGGAGATCGAACGGATCCCTTAAAATTCAAGTGAAATACTAAAACTTCGGATTGAGATAGAAGCAAGAACTGACCTTAGAATCCAGCTTCAATGGAGAAAATCCGATTCTGAAGCAAAGGGTAGCTGTAAAAATCTGGACTTTTCTTCATCAAAAAAAAAAAATCTGGACTTTTGATAATTAGTAGGTTTATATTTTGTGAAAGTTCTTGAGCCTCGATGATACTTACATCAAAATCTAGCGTAGTAAGATGGATTAGGTGTTCTTTGCAATGTGTCGGCTTCTCTATTTTACTTACTCGCTCGTTGAGATGTTGTTCTTTTCAATTTATAATTTTGTATTTTTTTTTTTTTTGTATTATTCTTAAGAGTTGGTGCAACTTGATAAATCAAACCATCTCTTCAAACATGAGCTTCTTTACCACTTTTTATTCGTTAATCGATTTAGTTAACGGAAAACAGTTAAAAGGATTCCTTTGAAAACAAGTAAAATCTAATTTGGTGGAGAAAAATATTAATTAAAAAAAAAACCTTTGTTTTAGTTGCTAGACAAATGGCTTCTAACTTTACTTTTCTCCCTTTTGTTCTTACTACTGAATGTTTTTAGACTATATTAATAACAAGCCACCCGAAAAAAAAGTCGCTTTCAAAGTTTATTGTTTTGTTTTTATCTCAAAGACATTTCAAGTAGATTAACAACTAACAAAAGAAAATCACTTTCAAAATATAATCTACTACACTTTAAATTTTTCTAAGTACAAGTGACACAACCAATCAGATTTTTTTTTTAAATTAGAAACAGATTTGAAAACATTTGCTTCCTCTAAATGAACTTTAAGAAAAAGAAATCCAGATTATAAAAAATAATAAATAGCATCAAGTAAAAAGCAGGTAGTAAAATAAAAACAAAATAATGTGGGGATAGTAACAGTATACGGTGGTTCGAGTCGGTGCATCTGCATTTAGATTTAGTAAGTATCGCCACGTGTGAAAATAACAGATCTATCCCTTTCTTTTTCTCTTTTATATCTTATCTTTTTTAATCAATATAAACAAAACTAACTCATGTAAAACCCATTTGTTTTCTTTTTCTTTTTCATTAAATCACTTTCTTCCAGATTTAGTATGGTGGTGAATATTGTTCGCTTAGTGTAATCAGATGTTTTTTGAACGAATACTAAGTATTTTGTAGGCAATAATAATAGGTTTTCAATGTCAGTATTCTATATTGTTTTTTAGAAAAACCTAATACTCTTTCACTTATTTCTGCTTTTATGTAGAAAGGTCTTTGTGAGTAAGCTACTTTTTGTATAGGATGATGACCACGAAATATACATTTTTGTCAATTTTCTAGAATCAGCAAGCAGAAATTGAAAATTTGGGCCTCGGGTAAAATGGGCCACTTCTCGCTAAGAATTGGGCTTCAAAAAATACTTTTGACACTTTGGATTTGACTGGAGAGAGAATTAGCTATGGCTGAAAATTGAAATGGCATAAGCACAAGTTTGTTTTGGAATTTGAGGGTTTCGCAAAATTTTAAAAGTTACTAATTGTGGTACAAACGCTGATAAAAAAAAAATGGTGTTACCAAATGATTGACCGCACCTAATTTAGTGCGTAAACACCCTTTGTTTTTGGTTATAAATACTTTTTAGAAAAATGTTTGTGATAGTGTTCGTTTTATATTATTCAGCTTGATAAAATAAATATTTTAGTTGGCAAATTTCTCCAAACTTGATAAGATATCGTTATTTCCAATGTATTTATATTTCCATTAAAATCGATTTGACTACAATTTTCTTTAGTGATATACCAAAATTAAACAACATTGTTATTTTTTATTACTATTAATTGTTTGAATCATATATATTTTGGCACGAATTATTAGAAATTATTTAGAGCATCTCTGTTTTTTTTGGAGTCAGCATCTAGATCTTATCTTTTTCAATATATAATCAAAAGAATCCAAAGTCGGTCCATCGCGAAAAGCATCATTCTTTAGAAAAATACAAAAAGACTTGTTTGATTGATATCTCCGATCCGTCAAAACCTAAAAGCCACATCAATTTAATGTATTACTATAATGAATACATTATTATATGGACTACTGAGTCTACTGTGGATTTTATAATTTGAATTTATTTCGTTACCATCATACTTTAAATTCTTGAGTTGAATTCAATTAATGAAATCCAATTTTTTTTCCTTTTTGGTTATGTCAAAAGAAATAAATGTTGAACATGTTTGACTAATTAATGTGTTATTCACTTTGAGTAATTATAAATCGTTTGGCACTATATTAATAGCATTTAAATTCTAATTACCAGTCAAAAACTGAATTTTTCAGAAAAAATGTCAAAAGATTCTCTCCTTCCCCCTCTTTCACTCAAATAATTTATCCATGGATCTCTTCGTCAATGCTTATAGTGTTTTTTTTTTTGTCCTAAAAATCAAATCTAAAGTTTCTCTTTTTTCTTCTGAATTTCTCTAAATCTAGGCAACTACATATTCTACCCTAAACTATAATATTGTTTTTAATATATTTTCCGGTTATTTGTTCTTCAGGTTGAACCCTCTGCGAACTGTGTGATCCAAAGGTAACATCTTTCTATCTGTATCTCACATTTTCATTACAGTTGACTTCGTATTAATGTCTTAGAACTATCTTACTGGTCTCCAATCTTGATCAAAACTTGAGATCATCAACCAAATCTTCCTTGATTTTTTGTTGTTTCTTGATCAAAACTTGAGATCATCAACTATCTTACTGTTTTTGTTGTTCCTTGAGATTATTGATGTTACGAACCAAATATTCAATTTTGGTAGAGTGTTTTACCCTCAAAAATGTTCAACGTGGTTCTGAATGGTTCGGTTTGATCCAAACTCAGAGAAAAACAGTTTAGGATCGAGACACATTGATCAACCATTCTGTCTGTTGTATGAATGATTTAAGTCTCCCAAACATGAAGATTTTGATGATCTGAAAGTTTGTTTCTTTGACTTTTCTTGTGAAATCGTAAATGTTAATATGAATGTGTGTTCTCTGCAGATAAATTGAAATGGCTGAGGAGAATGTTTCACAAGTTGATGACAAGTGTTGTTTGGATGATGCAAAACCAATGGAGATCTCTGTGGAAACAATGCCTTATTCGAGTGGAGGTTTAGATAAACGAGCAGGCAAAGCTCAGGTTCAAACCCGTTACCGCGGGAACCAAATGAGTTCGACTCATGATCTATGTAAACATGGGAAGAGGCGTGAGGATGATTTGGTGATCAAACCATGGAAGTTGGTTAAGAAAAAGAATGTTGAAGAAAGTGGAGATTTAGGGAAAGGTGAGACTTTGAGGAAGTCGTTGGGAAATGTTTCTAAACCGAACAAGCCATCATCATTGCAGGTTGCAAAGAGAGAAGCTCCTGGTGAGATTTTCAAATCTTGTGGTGGTTTACGCGCTAAGACCAAGAGTACTACTCCGAGTGGTTCAGCTGTTGTAAAAACGGTCAGGAAGACAAATCTTGATGTTAAGAAGGTTTCAAGGATAAGTGAGGACAAAAGTTCTAAAGAGGATCTTCTGAAGACTCTGAAGGACAAAGAGAAGTCGAAGATTGATGAACCGGTTAAATGTGATGATTCAATGGAGAAGACAAATCTTGATGTTAAGAAGGTTTCAAGGATCAACGAGAACAAGAGTTCTAAAGAAGATAATCGTTTAAAGAATCTGAAGAACAAAGAGAAGACGAAGATTGGTGAACCGGTTAGATGTGATGATTCATTGGAGAAGACATTGTATGTTGTTGAATCTAGTATTGAGAAGAAGAAGAAGAAGAGCATCAAAAGTGTTAAGAGTGAGATTCAGCGGTCTTCTGAGAAGAAAATCTTAAGAGGCAGCGGAAACAAAAGTATCAGCCTTTTACCGTCTTTGTCCCCATCCTCGGTGGAGGTTAAAGATTCACGGGTTACGAGGTCAGATCCTAGGCCAATAAGACAGACTATTTCCAGGTCCAAGTCTGGCTTGCCTGAGAAGAAAGAGATTGATTCTGCAAATCTTGTAACTAGTTCGAAAACAGAAAGCAAGATTAGGCCGAAGAGGATTGGTTTAAAGGCGGCTACTCTTCCTCCTCCAATAAAGCAGCTGATGAGTTTCAAGAAAGGGAAAGTTCTTGAACCAAAACCTGAAGATTCCACTCCGACATTGATCAAATACAAGAAGAGAGTTGCTCAAGAACCAAAATTCAGAAGTGATGTGAACAAGAAGAAGAAGAACCTGAAAGATAAAAGAGAAAGTATCGGGAAGATGAATGGTGAAACTAAACGAGAGAAAGTTGTTTTGAGGCATAGAAAAGTGGAAGCGAAGAAGAAATTGCAGACACTTTTCAATAATGTGATTGAAGAGACTGTGAATAAGCTTGAAGAAGTGAGGAAGAGTAAGGTTAAAGCATTGGTTGGTGCTTTTGAAACTGTGATCTCTCTTCAAGATAACGATAAAACATCAGTGAAGAAGAAGACTCAGAGCAAATCCACATCTTCACTAGTCGTTGAAGGCTAGTCCTTGAGTTAAATCTAAGATTTGAGAGAGAACGAGATAAAAGTTGTGAATTTACAGTTCTTGAATTGGGAAAATGGTTTGTTTGTTCATGAATCTTATAATGTAAAATTTTCAAAGAAATCATCTATTTTCCAAAATTTGGTTATTCTCTGACTCTGATGATTTGAGTTCAAGATTTGTCTATTGAAAACGTTTCCTGACACATAGACTCCTCCTCTGTGTTTGTCCAAAAAAAGAAAAAAGAGACCCCTGTTTTAAAATTGGGAATCCGGTTTGATTCGTTTATTGGTCGTACCGAACCGGATTTAATTTAATTCATACGTGTGTAGTTGACACGTGTGATTTCTTCTCCCCCGCTCTCTCTTGTTCATACAAAAACAGTCTTACGTTTCAAAATTCAAACGCCTTCTTCACTTCGCACAACTCAACTCTGACAAATTCAATCAATGGAGGTTTCTGAAGATCAAAGGCGAAGAGACGAAGCGAATCGATTAGAGTTTTGGGAAAAACGAAAGCCTTCGTTTGATTCTTCAGAATACCCACAGCAACAACAAAATTTCAGGTTAGCCAAATGTCGAAAGCTCGACGGCGGTAGCGATGTCTGTATCCAAGAAGGGTATCGAAATTACGAATCGGAACCAGGATTGAGTACTAGTGTGCCGGAAAAGTTCCGCGTCAGGCTCGAGATCTGCTCTCCTGATTCGTTTTCGGTGACGCCGGTTCAATTGCAAGGGTTTCGATGCCCGGCAGAGCAAGATTGTCTTCGTAAATTGAGCGAGATTCTATCTGAGGTAAGTTCTCGTCTCTGAATTTTCTCGCGCCAAGCTTTGGTTTTGTTAAGGGGTGATAAAATGTAGAAGAGATATTAAGAAAAGGGGAAATTTTGAGTCTCCGATTTTTAGGGCTTCTGATATAATGCAATGAAAGAAGTTGGATTCTACTTCTGATGGTTGATTTTACCTTCAGGCGATTCCTTCACACTACACTCAAAATGATGATGGAGGAAAAGCTGGGGTTTAGAAGATGAGAGACTACAATATGGTCTCTGGATGTTTAAAAAGGTCTAAGAGCGTTGAAGTTGAAGAGATTCCTTGGATAACTTTTGCTGTTGTTGAGAAACTTTCTCTGTCATTCATTTCTGGGACATGGGTACCTTGTAAACCCGAACATTTTACGGAGGAGAAGGTTGAACAACTGATTGAAAGCCTGCCAAGAAAGCTGGTGGATTCCCTTTTGCCTTTCCAACTTGATGGTTTAAGATTTGGTTTACGGAGAGGTGGTAGGTGTTTAATTGCAGATGAAATGGGACTTGGAAAGACACTTCAGGTGATTATATTACGGTGTATTGATTAGAATTTACTTGAATTTTTTATAGTTTGGTAAAGTAGTGATTCTGAGTGTTCAATCTTGTGTCAGGCCATTGCCATTGCTGGTTGCTTCATAGCTACTCTGCTCATTTCCTTTCTCGTTTTATTTTTCACTTCCGAGTCCTGCACATATTAGCCGGTGGAATACAGAACTGCAGTGTAGCAGTTTCTATCTCTAAGTCCTTTTTTGCTCCATAGGAGCTCAAAGGGGAAAGCTTTGAATTAGTTTATAGAGCTGTGAATTTGATATCTTGTTAAGTCGAGTTGAGTTTGATGAAACTGTTCGGTTTCAGTTTTTGGTCATCAAAATAATCCTGCCTATTTACCAAAATGGCCAAAAGTTGTGGTTATCTCATAGATGCTTCAGCATCTCCGGACGACCATGCTTGAGCGAGAATGGGCCCTCTTGATAGTAGATGAATCTCACCATCTACGATGTTCGAAAAAGAAGACAGATCCTCCTGAGGTATGTAAGACTTCGTTTTCCTCACTAATAAGATTTTAAGCATGCCTTCTTTTGTGTCCTTTTCTCAATGATTTCCTAGTTGACTTTGATTACCTTTGATTATCATAGAGATGATTCAGTGACACTTTCTCTAACACTTCAAGGAACATCCTTACATATGCGTGGAGTTGTTGTGCTGTTTTTAAAAGGTTGTATTCAGAACACTTTCGGTTATGCTTTGCAGATAAAGACAGTGCTTGATGTTGCTGAAAAGTTTAAGCACATAGTTCTGTTGTCAGGAACTCCTTCTTTATCGAGGTTGTGGAAATCTAACCCTGTGTAAAATCAGTATCTTCTGTTTACTTCCAATTTGTAATTTATCCTTAAATTTGTTTCCTATGTGCCACAGGCCCTTCGACATTTTCCATCAGATAAACATCCTATGGCAAGTCATCTGCAAACTTTGACATAAACTTTTGGATTCGCACTACTTCTATTTTCTAACACTGATTTTGTCACCAGGCCTGGTTTGCTGGGAAAGGACAAGTACGAGTTTGCGAAAACCTATTGTGAAGTTGGGCTTATCAGAGGTATGCAAGGGAAAATTTTCAGGTAAATATAGACTATATGTGGTAGCCTGTTGTGCCCTCATGATTCTCTATGTTAAGTGCAGAATACTCCCATTGCATGGTAAATGGTCACCCACAGAGGATGTTGCTATCATACGTCATTTTATTTCTTTGAGTCACTTCCTTGCTAAAATGTGCTGTGGCTCCCTTATCTTAGGTTTTTTCTTGGTTATGTTGCAAGATGGTAATAAACCTTTTGGTTTGATGATTCAGGATTTTTCGAAGGGTACTCGCTTACTGGAGTTAAACATACTGCTAAACCAAACAGTGATGGTAAATCCTTGTTCTTCTATTTCAGTTTGGCATTACTGGTTCCGTATCAATGGTTGATACTGGGAAACTTGTGTGTGTTTTCAATTGGTTTTTCCTCAAATAGGACCAAGTGTGTCAAACCATTATTTGAATGTTTATGTTACAACTTACAAGTATTCCTAGATAACTATGAAGAAAATTTAATTTAGATTTTTGGGTGAAAACATAGCCATGTTCCAACCTTAACAGTTCAGTTAGCTGTCTCTTTATTGCCAGTGCTGTTCATGGAAGTTTGTGAAGAAATGAGAAGAATATGGCAATGCTATTTCTGATATGATATGCCAATTTAAGTTTCTTGTATTGTATTGTGGATTGGTAGAGAACTATGTGATGTGAAATCCCTTTTCATTTGTTATAGATAAGAAGACTGAAGCAACATGTGTTATCCATTATACTTGAATAGCGACACTAATGTAACAGGATACTATGGACGAGTCAAATTGGCAAAATCTGAATAAAAAGTTGCACCGTATTTCATCTACTACTGATGGAAAATATGATGGGAAGAGTGAAATCGAAGTACCTCCCAAACCTCTGCTCTTTTTCTCAATTCTCAGTATATTACTGTCAAAATATGATGTGCACACGACATAGAGGTTTATTCATATGTCATAGGCTTAATTTTATTCACAAGACAGCCATTAGTTTGAATGATAAAAATTTATGTCTCGGCAGATTGAAAGAGCATATATTTTCAAGCCTGCTGAAGAAAGCAGTGAAAGAGAAGTTCTTAAAGCGCTACCATCAAAAGCGGATAGTGTAGTAGCTGATAAGATTGTTGAAAGCTGTGATGATCTGGGATCTGAGACAGATGTATCAAATTCTATTGATCTCAAGGTTTATCTCTGGACCTGTCATTGATCAAAGAGTTTAGACATTTATAAGCTCGGAATTTATGTTTCTTATACCATGAAGTTACAAGCCAAATGTCTGGATGAAACATGAATGGCAGAATTTTTACCCGGTTTACAAACCTGTCTCCTTGGTTATAGAACTTAGATATTCACTCGTTTTGACTGAATGCTTTTTTTTTTTTTTTGTGGCTGAGCAGGACGAATTAGAAGTTTGTCCTTTTGTTGAAAATGATTCCGGCGCTGAGAAGAGATCTTCTGGCATCATTTTTTCTACTATGTTAGACCAGGAAAATCAAGAAAATCATCAGCCTAAAAATGTATGAACTTAAACCTTATGAAAGGTCTATTTTTCTTCTTTGACATGTCCTAAAATGTAAATACATTTTCTTATGATGCAGCTTGTTGCTGATGATGGGCTTGTGAAAGAAAATGATTACAATTCCTTTTTTCCACTCGTGGATTCTCTGCGATTTGAGGTAAATTTAGGCTGCATTGGCTTTTCTTATTTTATCCGTTATTCTTGTTGCCTTGGTGGTCATGAAATATATAATCGTGTCAAGGAGGCCAAATTTGGCACTGCATACTTTTCCAACTCTTTTCAGTTTCTAAGTTTATTGGATCTACACTGCAATCTGATTCTTATTTCTGCTGTGAAATTTGTCAAATATAATTATCCTTAGTTGTTTGGAGCTGCAAATGCATATAAATCGGATCTTAAACTCTTCCAGGTGAGCCAAAACACTGGAAGAATTCACTTATATTCTTGCATTCCTGGGAAGGATCCACGACTGAGGCCTCATTTCCAGAGCTTCCGACTAGAGGAGATTGAAGCAAGCAATCCAAGTGAGGGTATCAATAAAGAAAAAATTCATGAATCCATTACGGATGATCAGGTTCATATACTTGCTATCTTAGAATTTTTGAAAGAGTGGAAATCATTACGGCCAATCGAAAAGCGGAAACTACTTGGAAAGCCTTTGCAACTACCTTTATCACTGGAGTTAAGCTACTTGAGTGAAAATACTAGCCACAGCAGCGAGGTATAACTTTTAGCTAAAAATTAATTATCCAAATGTTTGATTCCAAAATAATTATTAAGAATTTTCTGCATCAGGGATTGCTCAGGGGAGGGAGCATAAGACGAAAGACTCCCTTTTCTGAGATCATTATTCCTTTACCTGCAAATGCAGTGTGGAAAAAAGTCAACCTTCGGAGTGGCTACCAAAAAAGGAAAAAGAATACACTCAAGCTTGGAGTATGAGCAATGAACCGCTCTGTAAACTCTGTCAAAAGCCCTGCAAGTGAGTGAATACATGGTGAATTTTCGCTACGGACTGAGAGCTGTTTATGTTGACTGTTTTTTATAATTAACTTTGAACTTTATGTTTGTTCTAGGGGAAACAATGCCAAAGAGCCTGAGTATTTTGAGGATCTTTTTTGTGATCTTGCATGCCATGAAGATTACCGGACAAGAACAAGCAGCAGATATATTCGCCAGGTTTCTGCTTGGTCATTCTTTCATTATATTAATGCGAATTTTTGATTAACTAAGTTTCATATCATGTATACCTTTAATGCATCACTAAGAGGTGTAAGCTTTCAAATATCAGGCACTTTTTGAGATAGAACATGGAATTTGCACAAACTGCAAATTAGACGGACACCAACTTGTCAGACGGATAAGACCCTTACCTCTGGAAAAACGCTGTAAATACATAAACAAAGTTGCTCCAGAATTGTTTGCCAGGAAGAACTTGTAAGCCATTTAAGCCCAACTTTTTGCTTATGTTTCTATATGAAATAGCAAAAGGAGTTTAATTACTGCATTTGGCCATGCAACTTTTTTGAAATTCGATCTCCTTATTGTTCACCTCTAATGTCAAAGGCTTGAAACCCTGGTTAATGATCCAACCGAGGGAAATGCGTGGCATGCAGATCATATCATTCCAGTTTACCAAGGTGGAGGTAAGTCACAATCTTTGACACTAGACCACTCAATAAACATCATTTTTGACAATGTCACATAGACATGGTTTCATATGTGAATCCAATTGACTGAACAAGTTTTCTTGAAATTTGGATGATTCATAGGGGAGTGCCGGTTAGAGAACATGAGGACACTTTGTGTGGTTTGTCATGCCGATGTCACTGCAGTTCAATGCGCAGAACGTAAACTGATACGGTCTAAAGCCAGAAAGCAACTCAAAAACACTTTAAACGAACTCAGAAACAATCCAAAGTTAGCAGACCTCTCTGCTGATGACAATACAAAGGTATAATTATGAAACATATTCAAATGAAATGCAAGACTCGTTGTGGCATATCACCACATTATTCTTATATGTTGTAATCGAATCCACTAAACTTTTTGTTATGTTTATTTCCAGGAGTCTGATTCAATTAGTGATGAAGAGGAAGATGAGCTTATGGTTGAAGTTCCTGGTAGTGCCTACTCCATAGATCAGAAACCTAGTCATGACTCATAAAAGTCATCTTGATTTTTCAGTAAAGTGACCTCTCAAGGACAAAGCAAAGATCATTGCTTAACCAGTTTTATTTGTATGCATGCTTGTTGTATCTGTATGAGGTTTGCTTGGAATGTAAGCTTCTTTTCTTGGCAGTTTCTTGTCAACAAAGCAAAATGGTCCCCTAATTCTATTTATTTATGGGAAGCATTGACGAAAACTACTAAAACCCGTTTTTTTTTCCTTGAAAAAGAAATCCGTTTAAGAAGCTGCCGGATTTTATTATTCTTAAATACCGATTTTAATTTAACAAATCTGTTTGACCAAAAAAAAAAAAATTTAACAAATCTGTTTCAATGCTGAAAGCCTGAAATGTTGAAATTTTTTACTATACTTAAAACACCGATTTTATTAGTTCTTTTCTTGGTACATATATATAATAGATGTTCAAAATACATGTTGATTTTCCTTCTCTCCAAAGCAACAAAAACAATTAAAAAGAAGTTAATTATTGAAAATACTCATACTTCTTCTATCTATTAAATAAATAAAATAAACTTTATTGTTTAATTAACAAGCAAGGTTGTACATGTACCAATGGGAGAAAATCAGATACTGGAAAACAAAGAATGGATCCAATGCCTATATCACGTATCATCGTTTTATTACATAAACAAGTAATAATTATAATATTTTGGTAAAAGACCTTTAAATGTTCCATAAATTTGTACTAATGCTTAAAATGTCGACAGCTGCTAATCGGATGTTCAAGAGATCAATTAAAAAATTTTCTCCTTTTGTTTTCTCTATCTTTTATTTCTTAAATAATTTTATTTTAATTAACAAAATATATATACTAAGCATAAGTATAAACACGAATAAACATCCGCCTTACCTAATAATTAAGGGTAATTCTCTTAAATAACACATTTTCATTTAGGTCACATATAGTATTTTTATTAAAGAAAAATTCTCTTATATAGCACAAATTCTCTAACCTCATATTTTAGGGTTTAGAAAATCCTAAACTTTAATCTCTAAACCCTAAACTCTATCCATTACCCCCTAAAAATGATATCCTAAATTTTAAAATAATTAACCTAAATAAAAAAGTTTAAATTATAAATTTTATAAAATGTTATTTGTGACTTAAACAAAAAATGTGCTGGCACAAAAACTTTAGTTAGTGATACTTTAAAGAATTTCTCTATAATTACACAAATAGACGCTATTTTTTTTTTGAAGGATCTTATGGACAATTGTACAAAAACACAGTGGTCACGTGTTTATAAATGCTTGATACTTAGAACCTCATTTTATATAACCAACTATTTATATGTCCTAAATTAAACTTTTTTTGTTACATCTGTTCAAAAATTTGATACTTAGAAATAGTTGGTTATAAAATGAGCTTCTATGTCCTAAATTAAACTTTTTTTTTGTTACATCTGTTCAAAAATAGGAATTTTTTTTGGCCTTGTTCAATATTTAAATATAAACCCTAATTACGTGTAAAAATTTATTATTATTATTTTGGGGGCTCTAAAATATACTAATTTTTTGTTAATTTATTTTAGGCCATGTGCAATTACACCACTCGTATATGTCCAGAATCCAACCCCCTCCCCCCAATCATGAACTTTCCAGTTGCTGCATGGAAATAAAGTTTTTCTCCACATTTTTATAAAATTTTCATAAAAATTTGGAATAAATATCAAATATGAGTTTGGTTTGAAGTTCATGAGCGATTATGTAATTGTAGGATAGGATCTTAAGAGCCCAATGAAATAATTGTTGATGTTCCCTTGTCTATCTCTCCCAATTTCAATAATTTAGTTATCTTTTTTTTTAACACAATAATTTAGTTATCTATACACTTATAATATATGATATATATATATATATCATATATATGATGGATTCAATCATTCATGGATGTAAAAGAAAATCCTTTGACAAAACAATAAAATAAAATAAAGTGTATATTTCGTAGTTTTTGTTATTTAGAATGGAAATTATATATATATATATATAAAGTTTTGTAATAGTGAGATATTACGTTTAAATCATTTATTTATATTAGTTTTAATATATATAGGTGGTAATGTTTCCAACAAACTCTAAGCACAACTTTTAACAGCAAGGAGTTTCTTTGAGTTAGAGGGACATCCATTATTTTGTGTCTCAAGACTGTTTTCACCTTTCTTTTAACTTCGTTGGAAAGGGTTTACTTACTTTTTGTCTCACTTTTTCTTATTTTTATATTTTGTTTCCATTGATATTTGTAGCGGTAATTCATACTTATTTTTGTCGGCAATTCATATTATTTTAAAATTTCGACTTTGCAGGGCAAAACTACTAACACTATATATGTGTATATATATATATATATTTGAATAGTTTTTTTAATAATATCATATACTTGGATTTATTGCGAAGGTTGAACACATGTATCTTGCTTATGATAGCCAAGCTACATTATAGTTACCCTTTTTAGTATCCAACTACGTAATCAAATGCCAAAGCAATGATATAGAATATTAAAATTGTTTCCTAAGGAAAATGATGTTTTTCTAATGAATTATGAATCTCTTTTGCTGAAAAAAGGATTAAAAAAAAGGTTATGACTCTTTCACGTAGAAATATAAATTTCACATACACAAATAGTCATATCGGCGGTGGATCGGTCAGAGTTTATGATTGAAAATCAAATCGGGACCCATTTTACTAGCTCAAACTGAGTTAAAAAAAATTGAGTTTTCAAATTGACATCAGTTATAATTTTATTCAGTTTTAAAGATATCAAGAAAAATGTTTCGCTAATAGATCAGAAAAGAAAATGTTGCCGATTATGATTGAAAGTTAAAGCTTGGGTTATTGTTTAGACCCGAAATCTTCAATCTTAATTATACGAGTTTCTTTGTTAGATTATTTTTTGAAACATTTTCATGCACAAGTCAATAAAGATCCGATCATCGATAATTTGATAACAAGACCGAAAACTTTATGTGTATATCAAATCTTTAAATTATAACCATTAGAAACATTGATCTTCTTTTAAATATACAAAAACGAGATATTATTGATAATGAATAGTTTGTACTTTGAACTATATCATCGGTTTGATGCCATTTCGATATAATTAAATATAGTAGAATGTAATTTATCAAAATATTATATATATATGTAATACAATATATAATATGGATTTTTGAGAAGAAAATATTACATGTAAAATTTTATAACAATTCATTTTTGTTGACCAGTCAGTCTGATTTGTCATGTACGTCATCTCTCTCACATTATCAAAAAAATTTTACTACAAATAAACAAAGCAATTTTCAATGTAATTTGCATCTGTATATATTTTAAGTATATATGTGTAATAATTACACAAGCAGCCAAAAAAGTAAATAAAACAAAGAGAAATGAAACACGACTTATCGAGTAGTAGTAGTGAGAAAGTCTTAAATTTCGACTATAAAAACAACATCCCGTGAGAGACTACACAGAAACTAAATCAAAAAGCCATTTCAAATCCATCTTTCTTCACAAAACTAACAAAAATGGTTTCGGCGACATCAGAAACATCAAGGAGCCGATCAAAGAAGGTGTGTGTGATCGGAGCTGGACCTGCGGGGCTAGTCTCGGCGAGAGAGCTACGAAAAGAAGGTCACAAAGTGGTGGTGATGGAGCAAAACGACGACGTAGGAGGACAATGGTTGTATCAACCAAACGTAGAAGAAGAAGAACCATTAGGAAGAAGTAGTGGCTCCATTAATGGTGCACTTAAGGTCCACAGCAGCATATACTCTTCCTTGAGGCTAACCTCACCGAGAGAGATAATGGGTTTTTCCGATTTTCCGTTTTTGGCGAAGAAAGGACGAGATATGAGGAGGTTTCCAGGGCATAAGGAGCTCTGGCTGTACCTAAAGGACTTTAGTGAAGCTTTTGGTTTGAGAGAGATGATTAGGTTTAATGTTAGGGTTGAGTTTGTAGGGGAAGAGGAAGAAGAAAATGAAGATGTGAGGAGGTGGATTGTGAGGAGTAAAGAGAAATTAAGTGGTAAGGTGATGGAAGAGATCTTTGATGCTGTTGTTGTTGCTACTGGTCATTACTCTCACCCTAGATTGCCCTCTATTAAAGGTATTTTTTTCTCATTTTAATCTAGTAGTTGACATTTGTCGATTCAGTTTAGGATCTTCTTGTTACATATCATTTTGGTTATTGATTTTTTTTCCATGACTCTTTGATGGTTTAAGGAATGGATTCTTGGAAAAGGAAACAGATTCATAGCCATGTTTACAGGGTGCCTGATCCATTTCGTAATGAGGTGATTGAATCTCTATATCTTTAATTTTGGTGATTATGAAGATGATGATGGTGATGGTTATGATAATGATAGGTAGTGGTGGTGGTTGGGAACTCAATGAGTGGACAAGACATATCAATGGAGCTTGTGGAAGTGGCAAAGGAAGTTCGTTTAAGTGCCAAGTCGCTTGATATATCTTCTGGCCTTTCCAAAGTCATTTCCAAACACCCAAATCTTCTTTTTCACCCACAGGTTCTTTTTTACTTTTAATGTGTCATATATATTTAATTAATATATCATATGTATAAATTTGGATTTAAAAGTACCATTTCTTTTATTTTTGTTTTGTAGATCGAATCTTTAGAGGATGATGGGAGAGTCATATTTGTGGATGGATCTTGGGTCGTCGCTGATACAATTTTATATTGCACCGGGTAAGATATATTGGATACACGAAAAATCTTATCTTCGTCTATTGATTAATATAATAAACTTAAACTAAACATATTTTAGTAAAAAACACTTTTTCATGTAAGTTGAAGTCTTGAAGAATAGAATAAATTACTACTTTTTGTTTCCGTTAGGGAAGACAAATAGATGATGATTATGATAATTAAGGCTCCTTAGATATAGTGTGGGATTTAACAGTAATTACTTAACCTTAAGTTAAAATTTAATTAATTGTATTGTGGCTTTGTGGGGTACTGTGTCTGTGGTCTTCATCGACATCATAAAGATTGCTTCATGTAAGAAAAAGCAGGAAAAGAAATAATAGATTATAGTTGATCATTGGGATCTGCATGATATTGCGTAACTTATATATTAGTCCTACCAGAGAATCATATCGATGGAAATAATTTCGAGCGAACAAAAATTAATAAAATTACTGAACCTATTGTAGTAATTTCTGATATTTCGTAATTTGTATAACTTTTTTTAGTTTTTATAAATATTGAAAACATCAAAATATGTACATTCTCAACTAAAATGTTTGACTCTAAAACCAAAAAAATAATGTGGGACTCATAATAAAGGCAGATTGAGTGGGCAACAAATCTTTTTACATTGGTCTGCTCAATAAGTTTCATTTCCCTAGTTCCTTGGGTCCATCATATACAATAATAATCCTTTTTTTTTTTTGTCATTTGTTTACTTTTTTTCAATATATATATTTGAAAAAAACGCAGGTACTCGTACAAGTTTCCATTTCTTGAGAGTAAAGGAAGAATAGAAGTAGACGATGATAGAGTGGGCCCACTCTTCGAACACACTTTCCCTCCTTCTCTTTCCCCTTCTCTCTCCTTTGTCGGTATCCCCAGAAAGGTCACTTTTTTAATCTTCTGGTTTAACTTAGATATCATTAATTATCCGTTAAACATCTCTAAATAACATTTAAAAAATAAAAAAATTTGGTGATTTGCAGTTGATAGGATTCCCTTTCTTTGAAGCACAAGCAATATGGATAGCACAAGTTTTGTCCGGGAAGTCATCTCTTCCTTCTTCCGACCAAATGTTACAATCCGTCGCCGACTTTTACCAGTCAAGAGATCTTGCCGGAGTCCCGAAACACAACACTCACGACATTGCTGATTTCACGGTAATATATATAACTCTCCAAACAAGATTTAACATTTTTTTATTATACTTTTGATTTTGTTGTCCTAATAACAACTTTTTATGTTGAATCTTTTTGCTTGTTATAGTATTGCGATAAATATGCGGATTATGTTGGCTTTCCGCATTTAGAAGAATGGAGAAAGCTACTTTGTTTGTCTGCTCTCAACAATTCGCAGGAAAATCTTGAGACGTATCGCGATTCTTGGGATGATCATGAACTCTTACAAGAAGCTCTTCAAAGCTCTCATTTTACAAATCTCAATTGTTGAGAAAGCTTCTTTTGTTGTTATGTTAGGAAGAAAGAATCACTCTTTCTTTCTTCCTTTTTTTATCTAGTTTGGTCTGTTTATGTGTTTTCGTTGATATCTATCCCATACATTTATACATTTGTTTCCTTCAATATAGTGTAGTATCATTACCAAATTCAATGGAGTATACAACAATTTGATTTTATACTCTTTTTGTCGGAAAATCAGGAATCATATGATATGAGGGAACACTAAAGTTTTAACCTTTGAATGAACCAAATGACATAAACATAAGCTAGTGCCTTTTGAGAATCTTTGATCTAACTTGTACTAAAAAAAAATTGAACTTTGTGTCGTATATGTATATAACTCCATTGCCTTTTGATAAACTAAGAAGCTAGCTTGACCCAAAAAGATTCTCAAGTAATTCAAAAGTTTTTGAATCTTTGATTTCTCCTATGTAGTCTTAATCTCCACAAGAAGACTGGTTACAAAAAGTATCTTCAGTCAGATTCTTGATTCTCCAAGAGCATGAAGCAAACTATGGTAAATATTGTAATTACCTCTTTAGTTTTGCTATTCTACTTGGTTGATGATCATATGTTGAAAATCAGTTGCAGGAATTCTAGAGCCTCGTCTTCGCTTTTTTATGGCTCCCCAATCAACACCCGGTTTTTCGTCCACCGAGGAAGTGAAAGCATCTACTAGTTTTGGAGGAAAGCTTTTACTCTTGTCCTTGAAACCACGATTCCATTTTAATTCAGAAGCCTCAATTAGCTTTCCTATCACCTGCAGATCCTCATTGGCTTCACATTCTGAAAATGTGCCTAAGCTCGGGTTATCACCATCTTTGAATTTACGCTTTCCCTGTCTGGCTTGGCTTCTCTTTTGCTTTCCAAATACAAAGCTGGAAACTGCTGTTTTCCTCTCTGAAGTGTTCAATCTCAGATTTTTCTTATGCTTCTCTAGCTTAATCTCTGCCATGGTCTCAAGAGAGTCTATTTCATAATCTTTAGCAACTGAAGAAGATATCTCGGCGAACCAAAGTAGATTTTTGCTCAAGGAAGTGATACAATCAGCGGTTTCTCGACCGGACTTTCTAGAGATATCAACTATAGCCTCAGCCGCAGATACTTCTTGATAATGTCCCTCTTTAACAAGAGATATCCTTCTGCTCTTCTTCTGTTTAGTTCTTCCACTCTTTTTCGCAACTACTTTGTGACCCTCACTGGATTTCATTTGTGGTTTACAACACCTTTTCTTTCCTAGATTGGTCCAGTTTCTTGCAGATAGAGAACTTGAACTCTTTTTCTCCATACTTGCTTGATTGCTTTGAGATTCTGAGATGGCTTGAGCACTTGGGTGCGGGTCAAGATCTGAGCCTTTGAAAGTTTTGTTGTTTGGACCAAGTTTTACTTTCTTCATTGGCCTTGAGCCTCTGATCAAAGGCTTATATCGCTTGGCCAAAAGTAATATGCTAGTTGAACATGGTAGTGCTCGAACTACCACCCGCGGCTGGTCCGATTCGTGGTTTCCATGCAATGAAACCGATAAAGACTCTTGAGATTTCTTTGTTTCAAACTTCTCATCAATAGTTTCTTCTTCATCCGATGAAAGGGGAGACATATTCAAGTCAATTCCATACTCTGCTAAAAAAAGTATCAGATCAATAAAAGCTTCAATATATTAAGAAAATGTAACAAAAATGCTAAAGAAGAAACCAATAGGTAAACATATAGTTACATTTTCTTACCTCCTTGACATTTTACTGATCCTTGCACTTCATTCATCCCGTTGGAACCCTTTACTGAATCAGACTCTTCTCCAACTTCATTTGAAGTAACTGGACTCAGGAACTGATTGAACACATAATCTGAATGTTCCTCCATCTTGGGCGGTTCATTCAAATCAAGTTGCAGCTTATTCGACTCATAACCAGATTCCAAAGACATTCTTCTCAGAGATTGCTCTTTCAGAAAATTTGGAACTACATCAACTTCTCCATTCACAGAACCTCTCTCTTCCTCTCTATCATTATACTCAAAAGCCGGTAATTCCAGATCCAAGACCTTCTTTTCAGACTTGTCAACATTATCTACAGCTTCAATTTGGTTAGGAATGTATTCTTCACAACGAAAATTCCTATTTTGGTATGTGGAGACACTCGAATTTAGATACAAAGCCTCATGATGTCGAGTTCTCTCCATTTCCATCATCAGTTCCTTCTGCCTCCAATACAGACGATGAAGCTCATGAATCTGAAATGGGAAAAAAATCAAAACTCTTAAATCAAAACACACATAAATCTGAAGCATTATATCAAAAAAACAAGGAGTAACAAAAAGAAAAGCACCTGACTTTCAAAGACAGATTCATGTACAAGCATGGTGCGCTTCATTGTTTCCTTCAATTGTTGTCTAAGATAAAGATCACAATACAGTAAAGACAATGTATCATCAGCATTCACATTCACGCCGTATCTATTGGTTAAGACCGTATCACTGTCCTGCACAGGACACAAACTCCAGCCAGTTCTCGCATCTGTCGTGTCACGGTTTGAGTAATTGCACCCCAGGAAAAAGCTGTTCTGCTGCATTTTTTCATTAACTTCGCACTCTTACCAAGATTGCTGTTTACCAAGAAAGAAAGAAAAATGAATCAATCATATGAACTAATAATAATGCAAAACCCACAAAAGTAAATTTAAGCTGCTCTTAAGACATCAAAGACTTTTAACAACATATTTTGTTTTTTTTGGCAGAAATATCATAAGTGGTTGAAGATAAGTCATAGAAAAAGACAAGCTTTAGAAAGCAACAAGGAACGAATCAAAAACAAAACAAGACATTGTTAACATTAAAGACCTAGAAGGAAGCAAAAACTGAAGCTTGAGTTGAATTAATGGAGTAGATTTTGTGGAAGAGGAACATGCTAGTGAAGCATAATACAGATACAAAAGAGTATGGAAAAAAAAGAACAAGAACAGAGCTAAAAAAAAATCTGCAGAAGAGTAAACCCAGAAACCTTATCAACAGTAAAGTGATGAAAAATCAAAACGAGAGAAAGGATCTACCTTTATAAAAAAAAAGGGACAAAGGAACAGTTTTTTTTAATCCTAAGAATAATCAATCCAAGGATTTTCTGAGATTCAACTCAAAGCTTCTTTACCGCTGCTGGGAAAACAGAGAAGTAAAGGAGCTTCTTTTATTTTTCTCGGGAAAAATGCAAAAAGGGAAAGTGGGATACACCGAAAAGAACAAAGATCTATATCTTTCTTTACTTTATGTGTGTTTTTTCAATATCAAAGAAGCAAGAAGAGCGTATCCATGATCTGATGGGCCATTATCTTTGGAGAAGAGAGAAGGATTGGAGGAAAATGGAGAATATTTTCAGGAAACAAACAGAGAACTTACAGAAGGAGAAGCGAAACATGGGAGTTGAGACCTTCGAGAAAAGACCACTCCGGGAAAAGAAAAATAAGATTATTACTTTTTCGTCTCTCTCTGATTCTTCTTCCCTCTTGTCTTTTTCTTACATTTAATTAATGTCTTTCTCTCTCTCTCTCCTTACTTTCCCCAAGTCTGAGAAAGTTATTCTCTTTTTCTTTCATTTCGTACAAAACAAGTTAAAAAAAAGATTACTAAATGACTAGAATTATATAGATCCAGCAAACCAATCCTCATTTGTTGGAAGATAAAAATCATTTTAGAAGACAAACCATGCGGTCGAACCGGTTTAAGTCTGGGAAAGACAAGACATTGTAAACCACACATGAATTCCAGTGGCAATCACAAAGTTTTGAAAAAAGAATGGAAAAATCAAACTGGAGAGCAATTAAAACAGAGTATTTTCTTGATTCACATGAAGAATTTTAAAACTTTATTTGGCAATCTAGTTCAGCATCCTTTTGTGACTTGCTCGAGGAGGCAGAGGTGGTTGTAGTAGAGGAGGATCATCCTCATCCTGTCTTCCTTTTGGATCAACGCAGTCTTCTGGCACCAAACACTGGGGGTGGGGGTAGAGGTGGTGGTGGCAGTCGGGCTCCGCCACGCATTGAGGGAGGTGGTGCTCCATACATTGGAGGTGGAGGTGCAGGCCGAGATCCACCAAATCTAAATAGAGGTGGTGCTGCTGCTGCTGAAGTTTTACCAAAAGGAATGGGTGGTGGTGGAGGAGGAGGAGGAGTTGTTTTAGTAGGTGGAAGAGGTGGAGATGGAGGGGCCTTGGGTGATGGTGAGGGAGCAATACTCATATAAGGCAGAGGGGGAGGAGGGGGAATGCGAACTCCATTTGCTTTTGTTGCATTTGATGAGCTAAAAGGAGGAAGTGGTGGTGGAGAAGGGGAAGATGAAGAGCATGCCACATGAGTTTCAAAGGTCGAACCATACATAGACTTACAAGTTGGAGGCAACATGATATCACTTCGCCACCTCACATATGTAAATGGAGGTGGTGGTAGTGGAGGAGGTAGTGAAGTCGGAGCAGGTTGAGAAGTAGAACATGTTGCAGGAGTTGAATCATACACAAACTTCCAAGGTCGAGGTAGTGGTGATGGAGGCAACACGTTTCCTCCTTTGTTTCGTCTCTTAGATGCAAAAGGAGGAGGAGGTGGAGGTGGTGGTGGTGTTGGGAGCTGAGATGTTTGAGAGTGGCTGTCATTTTAGCTCCGTGAAGAGTAAGTAGGTAGTGGCGAAGGTGGAGGAGGTGATGCAGCTGTTCGTGAAGAGAGTAAAACTGATGTGGCCTCGGAATAATTTGAAGCTGTATCAACAACCACAAAACTATCCAAGTCTCTCGAATCAATTGAATCAGTATCAACAACCACAAAACTATCCGAGTCTCTGCTATGGCCAGCCCCATCAATCACATGGCTAAAGATCTCCTCCACCTCAACAAATTCTTCAGGTGAAATCACTTCAAAATCATTCTCATCCTCTGATATTGGGGCTGTTGTGATAGCAGGCACAATGGCATCAACGCCAGAAAAAAGTACCTGATACATATATATGAGTATGCATTCAAACTTAACAGCCTCATTTAATAGATGATCAGAGATAACTTCACCACGGCTTACCTCTGCCTTAAATTCCTTTGGGAACTGGTGCTTGGCATCCCAAAGTATATCCATCTCATCACGTTGGACCATCAACATATTAGCACGCACAAATGCCGTGTGGAACATGATTCTAAAGACCATCTCCTCACTAACCAAATCATCATCCAAGTGTAAACATTCCAGAACAACATCCCCGTGAACACGGCACTGTATATCTAATTTCACCAAGATACACTCTTCCTGCAGATGAGATCATGAAAATGCACATATTTTTTCAGTAGGGAAGCATATAACTAGTATCATATTAAAAAAACAAAGCGCTCCTACACTTTAATGGTTCCTTTATTAATGTTTTTAATTCGCATATATGTGGCAACCACACCACCGTCTCAAGTTCAGATGAAAATAAGCTATACAATGTCTTATGCATAAAACAATGTGATGATCATATAGATCTATAGGTCACAAAGATACAATGGTCTGAAAAGTACCTGTTGGTAGAGACGAGTATGTTTCTTTGTCTTTGGTGTGGAAAAGAGAAGTATGGAACTCCTGTTGGTTCGGTCTTTAGAGTCCTGACCATAAACTCGTAAAATTGGTCTGCAACCTTCTTTCCCTTGAAGATGTGGGAGATCTTTGAGAATCAAGCAATCCAAAAGAAGAGGCGTGTCTGAAGAAGGCCATAAATTTCTTCTAGAAATGTACTAAAGATATCTGAGTTGAGAAGGCTTCGGGTTAAGAGGAGAAAATAGATGAAAAAGCTCGTTAGGAACATGGCTGTGTATTATCTCCAGTGTCCTCTTCTCGCCATGAAACTGCTTTGTGTACAATAAAAGCCCTGATAACATGAAAGCAAGAACAGGCCAACCACCTCTTTCACAATGCAACAAGACAACATTTCGTTGATCTAACCAGCTTTCACACAATCTTAGGAACCGATGAATTTTCTTGAGAGGTAAAAGCGGACAACTCTGGTAGTGACTAGGATAATCCATTACAGCCATGTCGTACTGAGACAAGAAATCTGATATTTGACTTCGCTGTTCTCCTTCTCTGAAGTTAAACACCATGAAAGAGGTATCTGGGAACTCAACTTGCAGCTGTGCAACGACGCCACCTAAGTATACTTTATACTCATCCTCTCCCATAACATTGTTTGAGAAAGAGCAGTCAAAAACTGCAAAAGAAAAAGTAAAACCAGAGAATATATAAGATGATCATTTCTGAAACCTAGTACTAAATATCATTTGTTATCACTATGTAGCAGCAAATAATGGAGTTAGAAGAAAGCAAGGTTTTGGTATCGTCGTGTAACAATGAAGTTAAATGAAAAAAAAAGTAGTAGTAATACCGTAGACACGGTCCGAGATCTCCACAAGCGGCTCCATAGGTTTATTGAAGAAGAGTCGTCTAAACTGCGACATCGAATGGGGAACCAAACACAAGAAGCAGAAGATGGAGCAGACTGTTCCTGATCCCTCTGGTTATGTTTAGTAAACCCTATATCACTTTTCTCACCGGTTTAGATCACTGAACCCTAATTTTGAGCAACATCATGACATATGTCCCTATTAATATATGAGAAAAAACGACTTAAATAATGGACTCACAAGTCACAATTCAACCATCTCGTCAAGGAGACGTGACGTAAGTCGAGAACCATAGGGACTTCGTAAGCCAGGAAGACCAATGGGCCGGGCCGTTAACTAAACCAAGCCCAACTCTTACTTATATATAATATGGGTCTTTGTTTGATTAAGAGAACAACCAAAACAAAAAAGCAAACAGACCCTCCTTTCCTATACAAATTTTTATTGAGAAAGTATTAAAACAAACATTATACAGTGATTCAGAGTGAAAATAAGATTATTGTACAATTCGTAAATAATATGCGTGTGGATGCCTCTATTTGCAAAGAGAACATTTGAAATTTTGATAGCAAAGCGTATCATTGTCCTTTCTATGATCTCTTTGATAAGAGAGGACATCCCTTTTAAAAGGATAAGAAAAGAAAATCGCCGTTATTAAAGTTTTCACATCATGAAAAATGAGAACCATACATAAATATTAAAATATTATCTATTATAACTTTGAAATGTTTTAGAAAAAAAAAAATTAAAATGTGAAATGTATATATATAATAATGATATTAGTAACTTCTAAAAATATCACTAGTAGTGACTTATTTTGAAACAACAACGTGTTTCGACAGATGGAAAAAATTACAAATTGAACTTTCTTAATTTAAGAAAGATAGAAAAAACGTGGTTGTAATTATAAAAATAAAATTGTAACGTTTCCACGTAGGATGAGAGAAACAGCTAGAGAGAAAAGTGAGAGAGACGGTGGTGTTGTCGTCTGTCCAAACTCTGAACCGAGTCTCCTTCTTTCTCTAAAGTCCACCATTACAAACATATTTGATATTTCTATGGAAAATCAAAAAACTTTTTGCTATAATTAAATACCTCTATCTAAATAAGAATTAAAAAAAAAAACCTTTGTAAAAAATGAAAAAATTAATTATAAAAATTTAATTGAGAAAAACTGCTGGAAGATTTGTCGAAATCTCATATCTTCGTTCTCTTTTCTTTCTTTTCTGCTCCATCTTTCTCAATTTTTTCACCTGAAATTCTTCATCTCACTGTCACTTCCTTCTCTCTCTCTCTCTCTATCTTTCTCTTTTTTTTTTTTTTTTTTTTTTTTTAACAACTATTTGATTAGCTTCGAAGATTCTTTGTTTCCCACGATTGAGAGGAGATTCGGCATTGTACATAGATCGATTTATTTAGAAACAAGTCTTCTGGAAATTTCTCAACTTTGGGGGGATTCATTAGCGTTGTGATTACGACTTGGGTTGGTTTAAAATTGGATTATAGGTGGAGAGGAAGAGAAGATATTTCAACGATTCGGGTCTCTATCTCGCCGTTGTAATTTTGTTAAAATTATCAACTTTTTTTTTGTTGCTGGGGTGAAATTAGGGTTTGTGACCTTAATTGGGGAAGAAAGAGATCTGGGGTTTAGGTCAACGGAATTGGAGCAATCGAGAATGATCTGCTTGTTGGTTTACTAAATCGACGGTTTGGATCTGATCGGAGGAGAGACAGCGCCATCGGATGGCGCTGTTCCGTCGCTTCTTCTACAAAAAGCCTCCGGATCGGCTTCTCGAGATCTCGGAGCGTGTTTATGGTAATCATTTTTGCTTTTTTTCTGTTTGTTGTATCAAAGCATCTCGAGAAAGAACTTATTTTGGCGGATGAAATATGTGCATTTGGGATCAAAATTTCTACGAGCTTGTGGAGGGTTTTTGGCAGTTTGATTGCTTATGGGAATTCGAGTATAGCTTTGCAATTGTGCTCATTTGAGCTGAACTTGTCTCCGTTTGAATTAAAGAGGTTTAGGAATCAGAATCTCTTTGACGACAGCTTAAGCTTTGTGGTATATTCTATTGTGACACGAACATTAAACTGTGGTTTCCTTTTATGTTCGACAATGATACTTCTTTGGAAAAGGGGTTTATTTGAGATTCTACATTAAATTTTCGGATAGTGTGACCAAAAAAACTCAGACCTTAGAGATTTGTATTTCCATTTTCTAGTAACTGATAGTTTTGCTGGAGCAGTTCCAGGTTCCAGAGTTGATTTTTAATTTTCTGCTTCTTTGCAGTTTTTGACTGCTGTTTCTCAAGCGATGTTATGGGAGAGGATGAGTACAAAGTATACTTGGGTGGCATCGTGGCGCAGCTACAGGATCATTTCCCAGATGCGTCGTTCATGGTGTTTAACTTTAGAGAGGGGGAACAGCGGAGTCAAATATCAGACGTGTTGTCTCAATACGACATGACAGTAATGGATTATCCACGGCAGTATGAGAGTTGCCCGCTCTTACCGCTCGAAATGATCCATCACTTTCTAAGATCGAGCGAAAGCTGGTTGTCATTGGAAGGTCAACAAAATGTCTTGTTGATGCATTGCGAAAGAGGTGGTTGGCCTGTTCTTGCTTTTATGTTATCAGGGCTTTTACTGTATAGAAAGCAGTATCATGGCGAGCAGAAGACTCTTGAGATGGTACACAAACAGGCTCCCAAGGAGCTTCTTCATCTATTGTCTCCTCTAAACCCTCAGCCTTCTCAACTCAGATATCTTCAGTACATTTCTAGAAGAAATTTAGGCTCTGATTGGCCTCCTTCAGACACACCTCTTCTTTTGGATTGCTTGATTCTCAGAGACCTCCCACATTTTGAAGGGAGAAAAGGCTGCAGACCAATTTTACGGGTTTATGGTCAGGACCCTAAGGCCCGAACAAACAGGAGTTCCATTCTTCTCTTTTCCACACCAAAGACAAAGAAACACACTCGTCTCTACCAACAGGTACTTTTCAGAACGTTGAATCTTTGTGACATATGGATCTACAGTATATGATCATCATACTGATTCATGTGTAGGACCTTGTTTAGCTAATATATATCCTTTCCATGGCAGTGTAGCTTTCCACATGTAATATATGCGAATTAATAACAATAGTACATGAAAGATTAAGTTTGGGAGTTCTTTTGGTAATTGATGTTACCAACTAAATGCCTCTTTATTGAACAAGAACACACGTTTTTTTCTTGATCTGTTCTGCAGGAAGAGTGTATCCTGGTGAAATTAGATATCCAGTGCCGTGTTCAAGGGGATGTTGTTCTGGAATGTATACACTTGCATGATGATTTGGTGCTTGAGGAGACGGTCTTTAGAATTATGTTCCACACGGCATTTGTGCGTGCTAATATTTTAATGGTCCAACGTGATGAGATGGATATACTTTGGGATGCCAAGGACCAGTTCCCAAAGGAATTTAAGGCAGAGGTAGGCCTTTGTGAAATTTTCTCTGATCATCCATTAAATGAGGCTGTTAAGTTTGAATGCATACTCATATATGTATCAGGTGCTTTTCTCTGGCGCTGATGCCGTGGTGCCTGCTATCACAACAGCCACAACATCAGAGGATGAGAGCGATTTTGATATGGCTTCACCTGAAGAATTTTTTGAGGTGGAGGAGATCTTTAGCGATGTGATTGATGGGCCTGACCATAAGCGAGACTCAGATAGTTTTGTGGTTGTTGATACTGCTTCAGATGATTCGGAGGGTAAAGAGGTGTGGAAGAGGGACGTGGAACCCAATGCGTTTTTGGATTGTGCATCTGATGATTCAAATCATAAACATGATATGCATGCGGAGACTACCACAGATCCAGTCAAAGATATCACTGTTGATGATGTACAGTATAGGTCAGATGGGAAGGCAGATCCTAATATCGACTCAGTGAAGGATATAGGAATAGATGATGGTGATGAGCAGCGAAAGAGAAGGACCATGGAAGCGAAGGAAAATGATTCTAGAACAGCAGAGACTCAATGCAAAGGTGATGGAGAAGACAGTGATTCCCCGAATGATTTAGAACCTACGACTCAGAAAACAAACACCAATGTCAACAAACCCATATCCGAAAAAACACAAGCTACACCAAGGAAACAGGTTATAGCAAATGCAAAACTGCCTGGAGATTCACTCAAACCAAAGTCTAAGCAGCAAGAAACTCAGGGTCCTAATGTAAGAATGGCGAAGCCTAATGCAGTTTCTCGATGGATTCCTTCTAATAAGGGTTCATATAAAGATTCTATGCATGTGGCATATCCCCCGACAAGAATTAACAGTGCTCCTGCTTCAATTACCACTTCTCTCAAGGATGGTAAAAGAGCTACATCTCCAGATGGTGTGATTCCAAAGGATGCTAAGACTAAACATCTGAGAGCCTGTGTTTCTTCACCGGATATGAGGAGTCGAGCTCCAATTTGCCCATCACCAGATTCTAGCCCAAAGGAAAATCCATCTTCTCTCCCTGCTACCTCTCCAAATCAGGCTCCTTCTCTACCTGCTCCCTCTCCACATCAGGCTCCTCCACCACCTCCGCCCCCTCCACCACCTCCACCTCTGCCTTCTCGAATCAGTGAGGCCACATCAGTTTTTCACTCTTCACTAGCAGCTGCATCACCTCCTCCACCTCCGCCACCTCCGCCACTGCGTACTTACTCTTCACCGAGCCAAAACAACAGCCACTCTCAAGCATCTCAGCTCCCTCCACCACCACCTCCTCCTCCTTTTACATCCGAGAGACCAAACAATGGTAGAACCGTGTTGCCTCAATTACCATTATCTCCACCTCGGAAGTCTGTGTATGCTTCAGCTTTGGCAACTCCTGCAACATGTTCTACTTCTCAGCGTCCTACCCCTTCGCCACCCCCACCACCACCTCCGCCTCCATACTATTCACTAGGCCAAAAGAGCAGCGACTCTCAAACATGTCAGCTCCCATTGCCACCGCCTCCTCCTCCACCACCTCCGTTTGCATCTGTGAGGCGAAATAGTGAAACTATGTTGCCTCCACCGCCACCTCCACCACCTTGGAAGTCTGTGTATGCTTCGACCTTTGAAACTCATGAGACGTGCTCTACATCTTCCCCTTCTCCACCACCACCACCACCTCCACCTCCTTTTTGGTCATTAAATACAACAAAAGCAAATGGAGATCACATCCCCCCTCCTCCCCCTTTGCCTTATACGAGTCTTACACCCTCACCATCACCCAAGGCCCCTCCTATTAATGGTTTTTCCACTCCTCAATCTACACCTCTTCCACCTAGTAAAACAGCTCCACCACCACCTCCACCTCCTCCTTTTAGTCATTTACGTTCAATCCCTCAACCTCCACCTCCTCCTTCTAGTAATGCACAACCAGTACCTCCCCCTCCTCCTCCACCGAGTTATGGATCTCCACCTCCACCTCCACCTCCTCCACTGAGTTATGGATCTCCACCTCCACCTCCACCACTGAGTTATGGATCTCCACCTCCACCTCCACCTCCCCCACTGAGATATGGATCTCCACCTCCTCCTCCAAGTCATGGAGCCCCTCCTCCCCCACCACCCCCTCCTTTTGGTAAAACTTCACCTCCTCCACCACCACCACCTCCATTTAGAGCTAGTGGACCTCCTCCACCACCACCACCTCCATTCAGAGCTGATGGACCTCCACCACCACCACCACCTCCATTCAGATCTGGTGGACCTCCACCACCACCACCACCTCCATTCAGATCTGGTGGACCTCCACCACCACCACCACCACCTCCATTCAGTTCTGGTGGTTCTCCACCACCTCCATTCAGATCTGGTGGACCTCCACCTCCCCCTTCGCCACCAATGGGTGCTACACCGCCCCCTCCACCTCCAATGTATGGAGCACCACCTCCACCGCCTCCACCTATGCGTGGAGGAGCTCCACCACCTCCACCTCCCCCGATGCATGGAGGAGCCCCACCTCCACCACCTCCTCCTATGCGTGGAGGAGCCCCACCTCCTCCTCCGCCTCCTGGTGGTAGAGGGCATGGTGCACCACCACCTCCACCACCTCCTGGTGGTCGTGCTCCTGGTCCACCTCCGCCTCCTGGACCAAGACCTCCGGGTGGTGGACCTCCTCCACCTCCAATGCTTGGTGCCAGAGGAGCTGCAGTTGATCCTAGGGGTGCAGGAAGAGGGCGTGGTCTTCCACGTCCAGGTTTTGGGTCGTCAGCTCAAAAAAAGTCTTCCCTGAAGCCATTACACTGGGTTAAAGTAACAAGGGCCTTGCAGGGGAGCTTATGGGATGAATTACAGAGACATGGAGAATCACAAACGTATGGGACTAACTTTATGTTTTGCTCTCCTCTTTCTTCTATGTTCCCCTCTTGCACCTTTGTTTATCCAGGAAACTAAATTCTATGCTATTGGGTTTTATTGACTATTGTTTTGGAATTGATCATCATTTTTTCTTCTTTTCTGCTAGTGCACCAGAATTTGATGTATCAGAAATAGAGACCCTTTTCTCTGCTACAGTGCCAAAACCAGCTGATAAATCTGGAGGTCGACGAAAATCTGTTGGGGCAAAACCTGAAAAAGTTCAACTGGTAATGTTAAATATTCGAAACACTTGGTTATTGCCAGATAGTCTAACTTACTCGTTTCTGTTGGGAGGCTTTGGTCATGTAGTTATAAACAAGTGACAGAAAGCATGTTATGACTTTGCCAGGAATATGAGCACTACATGTCTGTAAAATATATTAAAAGTTGTGCAAAGAGGGTCTCTATAAGCTACTCCTCATCCTCTCTTTCTCTGCAATTTCTACTTCTCTGAAGCGCATTGCATGTCTGTATGCTTTTGTGATTCAATATTTCACTCTTTTTGACGTATAGGCTTTCTTATGGTTTTCCAGATTGATCTTAGGAGAGCCAATAACACGGAAATTATGCTTACGAAAGTAAAGATGCCGCTGCCTGATATGATGGTAAGTAGAAGTCATTACTGGTTAATCTTTTATAGTTTTATGATAATTATTCACATTTTCCTTCATCGTCCAGGCTGCAGTTCTGGCAATGGATGAGTCTGTACTAGATATTGATCAAATAGAAAACCTTATAAAATTTTGCCCAACCAAGGAGGAGATGGAGCTTCTTAAGGTTACCTCTTGACTTTTGAGTAGCAGTATTTACTTCTGTCTTTTTTCTTTTTTTGGACAACATTTACTTCTGTCTTCATTTTGGAGGTCTTTTGTGAAATATGTCAATTCTACTTGGTTATATCATTATTCACTTGTTATTGACACGAGTTCTTGTTCTTGGTTGTAATTGACTGGTTTGTTGTAGAACTACACTGGTGACAAGGCGACCTTGGGAAAGTGTGAACAGGTCTGTTTAAGTCTTGAGATTACAAATCTTGCACTGTTTTTGGCTCCTACTATAAAATGGTTAGCAATTAGCTTACTTAGTTAACTTCTGTCATCCATTTGTTATCGCAGTACTTCCTAGAGCTAATGAAGGTGCCAAGAGTAGAGGCAAAGCTTAGAGTATTTTCTTTCAAGATTCAGTTCGGCACTCAGGTCTGGTGGTATTACTTATACTGTTATTTTCTGTCTACCTGATTCTTTGGAGGACAAAGTTTCAGCTTCATCAGTGTTTGAGTAACTGTAGATTATTGGTCCTATTGATAATGATGTTTTTTGTGCAGATAACAGAATTCAAAAAAAGTTTAAATGCAGTAAATTCTGCATGCGAGGAGGTAAGATGCTTTCAATAATTAACTCTAATTTTTGTGCAGTCCATATGCAAATCTCTTTGTTATAATTTTCTGCTTATTTTTTGTTCATCAGGTCCGTACTTCACAAAAGCTAAAAGAAATTATGAAAAAGATTCTTTACCTGGGTAACACATTGAACCAAGGAACTGCAAGGGGTAAGTATTATATGTTTCTTATTCAACATCTTTTTGCACTAGACATTTCCTAATACAAGACAATACACTTTCTCTGTTCAATGTGGGCTTGATTCGCCGCCTTTGTCTCATTGCGTACATGTTTTTTCTGTATGGAAATCCTTTGTGGTTGATATGATCCTTGCTCTACTTTCTGCAGGCGCTGCTGTTGGATTCAAGTTGGACAGTTTATTGAAATTAAGCGATACACGTGCAGCTAACAGCAAGATGACTCTCATGCATTATCTTTGCAAGGTAAAAAGCAGCATCTAGTTTCTGACGACTGTTGTTTTAGAAAATGGTCTGGCTCAGGAGGGTTACAAACTCTGAAACTCTCCTCTTTCTTTCTCCAGGTACTTGCTTCCAAGGCATCAGTTCTACTGGATTTCCACAAGGATCTTGAAAGTCTTGAATCAGCTTCAAAGGTTTGTGTTTGCTCCTTTTCTATCCTCTACTCCTTAGCTGCAATTGGCTCATCATTTGATTGTCCTCTCTATTTCAGATACAATTGAAGTCGCTGGCTGAGGAAATGCAAGCTATAATCAAAGGATTGGAAAAACTGAACCAGGAGCTCACTGCATCCGAAAGTGATGGTCCTGTTTCTGAAGTTTTCCGTAAAGTATGTTGGGGTTTTATTTCTTCCTTTTGCATATTTTTAATCAATTATGAATTTGAGATCAGTTCCATGATTGTGCCACATAATTAAATCTATATAATTTTATAAAATCAATACCAGCCAGAAAATGATTCTTCTGCTGGGGTTTTTTTATAGCCTTGACTCTAAAACCTACTTATCATTTTTTATAACAGACATTGAAGGACTTCATATCTACTGCTGAGACTGAAGTGGCAACTGTATCGAGTCTTTACTCCGTTGTGGTAATTTGTCAGCCTGTACTAGATTCCAAGCTCCTTACCTTCGACAATGTGTTTAAAACTGAAATGATTTTTTTTTCCTTATGATGGAAACAGGGAAGAAATGCTGATGCACTTGCACACTATTTTGGTGAGGATCCTAATCGTTGTCCATTTGAACAAGGTATGGCGGGGAATATAATCTTGATCCTCTTGGGCAATACATAAAAAAAAAAAAAAAGCCCCTGTTCATTTTTAAGTTGGAACTGTTAGGTAGCTAATAATATTACCGGGTGATGGATTGCTGCAGTTATTGCGACCCTGTTGAATTTTATAAGGTTGTTTAAGAAAGCACACGAAGAGAATGTCAAGCAAGCAGAGCTGGAGAAGAAGAAAGCTGCTAAGGAAGCGGAAATGGAGAAGGCGAAAGGAGTCAGTCTCACAAAAAAACCAGTTGATAGTAGCTGACGAAAAACTCAAATATTATTTTGCGAAATCCGCCTTGATCTCTCAAGCGAACTGAGGTGGTTTTGTAAGCCAAGAAAGGAGGTGCTGTTCAAGTAACCTTTCCGCAAAGCCGCATGGGGCGGTTTGTGCGGTGAAAACAGGCTTAGGTCCTGTGGGAGCGATTTCGCCTGGGCGGGGGCTATCGAGGAACCATGGAAAGATTAGAAGAGACAGGTGTTTTCTGCCACTCACGTTTACATGATTGACTCCACATTGATTTAATCCTAACTTGTAAATTAGGATTCTTTCCTGTTTTTATATTTCCTGATTAGAGGAATTTTTGATAGATTGAAAATGTTGTATAGGTTTCAGGTTAGAGAGAGAGATGTAGAGCATTTTGTCTATTTAGCGTGTAACTTTGTATCGTACCACAATGTCAATGTTCTTTTTAGGATTCAGACAAATGAAGAAAAATAATTCGAATCTTTTGTCCCCAATATCGGTAAGAATCAGCATTTTTATTGTAAAGTAACCAGTATTTTCTCCCATTTAGTTGGCATTGGTTTTAACTTTAAGCAATAAAAACAACACAATTTCATGGTCTAAACCGTACGAAAAAGTATACAAGATAGATTCGACTGAAAAAAAAGTGACGATTTGGTTTTAGGCTTTTAGCATTCAAATAAAATTAAAATGGTGTTTTTTCTTGCTTAAAATTTTTAAGTTTTTCTAATAAAAAAAAAAGACAAATGCAAACTTTCTGACACAAGAATAGTGGGAAAATAAAATAGCGTAAGCAATAATCTCGTATTCCTGGATCCGATGTTTTGAAACTTTCATGGATTGTCTTCTTCCCCTACACTCTTCCTCTCTCACAAACAACCCTAGCGATTTAAATCCAACTGAAAATGGCCGAAGATGAAGATCTATACTGTGAACAACAGCTGATTGGTCTTTTAGATCCCAGTTCATCAATGGTTGTCATCAGAGATTCCCCAATTTTCGCTAAAGATGATCGTCTTGTTTTCCCACCGATCTACCACGAGAATCTCCAAGTGGCTTCTTCCATCTATAGATACCTCGAATCTCCGTCGGAATCCTCGTCTCCGTCATCTTCATCGAGACGCTCTGCTTCATCTTCTTCATTTTCGTTGTTCCCTTCTGATTCAGACGGACAACCTCCGCTGATTACCTGTGAATTTTACCGGAAGTCTCCGTCGGAAACTGAAGATAAATCTCCGACGTCACTAGGCGGCGAATCTACACCGTCTGATTCAGATGGACTATCGCCATTTGAACAGATATCTCTCTCTGAACAAGGTGGCGAATCTCCACCGTCCGATTCAGATGGTAAACTGCTGAAGAAATCGTTGTATCGTGAAGCTGATGTGTTCCAAGATTGGTGGGAGCTTCTTCTCGTACGTGTGTACTCAAAGTTGAAGAATTTGTTGACCTGGTTCTCAACGACTCTTCGATCATTTTATCCAGTTCTTGCCATTGCGATTTGGTGGTGGATACGTGTACGAGCTCGTCGGAAAAGGGTCAAAGGAGAAACCATGGATCATCTTCGAATTGCGATCAAAGAGAGAGACGAGGTATGTAAAATGTTTGCATACAAGGTGTTCGATGAAATGTCTACGAGACATGACTCTTACCTCAAATGTTTTCACACGATTACTTACTTTCATCTCTTGTTTTTTCTGATTTTGTAACAGAGGATAGTTCAGCTTTTGCACCAGATTGCTCAAATGAATGAGTTACTGCTAAATCACCACAAAGACATCGTATCAAGAAGATGATCCATCACAAAATTCAAACTATTTTAGATTATTGATTCTTTTGTTGCTTGTTTATATTCTTTTGCAAGTCACTCTGTTTCTGAGTAAGAGACGTAAACTTTACCAAAACACTACGAGTCACACTTAGGGTTCTTCGAAATTAAACACTCAGCAAAACAGGTCTTTGCAATAAACGGTACTTGAACAAATTGATAATTCATCCTCTGTTCAGGGTTAACAAAAAAATCTATTGACTTATATATGGGATGAAATATAATCGAAACGAAAAGAAAAAGAACCGAGCTTTCAAATTGATTGTGCTTTACAAAAACGGTTCATCGGTCTGCTAGCTCTGCGCTTCAATCTTGCGCGGTGTTGTTCTCCGAATATCAAACCTGTTTACAAATTTCAGTGGAAATGTTGTCTCGTTCCTGATCCTCTTGATCTTAGGGCTTAATAATCCCCTGTGACCAAATCCATAAAGCTTGAGCACTTGATTATCTGCAAAGTTGAATGCTCTCTCCATACTCTTCAAGCAACGTTCAACCGCATAATCCGCATAACTCCCACACGGTTTGCATCCAACAAAGTGAGTAACAAAAGGCCATCTCTCATCTCCCAATCCCGGATGATACTTGTCTATCATCTCCTCATACCTATCCACTAATCCTTCCCAAAACCCATGAAGATAGTACTGATTCTCCACAAACACTTTCTCCATCCACTGCTCCTTCTGTGAAAGCAGCAGATAGATCAACGCAGACTGATCATCAAGCTTCAAAAGCCGGTCTTCCTTGAGATTCGCCGTAAGAACCTTCCCGGCTTCTTCTCGAATCGGTCCTTTTGGTCCCATTGGAGCCCAAGCATCCAACAAATCCAAAGACCATTGACAGTTCCTAAACAAGAAGCTACCAGTGGTCAAAGCAATCCAAGACTTGTGTTCATACAACAAATCCGGATATCCATGAATGACCAAGTTATGATTCTCGTATTTAGACAAGGGAATCTCAAACACAATGTCAGTGAACAAAGCATCACTGTCCATCCACCAAATCCATTCGATTTCAGGGTGAGACAACATCAATCTCCTAAGCATTGGAAGCTTGGCCCAATACCCAGCAAGCTCTTTATCCAAATGAGCCATGTTATAGACAATCTCAATCCCATGAATCCTACAATAATCAATCTTGTTCTTCACCGATTTCAATAGGTAATGATCACCAATTGGATTGTCACAAGGTTTTGGAGGCGAACCTGTAAGAAGCAAAACCCTAGCTTTCCCATTCACGAAATTGGGGAAATCTGGGTTTTGGGTTAGCCAAAGTTTGCGTTGTTGGTCCCAGTTAGTGATCTTGGGTCCGAGAGTGTAAGTCATGTTGAGATCAAGATCCGAATCAGGTGGCTCGTTCGTGTCGGTAGGATCCGAATCGGATCGGATCTCAGCTAGAAGTCGATTAGTCTCTTCGATTAAGTTCTGGTTAACGGCGTCAGCGTCGGAGGTAACGAGGTTAACGCCGATAGTGCCACGTAGGACGAGAATGGTGACGAAGCCACAGAGGATAGTCATCTTGACGTTATTGAACGTCTTCTGGATCTGTCTACCACGTGGTGGTGGTCTCCTTCCTCCGCCACTCGCCATCGTCGTCGGAAGAACACCGCCGGCGACGGTGGAAGCGGTTGAGATGCGCTTCTGAGTCTTGAACCCATCTTCCTTGCCCATTTTCGTTGGAAACGTCGACCAATTCGTAAATGAAACAACTTTGATCAAGGAACCATTGTTGTTGTTGGCTACTTGTCTTGTCTGAGAGAGAGACAAAGAAGGAAGTGGACAATCAGCAACTTTAACGAGACACAGAGATCGACGAAGATTCAGTTATTAATGATCCGGGTTCGGTATCAATTAATTGCACCATAACTACTATTATAGCAAACACACACATAAATACAATATTTTGATTTAAATCAATTCAACCAATTACAAAGAAGAAATTTGCATACAAATTCACAAAACATCTTAATGGAACAAAAAAAATGAAAGCTAAAACAACGGAAGGAGTACTTAATTTTATAAGGTTAAGGGAAAGTTCGATTTGATTCCCAACTTTGCAAGTAAAAAATAAACGTAAATTTTGATTATTAACAAAACTAATAAGTCTAGAGTTTATATTGATTCAGCATTTCTCGTTAGCCGTTTACTAAAGAAATGAATATTGCAACTTTGCATTCTTGCACAATGATACAGAGGAACCCATTCTACAGATCTGGATTGCATTTATTTGAAACTTTTTATGTACAGAGCCTCAACTACATCAAGTGTGTGTATTTGTACATGCACTAAGCTCCATTTTCTTTACTCTTATGATGTTAACAATTTACGAGTGTATAACTAGTTTTCTGGCAACAAGGCGGATTCCAGCTTTCTGCTGATAATCATATGGTTCTAGAGACAAGAATGCATCAAGAACAGTTCCCTGGATCAGCAACGATTCTAGATCCTCAACGCTCGGGTTGCTGAAGATTAGTTTCTGAGTAGCTCCAGATGAATCTCTCTGGTGTACCTCTGTAGCATACCGAGCTACATCTCCATTTATCTCTGTCGCAATACTGCAGAAACCCAAGAAACTTATTAGGAGAAAGCAAGAATCCAGGATTTTGTTTGCATGGAACAAGAAAGGAAGAGTGTAGTAAGGTAACTTACTGTATCCTTGCGTTAGGGTAGTTTACAAATCCCTTCGTTGTATTCACCACCGGGTTCCAGTCAGAAGTGGAACCTGATTCAACAGATAGTTTCTGCGCATAGCTGACACATGCTTCGAGTATACTGCACAGGCTTGGATATAGATCAACCACAAAGTTTAACCTTCGTCTCCCGGTGTTATCCAGATACTTCCCATTGATTCCAAACCGTATTTTCAGACAAGAGCAGTAGAGCTGCAGAGCAGAATCACCGTGGAGCAGTTTTAGTTTCATTATTTGGCTTCCAGGATAAAACGGGACAAGAATCGCTTTGATGTTTGGAAGAGATATCGCATCAGGCGCAAAGAATCCCTCATGGTCACTGGTATTCTCAGAGATAACAGTATCACATGGTTGAATTTGTTCTTCTTCCATGATAATGTCTGATTGAAGATGGTTGTCCGAAGCCATTTCATTCCTCAAGACACTCATGTTGAACGGATCTGGCTGAATTGCACTGTTCTCACTAATGGACGGTAGCCTAAGAGAGCTTATTACAGTATTACCGTCGTGAGAAGAAGATGCATTGAGACGTCTCCTTGAACTAGTACTTCCTGGAGATACCGAATAATCTACTAGTACATCTGGGAGACTCGACTCCTACAAAACATAAAAGCAGTGCTTCTGATTAGTCTAGTTTTCAAAACATTGTTTGCAACAGAGCTATTAGGAGACAAAGATTCTCCATTTATAAAGTAACTAAAGAGAACATACCAAGAACAAGACCGTAGCACAATATTTGAGAACCTCAAGATTCATTCTAACATCGTCCAGGCTCCTGAATAGGTACAAAGAATTAGAGCTCAACAGCTTTTAATAATTGAGGTAAAAAGTTGAAAAGGTGAAGCAGCCTATTAAGCTTTATATATATATACCTATGCGTTTGCTTGCCAAGTCCGAAATATGTAGCCAAAGTTGCCATCTGCAGAAACAAAGCACACAACATGACACTCAAAACCACCTTGAAACTTTAAATTCCATCGATTCAACATTCTGATCTTTTGAATTTGAAAATGAATGTTTCGTTGTACCTTCATATCACCAGCTCTTCTACCAAACTTTTGAGTTAGCAAAGCCAATGAGTCGATGGCGCCTTTTGGCTCCGGTGGTTGACGACCAATCTCTGCAAATGCTTCTCTAATCCTTGCACAATCAAACCTCAATATGTTGTGACCTGCCCAAATCCTCCCTGCAATATCTCTCTCAGCATCAAATCACAATATAATATAAAGCTTCAAACTCGGCAATTAAAACCAGAGCTCAAAATTCAGTAAAGTTAAAAACTTTTCTTTACAAAAGTAGAAAGAGTTTTAAGGAAGAAGAAGAAGAAGAAGGTTTCAACCATGGAGAATGTCGTAGACAGTATCAGCGATTTCGGAGAACAAAGGTGCCAAAACGACGTCGTCACGGTTGATGCCGTTACACCTGACGGACAAGGAAGATATGAGACTCAAATCTACAGGTTTGACCAAAGTCGTGTAGCTTCGGACCTCAGTCAGCTTCTTGGGGCATACAAGGATTGACCCGAACTCCAGAATCGCGAATCGTTGGCCTCGGTTAGGAACAGTCGTCTCAACGTCGAAAAAGGCAATCTCGGACCTATCCTCTGGATCCATTGAAGAGCTTTTTTAAAACGGGTCGGGTTCAATCGAGTAGTAAATGTGAAAAGTTTCCAAATTTGTTCGTAAAACTTGAGGGATCATCGAGAAATTATATCAAGATTAAACCCAATTCTGTAGGCAAAGTGAAAATCAATTACTTTAGGGTTTATGTTTAACTTTAACTTTCTGGGAGGGTATTCCAAAAAGGGATTTTTATTTGTTCCTTGGGACTTCTTAGGTTCTCTATTAAGATTCATAATCAGAATTCACAGATTCCTTGACTCGTTTACATGTGTTTGTAAGTTGCAACTTGTAAGTAACCTTGTGATCTTATTTTCGTAGTTAACACATATGCACCCGGTTCTTATGTCCCAATTAGGAAACCACCACACGGGCTTTTATGTTCTTCACGGCCCAATTAGGGTTCCTTTTTAACAGAAATGTGTTTTAGCTCTGAAGATTCAGCTGGAAAATTTTAAAAAAGAATCCAGCTCTCGGTCTCACTTCTCAGATCACATGAATCTAAATGAGGCTTAATGATTGATATGTAACTCTTTACGTATCAAAACTGTATCATAAAAGTAAGAAATCCCTTTTGACCCACAAAAAAAAAAAAAGAAACAGTAAGAAATCCCAACTTAGATCGACTCATACTTCTCCATTTACAAGTACATTTTTTTTTGTTTGCTAGCTATGATATTGATTATGTGAACAAAAACAAAAGGCTCAGTATCAATTACTGAGTGCATATGGAAATTCTGTTAAATGCAAATTAAGGAAATACACTAAATGTCCATTTTAATTTTTAAGCAAACAAAGAAAGCGCCATCGATCTATTCCTCTCTTTTCTTCTTTTTATCCATTCATACAACCACGCAAATCAAGATCAAGAAGATGAACTTTTGCAATCATTGACTCAAAGTCATTGTCGAATCCCATTCAGTAGAATATGGAGACTTAATCCGGAATGGCCAATCTAGTTTTTCACAATGGACTTCTGTTTCAGACACATATGACATACACATCAAAATTAAGAAATTAAGTCACTCATTTGCAGCCACACACATAAAAACAAAGGCTCGCATAAGTCACATGCCTGATCATTTCAGTTAACATTTATTAAGATTCCGTTTTGTTAGCAGACAAAAGTTGCCGGGTCACAAATCCAATTTTGTTGCTCACTCATTTCTCTTTACCTTTTGAGTGATAGTGTGTGTGGACCTTAAGGTATACATAAAGATTAGATTCGTATTTTTTTTGTTGTTGGTTTTATTAGGTTCGTATATTTGCCTTCAAAAGAAAAAAAAATATACATATAACGAACTGAATTTATTCAATATTTATTTTACAATATTGTTATTAAAAATCTCCCGCAAATCAAATACTAATCGATCCACGGGATTTACATGCTTCCCTAATACAAAGAACCGGCCCCTTACTAGATAATATTTAGTAACACAATTTCACAACTTGGAAATTATCTAAGAGAAACCCTTATAATCTCGGGCATACCAACCATGAGATTAGCCAGTCAGGTCCGGTTCAGTGAGCCATAAACGGATCATAAGAAGTTTTTTTCGTCGGAATTAATCTTGTTCCGCTTCGAAGTCATACATAAAATTGGGATGGTCAAGAAGATAACTTGACGAACCGGTTATGTCACCAATCATATTGTCTTCATCAACTAATGTTGATGGGACATCGGACATTAGGAGATATTGATTGTAGCCCCTAATGTTCTCGGCTTCGTCATCGTTGATGAATTGCTCGAGAAACTTTGAGAAATCATACTCGGGGATGTTGAGATCAATGCTCGTTCTGAGATCTTCCTTGTTATCGATCATGTGTTCAGATGATTGAGACAATGAGTTTGGGTGACATGAAGAAGATGAAGGAGATCTCAAGGTTCCTTCAATGGAGGTTGATAAGATCTTCCCAATAGAAGAAGCCCTAGCTGCAACTTTGTTTAACAGCCTTGATGTAGAAGTCGATCTTTCAAAACGTTTCTTGCAGCTCAAGAAACCACTCTCTAACGTAGTTTCGTCACTCCTGATTTTGGGTATAGTGCTGTTGAAACTCGAAGAAACGGGAAGATATATTGAAGACGTAGAACTCGATTGTGACGAGTGTTCATCCGGATTGGATTCTTCCTGGGAATCGAACTTGTTAGGTTCGGTCGTCGGTTTAGGGTTAGACGAAGCTAGTGGCTTGTGGGTCACGGAATCAATGCCCTTATCGATCAGACGTTTTTTGAGATGTGTGTTCCAATAGTTTTTGATCTCGTTGCTGTTCTTTTTGGCAAATGTCTTGCTATGGTCGACCACCTAATAAAAAGAAATGTAATATATTAAAGCATTGATTATGTCTGAATTAAGTAAACTCATACAAGCACAAATTAAAACATCTAAGCAAATGTTACACGTACTTATTGCCACGAGAAGCATGAAGCATGATGATAATCTGCTCTTCCTCGTAGCTAAATTCTCCTCTCTTGACATCTGGTTTTAAATAGTTAGTCCACCGCAATCTACAACTCTTTCCACACCGTTTTAAACCTAAACTCGAAAAGTGTATAAAGATCACTTAGACTATATTCATAAATACATCCTATAAACAATAGTTATATATACATAAACACAAATGCATATACGTACCAGCTTTTGCGGGAATGTCACGCCAGCCTCCTTCGCCATGGTCGTGGATATAAGAGATGAGTTTTTTATCCTCTTCTGCACTCCATGCTCCTTTCTTCAATCCTTCTCCAATACAACATGGTTTCTTTGACATTTTCTTCGTTATATCTAGAACAAACGTGCATAAAGAAATTAAAAACAGAATAGAGAGTTATATCTCTTTGAATACAATTATGATGCATCCAAATATGAAACTAACTGAGAAACGCTACGGTACATCGTAATTAATACGGTTAGTGTCTATTAATTTTTTTTAATCTCGATAATTACAACGACAAGAGATCAAATAGAAACTGGAACATTAACAAAGAAAATGAAATGAAAGAGAAGTTAAGGAAGATCAAATATCTATAAAGTCATTTGTACACGTACGATCTACATCTTCAGATATGTATAATGTATCTGAGTATGTCGGTAAATCTAATGCACTCGTGACAATCAACTTTTAAAACCACGTAAACTAAATAAATATACATAATTTTAGTGAACAATTTTTCTTTATATTATTTGAAAAGAAAAATAAAACAAAATTTTCCCTCACTCATATAGTTGACTTATGAGAGAGATTTAAGAAAGTTTTTAAAAATATAATAAAAGTGTGTATCAGTGTATGTAACCTTAATTATTTTTATAAATATATACATACAAGATAGGTCATTCATCTATCCTCTAATAACTAACGTCCATTACTAGATATAGATTACATATGATAAACATTCATTATTTATTTCCAAATCAACATTTATTTACAAAAATATTTATCATTTCTTACTACATGTATGTTCTCTATAACTAATATTCATTTGAAAATAAAAGCATTGATTTTAATGACAAAAACAAAATTGATTTTGTTGTATATGCAATTGCACTTGTTAAAAATATACAAGAAATGCTAAGAAAACATTAATCAATGCTAAGAAAACATTAATCAATGTAAAACTGATTTTATCTTTTCATAGCCGTTGTTCCATTGTCCTTTTATTTTATTTCAATGCTCCAGTAAAGTATTAATCACCAATAACAAAAAAAAAAAAAAAATAGAGGACAAGTGGTGGTGGTGATGTGTTTTAAGTCCCTGGAAGGAGGTTAGGTGTGGACTGTAGTTGCAAGAATTTTGGACGGTGCACGTTTTTGGGCTCCTCTGCCTGTCTTGCCACGTATGTCCAATTTGTTTTTTTTTTTTTTTGTGGGTTTTAATTTTTCAAACAACCAATTATTTTGCACAACAGAGTGGTCTAATTATTTTCTAATTGGATAAGCCAATTAGCACACAAGATTGTGTCCGCGAAAAATCTATGAATTTTTTGTTCTTAATAATTTATTTCCACATCTTCTTTCTTTAAGCAGTTTAATGCAACAACCATATTTTGCTCTATATACATTCATAAACTCAAGTGTTTGATAAAACTTTCTAATTGTTATTCCATATATAAGGGATTAATCTTTTGATTTTTTTTCCAGTTTTACGGACGGTATTGAATTAAATTTTAGCACCATCAAAGATTCTTTACGTATCGTTGAAGTATTTGAGTATTTAAAACCATGTATTTTGGGTATAGTGTTTCATGTCGCCTATCGTGGGGGTATGAATTAGGACTGACAATTTTAGCTATCCACACACATGAGTCCGAATGTGATTAATTAAACGATAAATATATACAACTCTTACGTATCAATACGTAGCTACCGATGCAAATTTAGGTTGATTTGATTCTCAACAGTTTGTAACTAAGAAATTTATGATAAAAAGAAACTACTTCCAATATTATTTGGAACAATGCAGCTATTTAATCATCCGTTTTTGAAGTATTGTTAGAATGTTGAGCAAGTTTACTCCAGAAGTTTGCTGTCAAGGATTTTTGGATATCAAGAGAACACCTAAAAATGAAAGACAGATATAATATATGGTCCAGAGGGCAGCTGTTCAGGAAGAGTACCAATCAAGCTTTTGACAAAGTGATTGACTACTAAAGCATTCATATACCTTTTTTTCCAACAAGCATAATTAATATACTATATTTTGCTTATTATTTTGTTCCGTGAGCACTCTGACCAAACTGTAGGCTTAATAAAAACACACGTGTGAAAAGAATGCTTTATGGATTTTCTTTTATATGGCTAAAAGACTTTAAGTTTTGGTCCATACATTTTTATAGAATGTGGATCATAACATATAACATGGTTTAATTCGCGTTTGCAATTAAATCAAAAATATTCTAGTCTCTTTAAAATTTGCATTCTTGATAATTGGTTGTATCGCAATTTGCAACTAATCTAACTTTAGGTATTACATCTATATCTTTAGAGTGATGAGTATTTGTAACTGCATAAAGTGAAATAAGATAAGACGCACATGTACTTTGGACCGGATTGCTATAATAATGTCTGCAGTGGAAATTTGGAAAATATATATATAAATATATTCAATTTTTTATAGACACTCTATAGAAACATAAATCTTATATTTTCACGTTGCTATTTTCAATTAAAACAGTTTTATTAAATCCATTTAAAACATAATTTAGAAAGAAAGAAAAAAACATGATTATTAGCAGTGGGATGAATGCATCGATCTCTTCTACGTGGAAATTTGGTTACAGCATGCATGTCATCTAGATTAGTTCAATGTAATTACAAGGCTCTATAGTACACCCAAACTTAAATTAGATTGAGCTGCGGTCTACACAACTTGGTTGTATATAAACAGAAATTTAAACCACCAGAGAAAAAGAGGAATTGAATCGTTCACAACCAGCCACACATAAAAAAACAAAGCTCTTTTTTTTTTAACAAAACCAAAGCTCTTGTATAGCACATAGTATGATCATGACGTTGAATGTTTATTAGTATTCTCTCCGTTTCATATTAGTTGTTGTTTTACATCTTAAAACTCGTTTCATATTAGTTGTCGTTTTATGTTTTCAATGCATATGTTTGATAAGATTTCTAATTTTGTCCATTTTGTTTTAATGTCACGATCAATGAAATAAAATCAAATAAATATTAATTAGGAATAAAATAGAAAAATCAAATGTTTTCTTAATATGTGTGAAACAATCTTAAACGATAACTAATTTGAAAGGGAGCGAGTAATTGATTTTGTTTGCACGCAAGATTTGTCGGGTCACTAATCCAATTATGATTGCTC
>CM051384.1:14340505-14421505 GCA_028015245.1 Cardamine occulta
ATACTTCTTAGCACTGAGTGAGAGGCTTTATAGGAAGATTGTGACTTTCCATGGATGAATGATGTGGGTTTTTTTGGTTTCAAATCGTGCAAGGCCTCTTGTGATTGTTAATTAAGCTTTGTGGGGCATTGTCATTCTCATGCTGACCACGTTTCACCTTTAGATTATGAGATGTCGTTTTATGTCATGACTCATGAGCGGTTCCTAAAATCGATGCTTTGATTAGTTTTGCAAGATGGTATACAGTAATACAGTATTTGTAATCCATTTTAGATTGTGTTTCTCTGTTCGTTAATCTTTTAGTGTCCTGACTTCTTAGTTGGTATCAGAGATTGGGAAACTACACTATGCCTGTCATGAAGCGTACCTAAATTTTCCTTCTTAGTGGTGAAATTTTGTAGGTCAGATTTGAGAGGAAATAAAAATGAGAAGACAGGGAAACTTTGCCGAGTCACCTGCCAGTGCATATGGAGCTGGACAGATACAGAATTCCCATTCTGATTTCCAAGGTCAATTAGAGGCATTTACGCCTGAGAGGGAGCAACCCTATTCAGATTCACAACCAGAGGGTCAATGGAGATGGGAAAGAGATGGCCCAAACATGTCAAGGCCAATGGCAACTCCCATTTACAATGAAGGTAAGCCTTATTTACTGTGTTGGTATTCGTATGAAAGAACAACAATCATGTGATGGGTTTGCTTCATAAGTCTGATAGGCAATGTTATTATTGTTCACAAGTCTTGGTAAATTCAACAATTTTGTATAAGCTACTGTACCAAGCAATGCTATACCCATTCTATGTCTGAGCTTCCTTTATTATGACCGACAATTATTCCTTTAGTGGGTGAGTTTTCCAGTGACATTTTACATGAGATGAGTGGAATATTAGGCCTGTTTTCCAGTGATATGATTCCTTATACCCTGCATCATGTGTCTCTCGAGCTTTAGGTTCTATCTCTTAATTCCAGTTTTCTATTTTCACAGGACAAGGTGTTGATTCATCGAGGACGTATTACTCGTGCCAAATGGATCCAAAATCAGGAATGGAGAAGCAAGGCAGCGATTCCAGAGCTCAACCACAACACCAAGAAAACCGAAGACTGGTTATGATAATAACCGTGGGATGCAGACCTTTGAAGGTCTTGAACAGAAGTTCATGGATGATATAACGAGACTAGCAAAAGATCAAATCGCAGCAGAGGATGCAGAGATTGCCAGACATCGAGAGGTTAGCAACAAATAGGAAAGTTTTGCTTCTGAATTACAAATTCTCAAAGTTTTGGTTTTAATTATTTGATCTGAAATCTGTCTACAGAAAATAAAGACCATTAATACTGGCACGAAGAACAGTTAGCTACGCTCAGAGCACGGCACACAGGTAAGAGAGAAGAGATCATGAGGAAAGAATCACAAGCTAGGCAGCAACAATACAAGCAGCAAGCCATGGGGATGATGGATCAGTACCATCCAAATGCGGCTGGTCCAGTCAATCTAATGCCATCTGGTCATCCCCAAGGTTACATTAGCAATGCTCAAGATCCAGCGGCTGTGGCGGATGCACCACCCAGATCATATGGCTCAGATCGGTTTGAAGGATATGGAGAGAGAGCTAGGTTTCAGGGAGGAAACAGAGATCATGGGTTCGAGTCTAGGGGTCAGTACCCTGGTGGGGCTGCTGTCTATGACCCAGTCTCACGGTTCTACTGATGATGTGATATTTATGTGTAACATATTTTGTGTTTAGGGGATTCACTCCCACTTTTTTGTTGGCTTTATAGATTAATTAAGCTTTTCAGACTCTGGGAATTTGAGAATGAAATCAGGGCTTCATTTTTTTTTATCCTGACGAGAGCATTTTAAGAATTCTTAATTGAACCGTTTTAAAAAAATACTGTACTTTTTTGCTTATCTACTTTCCAAATAAAAACTAGAATTCGAGATTTTACAGATTACAGAGTTACTAATTTATCAGCGAAAAAAACAAAAAAAACAATGTCACTAAGATTTTTTCTATGTTATATTACATCGAGCCCGCAGGCCCGCACTAAACATTTTTAAAATCTAAATGAAAGCTTATACATTGAAAAAACACACACTTCTTATCAAATATTTTTGTTTGTGTTAATGAGGGGAAAATATTTTTGTTTGTGTTATTAAAGTAAAAAAGGGAATAAAATAGACGAAAATTGTAATTTTAAAATTCAAAAAACAGGTTAAATATGTTTGTATATAGTTTCTTTAAATAAATATGTCTAAAATACGTATATACATAAGTAAAATTCGTTAAAATACAGAAGCTCGTGTAAATGATATTATTGACTAAAAAAAATAATCGATAATTTCTAATGTAATGTGAAATAAAAATTATCATATAAATTTCCCTCCTTCCCTATATCATCATCTTCACGAGAGACAAAATACTTCCCCCAAAAAAAAAAAAAGAAAAAAAAATTAGAGGCCAAACCTCCCTTTTCAATTCCTGCGTTGTAGATGCTGATTGTCTGAAAAATATCATTCCTCTTCTCCATATCTCTCTCTGCGAATCTTGCTATCGGCAATCCTGTGCGGAGGAACAATGAACGGAACATCATCTGAGGAATCTCCCGATTCAACTCAGCGGATCGATTCGTTTAACGGCGAGCAGAGAGTCTACTTCGTCCCCTTGAGGTATCTCCTTTCCTTCGCCTCTCTCTTATCGTTTTATTTCATGTCGTTCATTTTCCTGTTGATGGAATATTCGGCGAATCTGAATCGCATCCTGAGTAGACTTTGGAGTTTGGATTTGAATCTTGTGAGAGTTTAAATATTTGATTTGATCTTAGGGATTCTGGAATTTATGGATCCTTTTAGGATACATAGGGATGGAGATTGTAAACCTGCTCATTGCTTTAGCTTATTGTGATGTATTGTTTCCATAGCTACTGGAAGAATCAAATGAATGCGCTTTGGATTCAGGATATGATTTTATGGTGGCGATATTTGGTCTTATATGCATTGAGCCCGTGTTCTTTGTTTATATAAGCTCTGCGAAATACGATTCTTGTTCATTCCAGATTTGTATAAGTATGCTCTCCATTGGTATTAGGAAATCAGTCATTTAAGAAAGGTGGTGTTTGAACTTTGAATTTCAGGTGGTGGAAAGATGCTCAAGATTCAATGCCTTCTGAATCAGTTGAAAAAAGAGAGATCTTGTATACAGCAACAACGGGGTCGTCTTATGGTGGCCCAATGAAGTTGATAAATAACATCTTTAACTCTGATATTTTGTTCGATCTGAGGAGGGAAGAAGATGCGTTACAGAATGGTGAAACGGGAGAAGCAAAGCGTCTCAGGCAGGGACTTTGCTTTGGTCTCGAGTGATATGTGGCTTCAGGCACTAAAATGGTAAGTGTTGTTTCTTCTGTATATACCTGAACGCTCCTTCTAGAATGATCTTCGTAAGTCTGTCACTATCCTTGTCATTTCAGTGTTACATACAGTTGAACTGGCAATCTGATCTTGACTCACGTCAGTATCTGATTCTTCTATGGAATTTTTTCTTATTTACTGTATTTATTCATTCTCTCGATTATTCATTCTCTCGAGGTGGAGTTTTTGAAGAAGATGTTGAGGTAGATTAGGAAATTTTTGGGTCACATTTGTGACGCTAAGTAGAACTTGCCTATATTTTAGACATGTTGCCTGTTGAAATCCTTTATTAGAAGTTTGCATTAGGATATGTGAGAAAACTACAGATTATTGTCATGATACTGGATTTCTAATCATTGTTCCTATTATAGTGTAATATAGTTAATACCATAGTATATATGCTTGAGTTTCCTACACACTATACCTTCTAAAAACCAATGGTGATTCCTCGATTTGTGACCTATTACTTCTTGGTTCCCAGGCATCATGGTGATAAAAATACTGAGAGAGGCGTAAAAAGTTTTTCAGCTGGAGGAGTTGACAGAGGTGATGTTTATCCAGTACAACTCAGACTCTCCATTTTGCAGGAAACCAATTCATTGGCGGTTAAAATATGCAAAAAGGTGTCTTCAAACTTACATCCATTTTTGTTTGCCTGATCTAGTGCCTTGATGGTGCCACATTTTCTTTCTGATATAGAAGTGCAGTGGTCGACTTTCCTCTTATAAGATAATAAAAAACCTAAATTGGATTCTTTTTCACTGGGACCTGGTTTCCTTAGAATTAATGTTTCATAATTGAAATTCTCTACCAGATGAGCCATTACATAACTATAGGTCTGTAGCTCTGCTACCCTCACATGAAACTTGAGAAGGAAATAGTTGAAATGAGAAACTATTATGAAAATTAAGAATTTCCTGCTAGAATGTTGCTATCTATCCTGAAGCTTCTTGTTTTACTGTAGGCGAAGATCTCCTGTTCAGTTCTTCTATATATTCACTAATTCAATACCGTTGTTGTCATCTACTGGACATACTTGAACCATATTAGAATCAACTTAGTTTCTTGTTCTTCTTATTTAGGGAGTTTTTGCTTAGCTCCTCAGTTATTGTTGTTGATTGCGGTTCCAAATCTTATGTTTTCCCTTATGCAGGACAATTCAGTTGAGTGCTTCAGAAGAGCATGCAAGATATTCAGTTTGGATTCTGAGCAGGTAATGTGTTCAATACGTGAACTCTTACCTACTTGTACATGATGTGCATGTTGTTTATGCATATTATATGTGTTACAGACGAGATTTATGATATTTATTCATGCGATAACAAATTATAAGGGTTCTTTTGGTTCTATAGCTGGCATTTGGGATATTTCTGGCCAAACAACCTTGTTTTTTGAAAGTGATGTGAGCAATTCCAAGGAGTCTCTACAACAAGCAGATCAGGAAGTAAGTGTAATGCTATTTGAGTGAATGTGGATATTACAATTAAATTGCTTTCACCTTATTTCTGACTTGCTTTCCCTTTTTTTTTTTCTCTCATTACTTTTGGTCCATCAGATGCTTCTAGAGCTGCAGATTTATGGATTATCAGACTCCATCAAATTGAAGGAATCAAAAAAGGAAGACGGTTCCACACAGCAAACCAATGGAATTAATGGTGGCACAGTGTTCAGATTTGGACGGAGTAATTCTTTGAGTTTTTTGGGAAAAGCTGGGGAAGCTGGAACTTTGGGGTTGACAGGCTTGCAGAATCTAGGAAATACTTGTTTCATGAATAGTTCCCTTCAGTGCTTGGCTCACACACCAAAGCTTGTTGACTTCTTTCTCGGAGAGTACAGTAGAGAAATAAATCTTGACAACCCACTGGGAATGAAAGTATGACAATCTATGGCTTGCTTTATAGATACATTTTATCTGCTGTGGCTAATTAATGTATTCTCTTGTTTCTTGGTTAGCCTCACCGATCAAACTTTCTCGTGGCAGGGTGAGATCGCTTTAGCTTTTGGTGATTTGTTAAGGAGTTTGTGGGCTCCAGGTGCATCAACAGTAGCCCCAAGGACATTTAAAGCAAAACTTTCTCGATTTGCTCCTCAGTTTAATGGCTTTAATCAGCATGATTCGCAGGTCAGGGAAAACACTTCAGTTTATAGAATCTGAATTAAGTGAGCCTTCTTGATGTTTTTTCCTGTCTCTCAGCATTAAAGACCACGCACTGGGATATTTTATTTATTTGTTTCAGGTTTCTTGATTTGGTTGCAGGAACTTCTAGCTTTCTTGCTGGATGGACTTCACGAGGACTTAAACCGTGTAAGGAACAAGCCTTATGTGGAAGCAAAAGATGGAGATGGCCGTCCGGACGAAGAAGTGGCTGATGAATATTGGCGAAATCATGTGGCTCGCAATGATTCAATAATTGTCGATGTGTGCCAAGTAAATATCTTCAGGTTCCTAAATTGTTTATATATACCTCTGCCGACAACCACTCTTAGGATTGGGTTTGACTTGCACACTAAGAAACTTTAGTTTGACCTCTGCGTGAATGTCGGATGGCCCAAGCTGTGTAGTATTCTGGTATCCAATTCGTAGGTTCTACATATCATTTTGATTTAAGCTGCATATGTTTGAAATTTCTTCAATCAGATTAGTCGGTGCAATTTTATCTTCTTGATATGAAGTTCTATGCACATAATATTATCTTTGTTCTTAAGGAAGATATTATCCCGTTGATAACTATGTCAAGTTGTTAGAGTGTTCTTGGTACACAATTTTTCTTAAGAATAGCTTTGCATTTAATATGGTGCTGTTTGCACTTTAACATCTGTAACATCCTGGATATCCTCATCTGTTTTCGTTCAGTGCATTTGCTAAGAAAAGATCCTGATATTCTCGATCACTAAGACATTTATATGCATTTCTGGTTTCAGGGCCAATACAAGTCAACATTAGTTTGTCCTATTTGCAAAAAGGTTTCTGTTATGTTTGATCCGTTCATGTACCTATCACTACCTTTGCCATGCACATCAATGCGAACGATGGATTTAACAGTCATGAGTGCCGATGGGGGTGGTCTGCCTGTTCCATTGACTGTCAATGTTCCTAAGTTTGGAAAATTTGAAGATCTTCATAAAGCTCTTGTCACTGCCTGCTCTTTACCAGAGGATGAGACTTTACTGGTTACTGAGGTATATTTCAATATTGTATATGCTATATTGTTGCTATGAATCTCATTTTGGTGCATAGGTGGAGCATTTGTTAACACAGACAATGGAACTTCTCTTCATTTAGTCTTCATTTGTATAGGTTTACAACAATCGGATCATACGCTTCCTGGAGGATCCTACTGATTCATTAACCTTGATCAGAGATGGTGACAAACTTGTCGTGTATCGGTTAAAGAAAGATGCAAACAATTCTCCTTGGATTGTGTATATGCATCAGAAGCTGGAAGAGTAAGTTTGCATTGTATTCAAATGCTAAATAAAGTTCTTATCAATGCAATCCCTAGCCCCGGTTTCTTTGACCGGTGGTTTTGGACATTATCTGTTTGCTTATGTTGGCAACAACATGAGTTTAACGTTCATTACATATACTTTCCTCAGCAATCAATACCTATTGCTCTTGCCTTTGTATAATGTATCTCTTTCATGCTATTGTTCAATTAGTAAGTGGTAGTGCAGTATAACCATTGGTCAGTAGTGTCATGCATTAAATTTATGTCTGGTGGGTATTTATAACCGTTTCAATGTTTTTCAGGCAGTTTATCAATGGGAAATCAAGCCCAACTTGGAAGGCATTTGGAATCCCCTTGGTCTCGAGGCTTTGTGATGTCGAGAATGGATCTGATGTTGAGAACCTGTACCTGAAGTTGCTTAGTTCATTTAAGATGCCTACTGAATTCTTCGCGGAGAATCTTGAAAATCCAATTGAAGAAGAAACCACTGATGAAGTAGGCACTGATGGTACTACTTCAGTTGAGGATACAAATTCCACTGATGTAAAGGAGACCACTGAGTCTCTTCCAGATCCTGTGCTGAGGCTTTACCTAACCGACGACAGAGGAAACTTAATAGAATCTGAAATATTGAAAGAAAAGCCTGTAAATATTTCCAAACGGGTGAATGTGCTTGCACGTTGGCCAGTAAAAGAGCTAGACGTTTATGATACTTGTCTTCTGAGCTCCTTACCTGAGGTTTCCAAATTTGGAACTAAGAGACCCCAGGAATCCGTTTTGCTTTACAAGTGCCTTGAAGCATTCTTGACGGAGGAGCCTCTTGGTCCTGATGACATGTGGTGAGTCGAGGACTAAAACCATTTCTCATATATATTGTTAGCTTTTTGTTGCGTGAAAATTTCATCTTTTGCCAATCGTGCACCTAGTGCAGTTAAAAATGTACTGTTTTTTGGCATTCCTTTTAGATTTCTAGGTAACAATGTGATTCGTTTTCTTGTCCTTGAAGTTTTTGGGGGAGTGTAGCATTGCATTATGCTATATTGTCTTCCCTTCGTTATCATCTTTGGATTGATCTTGATTTTTGTCAATCTTTTTCTGCGCCTGACTTGCTCTTTACTAATTCTCCGGGTTACTTTGACCTTTGGTTGCTGATATGAGTCAAAATTGTTGTAGGTATTGTCCTAGCTGTAAAGAGCACCGGCAAGCCATAAAAAAGTTAGATCTCTGGAGGTTGCCAGAGATCTTGGTTATTCATCTGAAGAGGTTTTCTTATAGCCGGTTTATGAAGAACAAGCTGGAGGCCTATGTCGACTTCCCACTAGATGATCTTGATCTATCAAGCTACATCTCCTACAAGAATGGTCAGACAACTTATCGCTACATGCTGTATGCGATTAGCAATCACTATGGGAGCATGGGAGGTGGTCACTACACTGCATATGTCCACGTAAGTTATAATACATTTTATAATTTTCCTCTTATATGTCTCAATGTTACATCTATTTTAAGTATTTGGTTGCAAAACTGTGGAACCCTTATCTAACCCATGATCCGAATGTCACTAACCGGGATATATTAGTGAAAACTGCTGGTATCCAGATTCATAGAGAGTTATAGTTGTTGACCTCATAAGGATGCTACTATTTAAAGTTTCTCTCGGGTTTGAATAACAATCAGCGAGATTGCATTATATATATAAGCGAGAAGTTATTATAGTTTGAAGCATGAACTAATAAAGCGTAGTACATATTTGTCTCAAGTCTTCAAATCATTGACTGGTTTATTATCCATGGAACGGATGCGACTGGACTTGTGTGAACAGGCTCATAATTTTCTAGAACTCATTTTCTTACTCTTTTTTTTTTGCAGCATGGAGGTGATCGATGGTATGACTTTGATGATAGCCATGTCCACCCAATCAGCCAAGAAAAGATCAAGACCTCGGCTGCTTACGTTCTCTTCTATAAACGCCTTGTAGAAGACTAAAGAACCCGGGAAAAGACAAGAAAGAGGTATTGCAGTTTTGCCAGTGTAAGGGAGGAGGCTTATTTAAAAACATCATTGGGTTGATTCTCATTCACTACAAGATCAAGATCAAAGCAGCTGTGTTATTTACCGGAGGGAGAGTTAGAGATGAGCAAAAGCCCGACAAGACATGTTGCGGAAATTCATTTAATTTTTACAAAATTGGTGTCTGATTATTTAATTAACCATATTCAATTAGAGTAGAAGAATAGAGAAAATGGTTTGAACATAGCCCTTGTGGGCTATGTTCTAATTGTTGTTTAGTTCTTGTGTGTCAGTTGGCTCTCGACCAATCAGATTAAAAACACATCTACTTTTTTTTAACTCAATTCATTTCTTTCCAAAGATTTTGATTTTTTTTACTTAAAGATTGTTCGTCTTCTTCACTCTTCACTACTTTGATATGCATTGCGTTTGGATATTTCCCAGATCAAAGAAGCATAGTAGTAGTTACACACGTGGATATTGGAACAAGGGGATTTGCACACGTGGACGACTTGATGGCTACGTATAATTACATTTTATTTTCTAATTTTTTTAATTAACGAGAAGCAGAGGATTCTACTGTACGACTGTAAGAGCGAGCTCTCTTGGCGTTGCTCAACCACCCAATGGAGCTACCTAACCTTCTTCTTCTTCCTCTTATTAAACCCTAATAATCTACTCTCTTTACCTCATCGACGCCTCAATCATGGCTTTGTTCTTCTCTCCTAGAACCATCGCTCTTCTCTTTATCTCCCTCTCCCTCACACTCTACTGCAGCATCGATCCTTTCAAACACTGCGCCATCTCCGATTTCCCTGATTTCATCGCTCACGAGGTTGTAGCTCCACGTCCTGATCAGGTTCAATGGGAGAGAGATTCACATAATTCCCTGCAGAAATCGAAGATTCTGTTTCTAAACCAGGTCCAAGGTCCCGAGAGCGTCGCGTTTGATCCACTCGGACGTGGTCCGTACACTGGCGTAGCTGATGGTAGAGTTTTGTTTTGGAATGGTGAGAAATGGACTGATTTCGCTTATACTTCGAGTAATCGATCGGAGATTTGTGATCCGAAGCCTTCTGCTCTGAGTTACTTGAAGAATGAACATATATGTGGGCGTCCTTTAGGTCTACGTTTCGATAAGAGAACTGGAGATTTGTACATAGCTGATGCATATATGGGACTTTTGAAAGTAGGTCCTCAAGGTGGCTTAGCAATGCCACTTGTCACTGAAGCTGAGGGTGTTCCATTGGGGTTTACTAATGACCTTGATATTGATGATGATGGCACTGTTTACTTTACAGATAGCAGTATCAATTACCAGAGGAGGTCTGATTTTTTTTTGAGTACATGTATTGTTCGTGTGGTGTTTATCTTTTCAAAGTTCTGATTTTTTATAACTGGGATTTATTTCAGGAACTTTTTGCAGCTTGTCTTCTCTGGAGATAATAGTGGGAGAGTTTTAAAGTATGATCCAATAGCTAAGAAAGCTGTTGTTCTAGTCTCAAATGTTCAGTTTCCAAATGGTGTATCTATCAGCAAAGATGGTTCTTACTTGGTATTCTGTGAAGGAGATATTGGAAGGTGAGTAGTAGTTGAAATCTTGATGTTGTATGGTGAAGTGTAAATAGACCTTATGACTGATTGTTTTATGGGAATTGAAAATATATGTTTGTGTGTTTGCATCAAAAGATAGCAATGAAGGCTCTCAAGACTATATCTCTCAGCCATCTAAGAATGCTTTTTTTGTTTTTGGACTGCAGACTAGGAAGATACTGGTTAAAAGGCGAGAAAGCTGGAACTTCCGATGTGTTTGCGGTGTTACCAGGGCATCCTGATAACGTAAGGACAAACCAAAACGGTGAATTCTGGGTGGCGCTTCATTGCAGGCGCAATTATTACTCATACATAATGGCAAGATATCCTAAGCTGAGGATGTTCATACTGAGACTCCCAATCACTGCAAGAATACACTACCTGTTCCAGATCGGGATGCGGCCACATGGGTTAGTGGTAAAGTATAGCCCTGAAGGGAAACTTATGCAGGTTTTTGAAGATAGTGAAGGGAAAGTTGTGAGATCAGTAAGTGAAGTTGAAGAAAAGGATGGGAAGCTTTGGATGGGGAGTGTATTGATGAACTTTATTGCTCTCTATGATCTTTGATTACTTGACCTATACGGAAACCATTTCACTGGGTTTCTAAATTTAGCAAACTTCCCAAAATAGTTAGGTGTGTCTTAAATCAAATGCATGGCTTAACACAACAAACTATGAGAGAAAAAAATGTTAGCAGCGCCATTACTAAGTCATGAAGCAAACCAAACTAAATTGTCAAAGTTGAAATTGATATGAATCTATTGGTCCATTTTTAAGTCTGATAGCCGAAACCAATTTATGTGTAGCTGAACTGAATAAAAGGAGTTTATAAAAATTTCTTATGATTTATTAGGGGATGGTAAAGAAAAATAATAGATTTTAACCAAAAATAACAGTGTGATATTGAAGCTCTCCTAGGCTCTAGCAATTTTAAATCAGGTATTTCGGGTGAGCGGTTCGATTTGGTTTTACCGGTTTCTACTGAGGTTTCGCGGGGTTTTTTAATATTAAAAACCTGGGTATTCGCGGTTCAATCGCCGAGCACTTTAGGCAGAGAATTCAATGGGTTAAAATGTTAACTTTCTGAACTTTAAAGCCTCATCATAAGTTTTCTAGAACTCGAGGGACTAAATTAAAACTTCTCCAGAAAATATTCTCTTTTGCATAAGAGGTGTGATTAGTAGTAGACACGGCGACCGTTTCTTCTTCTTGTTATTAGCCTAAATCGCTTGTAGCCGGAAAATTCGCCGGAGGAGAAGCAAGGGTTCGGTTTTGTTTTCCTTGCTCTGTTCTTCTCTTTTGATTTTGTAAAATTGACATAACCCTAAATTTGGAATCCTCTGCCTGGAGAAATATATTACTGGATTCTGTTGATCTCGAGACTGTTATTAGGGTTTATGGATGCTTCCAGTTCATCCGATCACGAGTCTTGATTTTACTCCAACTTTTAATTTGTGGTTTTTCTGCAGCATTGTGCTCTTTGGTTTGTAGTCGAAGTCTCGAGACGGGCAAATGGTGAGTTGTATTTTCGTTTTCTTCCTTTCCATTACTGTTGTATGATTCTCCAGATACTCATGATACATGATTTTTACCGTCGAATGAGAGAGAAAGGCATATTAAGTATGTGGACTGATAAAGATAGTATCTATTGTACTTGAATTGCAGTCAGATATTAGGAAGTGGTTTATGAAAGCCCATGAAAAAGGAAATGGAAATGCTCCAAAATCGACATCTTCCAAGGCAGATGCTGTGACGAATGTTGCAGAGACTAATCCCATAAAGTCAGACCAGGTGAGGAACTTAGTGATTCTTTATTTGTGACGTGTTCCCTCATTGTCATAGCATTCTGTGAGGTTGCATGAAACTTGAAGCACATATTGTTTGTTTCTTTTGTCTTTACTTGTTTTCAGAGTTATTGAGAGTGAGTTATAGGCGACACAAATGTTCTAGTTGCTCTTATAATCATATATATGTATGGTTTGTTCACTGGTATAAGTGTTATATCTGTTAAACACTTGGAGCTGATTGACAGGCTAGTGAAGACCTGGAAACTGCTGCTAGAAAAAAAACGAGCAAGTATTTTGCTAAAGAAAAGACAAAAGTTAAAGATGAGAAAGAGGTGGAAGAAATTCCTGCCAAGAGGAAACTTAAGACCGAGTCAGATGATTTAGGCAAGTCCCGTCCAAGAAAGGTTGTCAAGGTTGATGATGACGACGATGATTTTGATGTACCTATTTCAAGGAAGACTCGTGATAGCACTCCTAGCAAAAAACTAAAGTATGGGTCAGGTAGAGGAATCGCAAGTAAAACTGTTGATAATGACGAGGATGATGATGGTGAAGCTGCTCAAGAAAAGAAGACTCCTCTAAAATCAGGTGGAAGAGGCCGTGGCGGTAGAGCTGGATCAGGGACCTCAACTGGTGGAAGAGGTAGAGGAATTGCTAGTAAAACTGATTTTATTGATGAGGATGATGATGGTGAACATGACCAAGAAAAGGAGACTTCTGTAAAATCTGGGGGAAGAGGCCGCAGCGGTAGAGCTGCATCAGGGGCCTCAACTGGTGGAAGAGGTAGAGGTGGAGGGCGAGGTGGGTTTATGAATTTTGGTGAAAGAAAAGACCCACCACATAAAGGAGAAAAGGTCTGTACTCTATTTGACCGAAGGTCTCATCTTAACTTGACTATTACCTGGGGTCTTTAATGTTTTATTGACCTGTCTCTGTTTTTCAGGAAGTTCCTGAAGGCACCCCTGATTGCTTAGCTGGATTGACATTTGTAATTAGTGGCACACTTGATAGGTATTTCATTGTTTCATACTTGTTGCCTTTTCCTGTGTTTGCTTTTTTTGTTACAGTTTCTTGTACCCTCTTGAAATTGCAGTTTAGAAAGAGAAGAAGCAGAAGATCTGATAAAGCGGCATGGTGGTCGTGTTACAGGCTCTGTTAGCAAGAAAACAGTCTGTCTTCATACCTTTTACTTTCCTTTTTGTTGGATTGAAGGTAATGGCATAAAGTTAGCATTCCTTGTTTTGCAGACTTACCTTTTGTGTGATGAAGACATCGGCGGAAGGAAATCCGAAAAAGCTAAAGAACTGGGGTGTGTGCTCATTAGTTGCATTAAATTACATTAAAGTCTGAGGTGTTTTTTGTCTTGTAGCATCCTGACTTATAATATTTTGTTCAGCACTAAGTTCCTTACAGAGGATGGCCTATTTGACATGATCCGGTCCTCTAAGCCCATAAAAAAGTCTCTACCTGAAAGGACAAACAAAGACACTGAAAAAGCCAGTGCACCGCCGAAGATGAGCCCTCAGAAAGAAGAGACAAGAGGTATGAACTGTACTGCAACATTTCATACACTTTGGGTATCTTAAATTTATTAACCTGTTTTCAGACATTATTCCTTGGCTTCAATAAACGCTTGAGCCATTACTCAGTTTCCTTTTTCTCAGTTATCCGTATAACTATTAGTGATAATAATCATTTCTAGGAAAACCTTTAGCAAAAAGTTCACCCAACAAGGTTCCCCAACATTCTTCCCCGGCGAAGGGAAAAAAGAAAATTATCCAGACTTCCTTGCCATGGACAGAAAAATACAGACCGAAGGTTCCAAATGAGATTGTCGGGAATCAGTCATTGGTATGTGATTGAGACTACTGTATGTTACTTTTTGTTCTACGACATGAAAATGATGGTTTTTTATAAAATCGGTTGCAGGTTACTCAGCTCCACAACTGGCTATCCCATTGGCATGATCAATATGGAGGTACTGGAAGCAAAGGAAAGGGGAAGAAAGTGAATGATTCTGGTGCCAAGAAGGCTGTACTTTTGAGTGGAACACCTGGTATTGGAAAAACAACATCAGCAAAGTTGGTTAGTCAGATGCTTGGTTTCCAGGCAGTTGAGGTTAGCTCATATTCGTTTTCAATTTCATTGGTTAATGATCAATTTCTTGCACATTCCTCGCTTGAAATATATACTGTCTATTTAGGTTAATGCTAGTGACAGTCGTGGAAAAGCGGACTCGAAGATTGCCAAAGGAATTGGTGGTAGCAATGCAAATACTGTAAAAGAACTTGTCAATAACGAAGCCATGGCTGCTAACATGGATAGGTATGCTTTTGTTTGTTTTTATTCCCCCCAATGTTGGTAACTGGACCTAGATGCTTTTTTCCTGACTGGAGGAAGATTTGATCTTCAGGTCAAAGCCCCCGAAAACTGTTCTAATCATGGATGAAGTAGATGGAATGTCTGCAGGGGACAGGGGAGGTGTTGCCGATCTTATTGCTAGCATTAAAATATCAAAAATTCCTATCATCTGCATTTGTAATGACCGATACAGTCAGAAATTGAAGAGTTTAGTAAACTACTGTCTTCCCCTCAATTTCCGGAAGCCCACGAAACAGCAGGTTGGATTTAGATGATTGTGCTTGTGCTTTCTGTGTTTTCGTTTGATAGAATTATGCACAGGATTTCATGCAATGGACCTATGGTGGTCTCCTTGGCATGTTTGCTTTGTACGATTATTAGTCCTAGAGCTCTTGATTATCCTTTTCTATATACCATCAGATACTTTTTCTAGCAGCTGACTAGAAGTGCCCCGTTTATACTGAGACGATAGGGGTATTGTGGAAATACCCTAAGTTTTACACCTGCTTAGTAGTCAACCTTTCGCTAAGGCTTCTATGTTCATAAAAAAAGGCGAACAAGTTTTTGCTTGCATGAGGATCTGAATGGTTGTATATCTTCTGTTTTGTCATTAGAAATGTCTGTTCTCTTATGAAACCAACTTATCTTTCATTACAGATGGCAAAAAGGCTGATGCATATTGCAAAGGCAGAAGGCCTTGAAATTAATGAAGTAAGATTCTCTGCTTAGTTTTTACTTTCAGTAGCTTCTGTTAGTCAATGGTAGCCAATTCCATATTATCTTACATCTGTTTGGGAATAGAAGTCACTTCTTTGTCAAAAAATCTGGTTCATGTCATGTCCCTTTAATAATTAAACAAATGAGAATAGAGGTATTAGATTTGGTGTAAAGTATATATGTCATGAAACACTCTTTTCCTTTCAAAGCCTACTTTTGTGTTACTTGATCTCTTTGATTCTATTTTGTGGAATTCAAGTCCTTGGGAAATCGTATGCCAGTTGTATTGGATTAAACGTTTAAGAATAGAATTAGTCCTGTGAATACTTCTTTTTCTGCTTAATCTTATAAGCATTTTGGTGGTGGGCGCTATGTGCTACCAGTTTTCCCCTGCATATCATATATCTTTCCTTTTTGTCAGATTGCCCTGGAAGAACTCGCTGAGAGAGTAAATGGTGACATACGGCTGGCCCTAAATCAGCTCCAATATATGAGCCTGTCCATGTCAGTCATCAAGTACGATGATATCAGGCAGCGCCTGCTAAGCAGTGCGAAGGATGAAGATATATCCCCTTTCACAGCTGTTGACAAGTAATGTCTCAAGTCGTTTAGTTTAGTTCGTCGATGCACATAGTAGTATATATTAAATGCTCTCTAAGTGTTTGGCATTGCTAACTTGTCTGAAGTTAACTCGTATAGTTGCTGTTATATAAAGAAGTTATTTCCCTTATTTTGTAGTAGAAAGTTCGTTTTTAAGTACTCTGGAGATTTCACCATAGTTTAACTGTTAGTTATTTCCTTTCAGGTTGTTTGGTTATAATGGTGGGAAGCTGAGAATGGATGAACGGATTGACCTAAGCATGAGTGATCCTGATTTGGTTCCCCTTATTATTCAGGTCTATATTTTTGGATACTTGTGGGATTGTTTTGTTATATCTTTTGGAACAGAAAATTATTTCCTGCCATCACTGGCATTAGTTATTTCTAGAATTTGTAGATTCCCACATGAGAATGTATAGAACACTGAAATGTGTACTTCATTTACTGTTAAATTTAAAGACTTTGTTTTCTTTCCATCTGGGCAGGAAAATTATCTCAATTATAGGCCAAGCGGCAAAGATGAGGCAAAACGAATGGAGTTACTTGCCCGTGCTGCTGAATCTATTGCGGATGGGGATATTATTAACGTGCAGATTCGGAGATATAGGCAATGGCAACTCTCCCTATCATGCTGTGTTGCATCTTCTATTCTCCCGTAAGTTGCTTCCAGTTCTTGAGAATAAATTTGATTTCTGTTCTCCGGTGTAGAATTCCTGGGACAGAATATGGTGTGCTTTCTAATACTTGCAAACTGACTTAGACTTGTTTTGTTTGAATAGAGCTTCATTGCTGCATGGATCAAGAGAGGCACTCGAGCAGGTAGTCTTTCAAGGAATCAGTACACATATGGATGTAACCCAGAAACTCTTGCTATCGTTCAGTGTGCCTCTTTTTTCTAATGATGCATGTCCATATTTGACGTGACACATTTTTCTGATTTTAAGTTTTTGATTTGGAAATGCACATCTCATATACTGACAGATAGTGTTTCGTAAAAGTCCGTTCTTTTCTAGGTTGTGATATTTGAGCATGATTACTATTACGTAGGGTTATGGTTTTGGTATGAGCCTGTTTCTCAGTTTTGTAGCTCTGAAGTTGCCTAAAATATCCTGATTCAGATTTTAACCACGCATAGTTGTGCACACAATTATTGAATGCAGGGAGAGCGTAACTTCAATAGATTTGGTGGGTGGCTTGGCAAGAATTCTACTGCAGGAAAGAATACAAGATTGCTGGAGGATCTACATGTTCATGTCCTTGCTTCCCGTGAATCGAGCTCTGGAAGGTTGTTTCCACCTGTACAGTTAACTTTATGAGTTACTTCTTTCCGCTAGTGAACTGTTTTCTTTTCTTCGCGATTTACTACTTTGATAAGTTTTAGACATTGTGTATTTAACTGCTACCTCATCTTTTTCATATTTCATCCATCTGTGAAGATTCAACTTTATGTACCTCCTGTCTTTCTTTTTAGCAATGTTATGTGATATATCTCTTATTCCAACTTTCTGACATATGTCAACATTGACTTCAGGGAGACTCTTCGTGTTGATTATCTCCCTCTTCTCTTGAATCGTTTGACAAGCCCACTTCAGACACTGCCTAAGGTTTGGCTTATATCTGTTTAGTGTTCGTGACCTCACTATTTTTTTAATGATTTCAGGGGATAATGTTAATATGATGTGATCTTTTATGTTATCTTTTACATGATCATATTATATATGTGATAATATTTACTCAGGATGAAGCTGTTTCAGAAGTTGTTGAGTTCATGAATTCCTACTCTATAAGCCAGGAGGACTTTGATACTATAATGGAGTTGGCAAAGTTTAAGGTATACACGATTTCGTTTTTCATGGGATATATCATTGCCATAGCTGCGACAATGAATCTTCACTAATGTATCGCAAACTTTATAAATCAGGGACGTGAAAATCCCTTGGAAGGTGTTCCACCTGCAGTTAAAGCAGCTTTGACTAAAAAATATAATGAGATGAATAAAACCAGAATGGTACGTGCTGCTGACATGGTGCAGCTTCCGGGAGTTAAAAAGGCGCCAAAGAAGCGAATAGCTGCAATGCTTGAACCCACTGTTGATAGTTTGAGAGATGAAGATGGCGAGCCATTAGCAGGAAATGAAGAAGAAAATGCATCAGACGCTGAAGAAGACTCAGGTACAGTGCATCTTTGTAAACTATTATTATTGTAGATTCAGGTAAATGGACCTGTATAATCAAAGACTCAGCCTCAGAAAGACATTACAAGATTTACCTTGGGCATCTAGTGGGACTTGGAACTAGACCTGATGAAATCCTGACTGGGTTTCTCTGTTTTGTTTTTGATATTCCAGAAGAAGCAACCAATGGAGAAAACCTGGAGTCAAATCTCAAAAATCTGAATGCTAGAGGTCGGTCTTGTTACCCCTTCTGATAAGTTGTCTTTTCCGTCAGAAAGCCAGTTAGTCTAGATCCAAAATTGATGTATCTTGGCTCTCTCTGGGAGGGTGATTTTGTTGACCATCATCTCTGAGTCTAACAAACTATTATAATGGGGGTTGCAGGAATCCAAGTTGAAGTGGATTTGAAAGGAGCTGGAAGTTCTGGTTCAAGAAAGGCAGCTGGTAAAGGCAGAGGCAGAGGCAAAGCAGCCGATGAGTGTTCTGTGAAGAAAGCTACCGGAAGAGGCTCTGGTGCCAAGAGAAAGAGATGAGAAGCCAATTGCGTCGGTTTTCCGAGAAATGTCTGTCTGGAATGTTCATGTCTAGCTAAAAAAGGTTTTGAGGTTGTTTTTTCCTGGATTGACAGATGAATATATGTGGTTTCTGGAGTTTAAGAGCGGATTCTTAGTTTTGCTTTGTGAAGGAAGAAGGCCATGTGCTCTTTGACTAAGATGAAAAAAAACTAGTGCAAGCTTTTTATAAAGTATGGAGAAAATGATTGTACGTTAAATAGCAGATACATAGCTCATGAATGGATGAAGATTTTTGCATAGCTTTCAGCTTAAATTTTCACTAAGGCAAACACGGTCACAAATACAGAATCTCCAAAACTTCACATCATTATTCAATACCAAGTTTTTTCTCTTTTTGACGTTACCTGTATAATCACATATTAGATGCAATTGCTTGGCCAAGGTTTTGAAGATACACAAGTAACATCATAATAGTAGAATTTAAGCAGAATTGATAGAAATCCGTAATATGAATTTACAACAGACCAACCCAACACGCAAAGTCTTTACTCTTTTTTTTTAATATATATAGATTTTTGTTTTGTTTTGTTTGACATAACACAGAAGAAGGCGTCTCATCTCTGAAGCACGCTTCCTTTTGGTCATATAACACTTTTTATTTATTGAAAATCAGAAACACAGACACTTCTTTTACATTATCAATGAACCCTTCTTCCTATGCTCCCACACTTTTGAAAATTCTGACTGTGTTATATATAACATCAGAATTTTACAGTGGACAACATCTTCCTGTCTCTGCAAACACAAACAACTGATCTTAGCATTCATTAGAAAAAATGCAATTGATGAGAGCTTAATCTTAATTGACAGGTGAATCAGTAAATTAGGGAATCAAAATTTACCTTTGCAACCAAGATGCTGGCACTTGCTTATTAGCTTGAACCAGAACCAGCCGCACATGTTCCTTTTAAACCTCTTTCATTCACAGAATGTTCATCCGCTGCTTCTGATATATTACGCTCATTGTTTGATTCAGGAGTTTGATTTTCTGAGACATTTGATACAGATGCAGTGCTGGGTCTACTGTTTTCTCTTGTTTCTAGACGTTCCATCATGCGGGACACAGTGGCGATTCCTGCACTGACCTCTCTTTTAACCTCAGAGCCAATATCTGCCATGGATGTGTTGCGTGAAAAAAATCTATCTTTCCAGTTCCTTGTGTTCTTTGATATCGATTCTTTGTATCTACATTGTGCATCAGGAATCACTTAGAATTGGAAAATATATATATATACATACAAGCCAAAGCTGTCCAGATGGAGACGGATACCTCGTTGAGACAGCGTTTAACCGAGACTTTAGTGATTCCGAAAATGATTGAAGTTCTGATGGTCCAGCTCTATCTTGATCACTTGGGGAAGCTTGGTTACGAGACCTGCGTATTGTAAAAAGAAAGGAACGCTCAGATTGGTTGCATGTAATTACACTGTAATAAGAGACAATAAAAGGTGAGAATCCAGGTGACAACCTGCTGTTTGAATCAGATGCCGAAGGAGAAACCTGGCGGGGTTGAGAAGAAGTTGGTGTCTGCGTGTTTGACCGAAGAGAACCCTCCCCTAATGTATTGGGAGGAGACAGAGGAAGGTTTGTGACTGTGTCACTCTCATCTCTCTGAGATGGAGAAGAAGGCATGGGAGGGTGAGGTTGAGGAGAAGAAGCATTAGGATGCGAAGAGAACACCATGAACTGTGGATGACCTTGACTTGATGACCTGCTTCTGTGGCCTTCCCTTCTTGCCCCATGTCTTGCTCGTCCCATAGCAGCAGCAGCAGCCAAGTGCTGAATAATTCGTTCTTCAATCTCTGCATTATCCACCCCCACTGGGAGCTGCATTAAAGGAGATTAATACAAAGATAGAGCTCTATTTAGACAATTCACTAGCCAAGAGCAGCTGTAATCAACTTAAAATGATAATAAAAGAGGTCACATACATGTTGCAATTCAAAATCACCGAGAGTTGGATGACGAAATATGGTGGCATTTCTAGATGGATTGAAGCGGAAATTCCTCTCCTGTACAACAGCCTCAAGCAAGTCCTGACTGGAAACATTGAAAACACATAACTGAAACCTCTATAGAGGATGCCTCATAAAAAATAGTAATACGAGGAGACAAAACTAACCTTGTGGGATCTTTGAGACTAATTGATTGCCAACACATTGGGCACTGTGAACTCCTTTGACACCTGTAAATTTTAAAAATAAATGCCACGGCCATGATAAGCTTGCACAAAAAAAGAAACTTGAGGTATTACTTATTGAGAGTTTCTTTTCTCTCCCATTGAGGATATTGTTAATGGAATCACAAAGATCTCAAAACCAACCCAAAACTCTCTGCATGTTCTTTACAGACAAGGAGAATATTAAAACCCCACAGACCATATAAAGAAGAAGAAGAGAAGACGACAAACCACACATTGTATAAGAACAACCCTTATGGAATATTTATGTTCAATGAGAGTATCTACCATGACAGAGTTAAAAAAAAATCGGTATTGAGTTTGAAGAGCTTACCACTCAAGGATGCATTGAAGATGATACTCATGCTTGCAACTAGTCAACTGCGAGAGATAAAAAGAAAACAAAAAAATGAATGAGATGTGACTTGTTAATGAAAACGTATTAATTTAGCTACATACAGTTGATGGATCGCTATCGCAAAAGACTTCAAGACAAATGCTACAGGCATCATCACAAGCATCTTGAATTCCCCCTTCAACAAAAGCTGCTGCCGAAGTCAAATGTCCCTCAGACGTCGTCGTTTCCCCCGCTCCCTAAAATTGAACTGTCAGATATCCGAATTCCAGCTCGAAGACGAGAAAATTGAAACAATTCAACACGGAAACCAAAAAGAAATGAAAAAATCGATAAACAAGGGCATTTTGAGAAGAATCAATGCAATTAACACCGAATCCGATCAAAATGAAATGACATATCAACATAAAACAAGCTCAGACGGGATTCGATTTGATTGCCACCGTTCAGAAATGAAATTCAAAGAAACCCTAACCTCCATGGAAATCGCGATGAATCAGGTGATGAGCTAAACGGAGAAGAGAAATACAACAAAGCTGATCAACTCGATCGGAGAAAATCTAAGGTTATGGGAGAAAACAAAACCCTAGATTCATGATTCGCCGAAGATAATGGAGAGAAAAAGGAAAGGGTAGATGAAGAAGAAGACAAAGACAACAAAAGAAGACTCTTTCCTTTCTTTTATTTTTATTTGTTTTTTCTCTGCGCGTGGTCTCTATTGACTCTCACGACGTTCATTTTTGTTTTTCTATTTTTTATTCTTCTTTAATTCAAAGAATTGATTTTACTGGGTCCCAGATTATGACACGTGTTTCCTTCTTTTGTACTTCATCCTTCTTGAGCTTTTTTTGTCTTTTATTTTTACTACAGTTTTTTCACTTCATGTCGGCACTTTTTTCTCTCTTGGTTTTTCCTTTTTAACATCTCTATATTATTGATTAAATAGTGTATGGTTGATACAAGAATTTAACAATGTCTTTCAAAGGAATTGAAAAACAAGAAGACATTTCCTCAGAATCAAACGCTTTCTCAGCTAAATAATCAGGCTACTTCATTCCGTTCTCTCTTGGTTTGTACCACAAGAATATGTTTATAAGTTTATTAAATAAAGAAATATCGTATTTTCTCTAAGAGACGGTGGAAAGATATTTGGACAAAAATGGTGAGTTAAAAAAAGTGAATACTATATAAAATAGAAAAATAACATATCCTCTCTAATATTAAACCACTACAGAGGAAGGTATAGAAAGAAATTTAGACAAAAGTGGTGGTAACTAACAAAAAGGCCGAGAGAAGAAAAAAGATAAAACGGTATTACAGTTTTACAAACTACGAACCCAACGAAGAGTTACCTGATTAGTCTTGAGAAAGAGTTGGTTTAGCTTCCAATATAGCCGAGACGGTGAAGGATCATTGCTAAAACGAGCATTAATATTGCAAAGATCAATCCGCCTTTTCCCAGCAACCATTGCTTTGCTTTCTTCGCTTTCTCTATCCCGGTTTGAGCCCGATCCGCCCATCGCATCTGCAACAACATTTTTCTACAAATGAGACAGCTATACAATCAACTCTGCAATGTTCTTTTCGTTTTTCCTAAACCGAATGCGTACCATTTTCTCCAAGTCTTCGGGAGAAAGAGAAGCCATGGCTTGCTGAGCTTTTGCAGCATCTTCTTGAGAAAGCTTCATTCCGAATTGTTCGCTCATGCTAGCCATCATTTCCGGATTCATGCTCTTAATCATAGACGTGAACATCTACCATATACAGAGAAAATACTATTTGAACATCCCAAGTCACATTATGTTTCCTACATAGGTAAAATATAAAACAAACAATGAACAAAACCTGTCGCATTGCTGGATCTTTCATTTGGTTTCTCATCTGTTCCTGCAAGTCACCAGGCGGAGCACAAGGCGTGCTAGTTTCGAAACCGCTTCTTGGAGCCACGAAGGAATTACCAGAAGAACTAGACTCACCTACAAAACTACTAATCCCACTCGCTCCTAAACTTTCCCGTGGTTCAGATGCTTGCGCATTGCTGTATGATGTTGAAACTGGAGTGTTTCCTTTCAAAGACGATGCCATGTTAAACATCTTCTCACGCTCTTCTTGTGACATCTTACCCATCATATCAGATGCGAGTTTAAGCATGTCAGGCGTGGGTGTAAACCCATTTTCTGCAGATGGTGCAGTCGGGGAGAAAGGGTTATCTCCTTTAAACGAAGACGCTGTTTGGACCATTTTTTGAATCTCTTCAGGTGACATTTTGCTTATCATGCTCGAAGCAGTTTTAAACATGTCTGGTGACATTTCTCCAGCTTTGCCTCCGCTCAGAGCAGCAAGTGTTTCGGGATCAGTTCTTGAAATGAAGTTCTGGAACGTTCTGCAGCCCATAGAAAGAATTTAAAAGTAAAACAAAATTATACAAATTGTGCACATGTAGCAGATAAAAGATGCTTTAGTTAGTATATTCGTCTTCAAGTGATAATTAGGAGACAAACAGATGAAACAACACATCAAACAGTAGTTTGGAATGGTGTTGAACCTGATTGCTTCTGGGTCATCTCTGAGAGCCTGCAATCCATCAACATCAGTTTTTACGCCCTGTACATGACCACCACCACTGATTTCTCGTTGTGTCCTAGAAGTAACAGTATTTTCTTCAGTTATCTCTTCAATCACCACACCTAATGACCAAACAACATAATAATTTTCAGTTGTTTCCCCATTCATGGTTGGAGCAGATCATCAATGCAGCAAAGAAATATTTATTTCGAAAACCTCAGAGGGGACAAAGATTGTACCTCTTGATGCCTTGCCAGGTCCATCGACGCCCAATTTTTCCTTAGCATCTCTGCATAAGAAAACATCAAACTTAAAGGTCAAATTTATTTTTTAAATGTTGATTTCCAAACCCAAAAAATAAGAAGAACTGAAAAGCATGACATAACCAGTAATAATAAAAATCATTACCTAAGCACATCGGCAATTGTTTCATCTGCAGGGGAAACTTCAAGGGCCTTGCTTAGATCGGAGACCGCATCCTTATAGTTTTAGAAAGTCAATGAGCAAACATATGTTCAGGACATATTTACAGGACGCACATATATATTGACAAGAAAACTGTAGAAACTTCCACAAGCAACAGAAGAACTCACTTCAAACAGGCCCAAATCTTTGTAAGCTTGACCCCTTCTGTATAGAGCTTTGACATTACTTGCATCATATGCCAAAACCTGAATTCATGAAAATTTATCAGAAGAAAGCCGAGGCTGTATGACACATTTTCGAAAAAGATTGCCATTTCTCGTTTTCCAAGAAATGTTAGTAACTACGAATTTTTAGAAAATCAAGAACATACACAAGGTTAGCATACCTCAGAACCTTCCTTTATGCAATCTTCATGTTGATTCGTCTTCAAATAACATGACATTAGATTAAGAGAACAAGCCAACAAAAGTGCTCCACTTTTAGAAGATGGAATGTCCTTCAGATTGTTCTTCGCCTGTAATATTGGTCAAAGAGCATTGTAAGAGAAGCAGAAAATAAAAAAACTCTTCTTGATAACAAAGAAAGAGGAAGCAGGCTTACACGCAAATATTTCTCTGCAGCATCACTGAAATTTCCTCGGCTATGAAGCTCATTTCCCTGCCAAAAATAGCAGCAAATAAAGTTAACATCAAAGTTTAAAAAACCATCCATTCTGATTAACCTACTGCAGATTTTTAGTAGACAAAATTTTCTTCGTTCGTTTTTTAAACTAGATGAAAACTTGAGAAACCAATACTAAACCACCTCTGAGGAAGCAAGTCAATAGTACCTGTTTTTTAAGCATCTGAGCTGCGTTGATTTGATAAGTAAACTGAGCATCCGCATGAGCACGCATAGCTGCAATCTCTTCAGGGGAAGCTTTAGCCATCTTCTCACCTATCTCAGCTATCTCCTCTGGCCTCGTATGCTTAAGCTGTTCCGCAGCTTGTTTCAAATCTTCAGGCCTCATGTTCTTCATACTCTCAGTTGCCATATTCATCAAATCTGGATTTGACATCATCTGTAATAAACAATGGCATAAACTTATCAGACAAAACAGAGTATAAATCATTAATTGCTTCTCTCAGGAGATTAGTGCACAAAACACATTTGCATTCAAACAAAGTATTTAGAAACGCGAGACTAATTGAAAATTACGAGCAAAAGCAACAACAAGAGCGTTAATTAATTACAATTGCAATGGATTATTAAGCTGAATTAATGAAAATCACAAGAATCAAGCTAAATAACCCAACACAGCTCGCACAGAATTGATCAGAATCGATCAAAAAATAAATATGAGAAGTAAAGGAAACCTGCTGTTGGATCCTAGCGAAATCAGCAGGAGTCATACGGCTCATCTGATCTTGAGCGAGACGAATCATCTCAGGATCCATCATACCGTTAAACATCTTTTTCCCGAAACTTCTGGAATCAGATCGGAACAAATTAAAATCGAAACTCGCCGGAAATAAGGATAACTCGGAATCTGGATCGAGATTAACAAAAAGGCGAAATATCCGTTAGAAAATTCAAATCGGAGAAGTGTGAATCGGAAAATCGAGGAGAATTGTTGGGGAGCCGACGTACTTTCCAATATGGAATCTCTCTAATACTACAATTGACCGACCGGAATATGCCATGAGGAATAAATGACGTCTTTACCCTTATTATGCTTTGTCATGATAAATTAATTAATTAATTAACCTACTTATACTATTATTTATGATCAACTAGGTTAGGACCCTAATATATATATATATATATATATACTATTAACTTAAAATTTTGTTGTCAAATATATATCTTAAAATTGTTTTTGAAAAAAAGAAAAAATCATATTTCGTTAGAAAAGAGAGTTATAAATATAAATGTTATTAAAACTAGAGTTATATACATAAGTTTGTTTTTTTACATCAATCAACTAATTTAATTTCTATATTACAATTTTATTATTAACATATTAAAATTTAGATAACATCTAATAGGTTTTAGTTTCATATTATCGTCTGTTTTTTTATCACCGTGTGAGATATGAAAAACATATTCGATAACTATGTTTTCGAAAATATCTGTGCGAGACATTCTTCCGCCAAGATCTCTATTGTCTTTCTACTTTCTTCTGGTTCAAATATTATATCGATTTCCAACCGAATATGTTTTTCCTTTCAAATCTTCACTCGCCGAAGTCTTTTGCCATCCCTTATCTCTTAATATTTTATGAGAATATCCTTTAACTCATGCCTTTCGTCACCATCTCTCGTTTTTTTATTTTTATCTCGAGCTCAATTTCGCAGAAGATGTTTACTTTCTGTCACTTTCTTTTCTATTCCATCTTCGAATTCTCATCCACCCTCATTTTCAATCTCTAGCAGAACCCCCATCGTCTTCTTCCCATCTTTGGATCCATATTTCTCCTCTGGTTCATATCTTATCTCAGTTGCCAACTGAATATATTTTTTCTCTTGCAATTTCACTCACTGAAATCCTTCTTCATTCCTTGTCTCTTGCATTTTTCGATAACATCCTATATCTTAGTCTTTTTGTCACCAGATTTCATTTTTATTCCTATTTTGTACAATATTTCTAGCGCTATTTAGTTTTTACTTATTTGATGTTCGGTTTTCTTGCATACATAATATATATTTCTCATTAAATACCTAATTTTATAATTTTCTGTAAAAATTGTGATTCTATAATTTATTAAATTTTAAGTAATTAGTTATTTCTTATTATTTTATGATAATAAAATTATTAGATCTATTTAACTATTTGATCACTGAAATTAAATAGATTTATGTGTTGATTAATTTAAAACTATTAAATTGGATATATTTATGAGTTTATCCAATTATTTTATCTATGATTTATTTAACACTTAACCAATTAGAATAATGAATTAGGTTAGATTATACTTTTATAATTTTTTTATTAGATTCTAAATTATATGAAAATATAAAAATCTAAATTTAGAAAAAAATATATTAAATTTAATGAAAATAATAAAATTGAACATATATTAGAAAAACTGAAACGAATCTCTTGTTCAACTTCTTTTTTTTCTTTTAATATAAAGTGTCGATAGGCGATGGTTTCCTGAGAGATATGATGTCTGCTGATGCTATGCCGACTAAATCACCCTTTACAAATCACATATCCAATTATAATGTAACATAATCATATATACTCCAAACAAATATTTTATTTATCTCATTTAAATGGGCTAAATCTCTAAAATAATCCATTTATTTTATTTTCATATATAAAATTGAAATATGAGATATTTTATAAATAATTTTATATATAATAACTTTATAATTCTTTTTTTTTTAAATTAACTTTATAATTTTACAACAAGATATTATAACTTTCAAGTGCTATATATGAGTATTACCTAACAAGAAAAACAATCATAATTTTAGGTTTGTATATATATGAAGTACTAATACTTTTTTGGTGATAGGTATATTAGTATATAAATGTTTTTGAAATATATCTCGGGTAAAATGTATTTCTATATCTAATACAGTATATGTATTCGATGATGACTAGCTGAAAAAAAAAAAAAAAAATGTTCATTACGCAAAAAGGGAATGGAAAAAGAACAAGAGATGATGCCTCTCCGCAATAGAATAGAGGTTTCCTCATCTTCGGCAAGCAAGCTAAATGATAAAGATGGAGAAGATGCCAATTGATAAGAAGAAGACGACATCGAAGCGATGGCTTCTCATGATCTGGGTGGGTCCTAAGAGTGTCAAAATACACGGATTGATATTTTTACGGATGGTTCAATCCATCTATTTATTTTATCAGTCAAAAATCATTTCCCTAAATCCGAAAAAATTGGAATTAAACTGAGAATTTTAAAGTCATAAGTTTTTTTAAAAATAGTATAAAAGAAGTTAACTTTAAGGATTTATCTAAAGAATACTTGAATATTATTTTTAGCTACATTCAATTTTTTTAATATTATCTTCCGCTTCTTTCTTATAAATCACTAGAATATACTAATAGCAAGTACATAATAAAAAAGGCTACAATTTACTATTTTTATCGGTTGAAAAGCCAAACGATCAAGATCTACGGCAAAATTATGCTTGGACATATATGCTTAAAATCGATTTCAGTATTGGTTAGCACGAAAATTAATACTAAAACTGATTTTGAAGTCATGGTAAAAATGTTAATGTATGTGATTTAGGAACCAAAATAGAAAGCTTGTTTTACCTTTTAAGTATTTTACATATTTATTATGTACTACTTATTATACTATATACAGTAATTAACCAATGGGCTAACCCGAAATCATGTGGATTTTGACGATCAAATGATTCATGTGAATCCAACATAGATCCTATTAGGCCTAACCCACAAACTCATTTATCATGGTTTAAAAATACAACCATAACTCGCTAACAAAAGCTGATCAAATAGATAGAGGCCACATTTTGACATTCCTAGTGGATGCCATTTTATTGTTTTTAGTTGCATCTTCCCGAACGAGAAGTACTTTAGGGTTCATATCTGGTTCCAATTTTTTGTATGCCACAACATTTACTAATTTTATCAAAAAAATGTCATAAGAATATTATAATTAGTAATATTTTTATAAAGATTTAAAAATTAAGAACATGTTATATCTTTTGTTTTCACCAAAATAAAAATAAAAAATTGTCTTAATATGTAAAAATAGAAGAAGAAAAATAAGTCCGATCAGAAAAATATTGGAAAAAAAAAGGTGGTGGAAAGAAACAGAAGGAGGAAGCTTTGATAGTTGTCGGGACGTGGATAGATCTCACGTGGCAGTTTCACTCTGATTGGATCCTAAAGCGTCGGCCCACGTGGCATGCCACTTGTCACTGGGACCTCTCTCTCTTACAGCAGCAAGTTGTGCGATTGCGGTTCTTATTTGGATGCGTCACATCAATTCTCAGCCCCACCCTCCATTAACAGCGTTAAGATTCTACCGTTTTAATATTTTTTCATTTTATAATCCATTCGATGATACATTCACGTTTTGATACCATCGACACTGTTAACAAATATCGACGAGATCATCACTGCTCTGTAACTCATGAATTAAATAGTTTATTAAGCACGTCGTTTCGCTATAACTTTAACTACAAAAATTTAACAAGTGCATTAACTCGGCTCACAAACAATTTGTAAATGTCGTTATGCAATATTTTATAGACTAGCAATTTGATTTTCTAAACTAATGGAGTGATGTTTATCAAATGTCATTTTCGAATCAGATTACGAACATTTGATAATCTAATTAAAAAAATATTGGTGAACAATCGATTTGACGACATACATGACAATGAGATAAAAAAAATTTGGTTTCTAAGTATTTTGTTTTTGTAAATAGTAAGTTCGCAACTACAAATGCTGAATTGCTGATGCGCAAGCAAATTTTTGTTTTTTGGTTACAGGTTTATTAGAGAGAGTTAAATGTATGAATGATTAAGATTCAGATTTGTGACGACCAAAATAGTTATATTCGCTTGCGCATTGGTGTGAACGGAATCCAATAGAAAGGACTCTGATTGGTTGAATTGGTGGTCTCTCAACAAAACTAAAACAAAAATCATTTGCATCTTTATCCACTTCCTCACATTTCTCGTCTTTATCTGCAGATTTTTTAATCTTGTTTTATTTCTTTCTCATTTTTAAACAAGTATAGATCAGATTCAGTTTTACTTTTCTCAACTTTAATTATGATTCGTTTTTGTTGTGATGTACACTTTTTCTAAAATATAAAGAATTGCTCTGTTGAAATTACTCTTCTTTGTTAACGGAGTATCCTTTGCACTTTCCAAATATCCCATGGTGTATAATGTTTTGAAACATAATTCGTTTCTTTAAAACATAATTCATCCATTGACAACCAACGAAAAAAAAACATATATAAATCATCATGCATTTAAGTATTTGTGTTAGTTTTCCTTGTATATCTTTTTCGGAACAGAATACTGATTGTGAAATATAATTATAGAACCACATTGAGAGGATGTAAAAAACCAACATAACTTTTTTTGGTGGTGCAAAAAATGAAATACAAAATTGGTGTAATCCAAAAAAAAAGTGTTTTTTGAAGTATATTTATTTTGTTAACTAGGTAATCTAAATGGAGCGGAGTAGTTCCAAAATAAACAGAAATGACCAAAACATAGCATCCTCTTATTTCAACTGGAAAGCGGTTGGCCGCATGTGTTTTCGTTTTCTTTGATCCAGTTCTAAAAAGAATGCTAAATTTACGATATGCTCCTTAAATTATAAACATCAATCACTAAACTACATATATTTTCTTAAATATATTATTAAGATTTCATAACAACATGAAAACATCAACGCCAGACACAACAACTTTGACTATGAAGTACTATATATATTCGGGGTTCAAACTTTGACTTCTTCACCAGTAATTAACACGGTCTATCAATTTATGTAGTCATTATATATATATATATATAAGTATTTGGAATATTAAAATATTTAATTTGAAAATAGCATTTTCTGAAAAATATTTAAGGAATTAACATTGTTTGGGGAAAATAACCAAGTTAACCCAAAGTTGGTGAACATATATCAGCGTTTGCTTTTTATATACTATATAAATGTTCATGATCGGTAAATATAGTTTTTAATACTTATGAACTTTCACATGTATAAATATAAGATAGTCATTTGCCGTAGAAAACAGTGTTTATCTCTTTAATACACTTTTTTTTTAAGTGTTATAGACGCAAAATAAATTTACAAAAAAAAAAAAAAAAAAAAGAAGAAGCAAAAGATAGTTTTAGCAAAAAGCCTTTATATTATACATTACCTCGATAGATGAAATATAAATGTAAAAAAGTAAAAAAAAACAATCTTTACAAGGACAACATGTTCTATCATTCTATAATTAAAAGAGAATAAATACGGAGGAATTAAGTTGGGTGGTCCAAAATTGGCAACTAAATGATAAACAGTGGCACATGTGCATGCACGCGCGGTAATACATAATTTAGAGAACAGATGGAGATTAAAGAATTAAGAGAATATTGATATAAAATTATAGAAACACATTTTCTTCATTACAACGTAAAATCAACATATATCAAAAACGGAGAAAATGTAACTAGGTAAAAGAATGTTTGCAGATAATATATCTCATTGACCTTTAACAAAAACAACATATATCTCATTGACTTTCAGTTGATCTTCTTTTTTTGAGGGCAAATACTTCAGTTGGTCTTCATAAGCTTTTAATATTGATATGGTTGAGGGAACTATAGACAATATTATTGAAACTTGTAATTAACAAAATATCAAGGAAGAAAGCTCAAGTTATAACCTAATACTTCGAGTTTTTTTTTTTTTGGTAAACTCGAAGTATATTGGAGTTGAATGAGAAGAATATACTTGAGTTGTCTGCATGCTAAAATATATATTTTTTTGTAAGCTTATGCATGCTAGAATTGCACCTTATAAACCCCCATAATATCAAAACATCAGTTATATAAATGATGTTACTTATAATTTTTTTAAAAATAATATTGATTTTGTATAATGTTAAGAAATGATACTAAATACGAATTTTATGTGGAAGCATCTTTTGCCCATTGGTTAAAGGTTTAAATATTGGGGATTTGAACTTCATACTTACAAAACTATTTGTTGAAAAAAATTTGTGTTATGAAGTCGTTGTTCATCCTAATCACATGATAAAAAAAAAAAAACCAATTTTCTAGATGTGCGGTTAGTTAGGTTTTAAATTTCAGTTTTTATTTAAAAAAAACGGAAAAAAAGCAGTAGTTATTGACTCTCCCTTAGAAGTTTTACCAACGACCAGACTTTTTCTTTGTTCCCATACTTACCTAATCTATCTCCTAAAGATTTTTTATTATTTTTATTTACTTTCAATATATATAGCTCTAAATTACTTTTATAATGAACTAATTTGTGTTTCTTTTCTTTTTTTGGTAAAATAAGCTAATTTGTGTTTCTTACGACGATGAATTGTAAAACAACTGTTTACTGCCCAATAGTGTGCATTCTTACAAAGTTGACAATTTGACACGTATTGAGCTGGGCATTTTAACACAATTATATATACATGTAAATCTCTTTTAAACCGTTATATATGATTCAAACAATCTTTATAAAAACGATGATTAAATGTTGATACACATTGGTGGGCTCAGTAGCAGAGCCACGTCGGTCGGTCGGAGTCGGAGAGATGGGGGCACATGTCTCGGGTGATAAATAAAACTAGTAAGTATTTGAATGATATTAGTTCAATGGTTTAAATCTTGTTCTTTGGTCATATATAAGACCGAAACCATATTAATTGTAAAATTTTATTCAACCTTGAAATTTTTTTTTTACGACAAATCAACATTTCATTAATAACAATTTAAGATTACAAAGTTAGTATACAAAAACTTCAAAAAAAAAAATTATTACATAAACAGATATATACGCCATATATTAAAGACAATAACAACATAAGAAGTGAATTTGATGATTCTTTCCAAAGTAAAGGTTTATTCGCTAACGGTATATTACGTCCGTTATTTTTATTCTCTTGTATTTAATCTTCTTCAAATGCAAATTGTGTGGTTAGCTAGTAACTCTCGACCAAACTTCATAGTTACACACAACATTCTAAAACTCAATGCTTTCGTATGAAGTTTTGTAGATACCAATGCTTCCATATCCATGACTTTCTAAAAGGGTTTGGCTTTGACTTTGTCCTCCTATCATATTCGTCTTTTGTCCGTCGCATTTTCCATAATGCTTCCCATAAAGATTGTTTCCAAAGTAAAACCGTCTGAATTTCAACAATAATTCCATTTTTCCTATTCGATCTTATTCTGATGTGAATCGTGTGCGTGAGTAGCATTTCATGGCCAAACCTCCATATTGCATATTGCACGGTAAAACCCAATGGTTCCAACAACCATTCTCTAATTTGCATTCCTTTACTTAATGCATTTACTCTTTACTTTTTCACCAATCAAAAATCCATAATTTTATTGGCGCAATCTCGACACAACAGAAAATTTCATATTGTGGATTCATTGTGAACGACTTTGTGTAGAACTTGGGGCATCGAGTTTGTGTAACGAACAGCGTTGAGTTTCAAAATTTGATGGCTGGGAATTGGTGACGTCTTTAGGATAGAGAGAAACCAGATCTTAACCGCCGATTTGAGAATAAATCGGCTTGTGATGCTCTGCAATCTTATCTCATCATCTTCTAATTCAATGTTTGACACACCTGGATCCCAAATCTGGGATTGAAACTTCTTTCCCAATTTGAGGAAAGTAATATCGGAATCAAAGATTTGATGGTGGTGAAAGGTCGTGGTTTCAATCATGAAATTAGAAAAACCGCCTAGATAAATCCTTGGCGGAACGTCACCGACACTACTCCAAGATCTATGTCGGATTATGGTCGGAAGAAAACTCTTACGGAAGGAGAAAAAAATGATGATACAATGGAGGATTAACACCAAGCAAAATGTCTTAAATATCATTTACCGGTGTTAATTGAAGCTAATTCTATGAATAAACAAGTAATATGATAATTAAAGAATGGAAAGGGGCCGACCGACGCCAGAAAAATTAGTGCCGGCCGGTAACAGTAAGATTAGAGAAGAAGTCGATTGAGAGTGAGCCAACATCTCAAAAGTCCCTAAATCTAAAACCAAAATCTGAAAACTCCCTCACTCGTAGAGAAGAAGTCGATTGAGTCGTCTTGAAATCAACCTTACATATATATATATTTTTGGTTGATAATGCCTTTGTTAAACAACATATAATAGTTTTTTTTTCTTCTGTGGAAGGGTAATGTTAGATAATCATAATTTCGATAAGTATACTTTTTGTTATATATATCTAACTAGCGAGATATCGATAGTGGTAAAAACGTGCTATATACTGGAGAGAAAAATTTAATTGAAAAATATATATACATGAGTAAATAGAGATCAAGAAAATGGATTATGATTGGAAAAGGGAACAGTGATATCTGTTGACTGTTCTAATACAGAAATTACTTTCAGTGTCACTGTTGGCTGAATAATCTCTGCAAAAGGTGAAATAAAGGCGAAACAAATTGGGTCACAGTTGCCATACCTCTGTCACTCGCTCTATATCAGGGGTAATACACACACGTATATCTATATATCACAATATTGTGGAATAAAATTGGTTTTTGGTGGAAAAGATTTTTCAACCGTTTCAAGTTACAAACAAAAAAAGTGGCTGAATTTATTCTTAATTAAAGGCAACAAAAAAGAAGTCATCAGCTCACTTAAATAATACTATGCAAATTGTGCCTGGTAACTTGTATAGTTCATTTTATCAAAAAAATAAATAATATGCACAATTCAGCCAAATCTCCCATTTACATTTAACTGATTAACAGTTTAACCATTTTTTCAGTGAATTTTTGCTGAATACTTGTTTTTTTTTTTGCTCAACAACTATTTTTCATATTTGGATTTCATCAGCAGAAAAAAAAGATTTATCAATCTCAACACATGATCTTAACCAAACGGTTACTATAGTCTAAAAAGTATAACCTTGGTAGCTTGATTTCATGAAAGAAAGTCTTCTTAGTTATTCTTTCGGCCACCACATTTCAGTTTCTATGATTAAAGACCATTTGAAAAGTGAGATACCAGTTCCTGAATTATCTTGTCTCAAGAGTATAAGGGCATCTCCATCGGTCATAAAAAGGAGGGTCTTCCGGCGTGGGGCCCGCGGAAATATCTTCAAAGCGTGCCTTCCGTGTCTCTGCGAAGACACGATCTCTCCCTTCACTCGCCACGTGTCACGGCGTTTTTGGTCGAGACAAAAAAAAATCAATTTTTTTTTAAAGTTAAAAAAAAAAAAAAAAAAAAATTGTTTTTTTTTTCGGGAGACACCCTCTCTCTCCTCTCTGTCCAATAAGGATGTCCTAAATATCGGCCAGCATATTTTTCATTCCTCATAAAATAGATGCATGAACTCTTTGCAATCATATTTAAATATAACCTTTAGGTATCCAACGTTACGGATGTTGAAAGTAATCTATCTTAATACATCTGCGACTGCTTCTGTCTCCAAAACTGATATCTCGAAGTAATGATCGAGCACCCAACCATTTCAGCTCACCAGCTTGAATACTAGTCACCACTTGAATAGTTAGTGTGTGAAAATAAGATTAAAAAAGGGCCGTATTGAATTATTATTTGACAATGAAAGGGGGTGAGAGAGAAGGAGAGTTGAATTTTGAAAGAAACCTCGAATTTGGACTATTTCTGCGAATATATCCCCACCGTATTGCTTGCAGACACATTTTCACCATACCCTCTCCTCTCTCGGACTCTAGTGATGTCATAATTAATCTCAATATCTATAATACAACTTTGTGTGTGTGTGTATGAAATACATAGCTATTACTACAAAGTCTACAATTCTGCATGCATTTCAAAGAAAATCACTGGCTGTCTTTTTGTTCGAAATAAGTTATTTCTCCAAATTCTTCTTTGTTTATTCTCATTTAGTTTTTATGATAATCATTAGCTATAATGGAAATTGGAAATATTTTGTCTAAGAAAATGACAAATTCATAAGTTTTTATTAGCAAATAACATAAGGATATCGACAAAAGTTTGGATAAAATTGAACCCGTTATTTGTTGAATGTTCTTCTAAAAATATATTCAATTGATATTTTTAGTTAATAGATATATCCGTATTTAACACGTCATTATATTACATCTTTATATGAAAAAGTAAAAATACATTTGAAAAATATATAATAAGATATCTTAATTGAAAAATGATATGTCACGCAAAAATCACGTCTACTCACAACAATTATAACAAGATTAAAACCTTCCAAAATTATATTTGATAAATTAAAAATGACAATCATGTGACATGAATCAAACTTTTCTAATCGTGTATTTATCAATTTTGCTTATATGGACAAAACTATCTATTATCATTTCTTCTTCTTCTAATTTATCATTTTCTAGTACCAATACTCTATTTAACTCACTAATATATATATATATATATATATATAATAAAACTAGGAGAAAAAGAAAAGAAAATTTGCCTCATTGTTTATATTTAAAAACAAGATTTAAATGAGCATTTGTTGATCTTCATGTAGATGGGGACCCACTGTACTTGCAGACAAAGGCTTTTAACAGAAGACTAGTGTCATATGGATTCTCTTCTCTTAATACCCAAAAATACCCTCGCTCTCTCTATTTTTCCTTGATATTGAAAATCAACTTCCAGAAAAGAATTTTTTTTTTCTCCCAAATCTCCATGTTTATGCATAACCCCTCATATTTCTCCAAATCAAAACAAAAATCTTCGGTCGCGATAAGAACCCTTTTGTTTTTTTATCATCTTAGATATAGTACTATATATTTTAGCATTTTTTTTGTAGAGGATAAAACTTCACTTACCAAGCATTTAAATATTTGCTTTCAAAATTTTTTTTCCCTCAATCTCACATTTCTCCTCTTTTGTTGAGTAGGGACACTTTGGTCAATCTCTGCCAAGTGCCAACCATCCAAACAGACCCATTTACGGCAAAGTTTAATGAAAGAAAAAAAAACATTTCTATTTTTGTCAAAATATGAAAAACACACAGAGACACTATTAGCTCTTTATTGTCTTTAAGCAACAAAAAGAAGAAAATCGAGAAATAAAAAGATCAAATAATTCTCAGTTCTTAGAATATTTTCCATTTTTAACAAAAAATTTTAAAATAGAGATTTCTGCAAATATGCGGTAGAGCAGAGTATTTATATCACCCACGAGCCTTTGCTTCATCTTCATTCTTCATCACATCTCTTTCTCTCTTTCTGTTCTCTTCCCGGAAACATTTGTCTCATCTCATCGTCAAAATCTCAATTACTCAAACAAAGCCTTGAGAAAGAGAAAGATGATCTACACTGAAATATCACAAAATTAAAATAAAAAAAAATTAATGGTCCGATCAAACAAGCAAGAACCACGCGTCTCTGCTACTTACATCCGATCTCTCGTGAAGTCTTCCACCACCATGACCACCACAACCACCGATGGAAGCGGCGGAGGCAAAACGCAAACGCAAACGCAGACGCACAAGAAACAAGTGAGGAGACGACTCCACACGAGCCGTCCTTACCAAGAACGTCTTCTCAACATGGCCGAAGCTCGCCGTGAAATCGTCACCGCTTTAAAACAACATCGCGCTTCCATGAGACAAGCCGCGAGGATTCCACCGCCTCCACCACCGCCCCCGCATAATCTATTTTCTCCACCGCTTCCTCCTCCTCCTCCTCCGGATCCATTTTCTTGGACGATTCCGCCTCTCAACTTCGTCCTCCCGAATCAACCTTTAGGATTAAACCTCAATTTCCACGATTTCAACGACTTCATCCAAACCTCATCAACAACATCTTCATCTTCATCATCATCGTCGACTTCATCTTCCTCACCGTCGATTTTTCCGACGAATTCGCATATCTACTCCTCACCTTCTTCTCCTCACACCTTTGCCGCGACTTCTGATTCGGCGCCTCAACCACCGGAGAAGAAGCAGCAGCTGATGATGATGGAATCTGAGAACAACGTTGTGACGTCAGCTTGGTGGTCAGAGCTGATGATGAAGACGGTGGAGCCGGAGATTAAACCGGAGGAAGAAGTTGTCTTAGTCGAAGATGACGTCTTCCCAAAGCTTAGTGACGTCATGGAATTCCCTACTTGGTTAAATCAAACTGAAGAAGAATTATTTCATCCTTACAATCTCACTAATCATTACTCTTCTCCTCGCAATACTTCATTATCCTGGTAATTTAATTTAATTTAATTTAATTAACTACGTTTTAAAAATATTTGATAGTTTTATCGGTGGTTTTCCTCCGGAATCACCGGTGGCGAATATTGCGGTGGTTCTTGCATAAACATAATCATTTATTTGTTTGTTTTTGATAATTAAATGGGGAGATATTGATTAAAAATATGAAGTAGAGGAGTGAAATTTGTGGAACGAGAAGGATCCACATAGTTTTATTGCATGATCTGAAGCTGTCCATTTTATGTGTTTGGTCCAATGATAATATCGCCGACATCTATAAAACACTATCCTTATAGTTTCCTTACCCCATTTTTCTGAACTGTCCCAAAACCGTCTTGACGTCATCCGATAAATATATTATTTATTGTTGCTTGTATTATTAAAGTTTGGTTGCTAGTATTTTATTTACTCTTCTTCATCATATATATTTTGTGTGGTAAATGAAACATCTTAACGTGTGATATTATTTTACAGTATGGAGATTGGAGAAATTGAAGGCATGGATGGAGACGACTGGCTTGCTTGAACCACAAAGATTGATTACTGTTCTTTTTTTTCAGACATGATGAATCAACTCTTTGGTTCCTTTCTTATTTTTTCTTATTTTATAATTTTTCTTTTTGTTCCGAGACATTTTGAATCATTAAAATAACAAGAAGCCTGCGGAAAGAAATGTTCGATTTGGCAAACTCACATCAATGAAATAATCATTTCTTTCCTTTTCCCTTTTATTACTTTTTGTTAAAAAAAACCTATTACGACTAAATTTTAAATTTTCGGTTAACTTCGTTTTTTATGTTTTGGTTTTGCTGATCATTGCTCTTTCTAGTTATTAGTGTTTTTCAGTCCTTATAAAGAGTTTTCACAATCTTGTTACAGCTTTAATAGTTTTCCTTTCCCTCACCTATACGAGCTTGTTACACTTTAGCTAGGTATCTAAATTTTTTCTTTGTCAACTACTATAACACTATTGTAACATTGATGAAACAAATGTAAAATATAAAAACCAGTTTCAGTCCAATACTCGGTGTTGTATCCTATTTAGACTTCCTCTCTTCTCCAGGATTTGAGATTGCTTCAACAAAAAGTTCATGAAAGCGAAAAGAACAAAAATTAGAACATTCACTTCCATCTACTCTTTTGTCTAAACTTTGGTATTTTCTTCATCATATGCATCATTCACTTCATCAATATCAATCTCATCACTATCTATCACCATATCATCGTCAAATGCAACACTCAAGCTTTCATCTCCTGAACCACTCTCCAGCAATTCTCTCTCTTCCATGTCCAAAGTATCTTTATAAGTTGGAATCTCTCTCTTCCTTCCTCTGTAACCCGTAAACCTAAGCAACTTCTCTTTCCAAAGTATCAAAGGACATTTCTCAATCAGCTCCGGCCCTTCATAACCTTCTGTCAAGAACACACTGAATCTCTTCCCTCTCTCAGAGACATAGAAGATACCACAATGCTTCAAGAAAATCCTCATCAGCTTCTGCGGCATCAAAACTCCCTCCTGAAATGGGTCAGATGATCAGTCACCAATCTCTTCTCAAGTGTAAAACTACGCAGTTCGTGCATAACCGCGATTGCCCGCTTGTCAAATTCCTTTGAACCAGCTTCGAGTCCACGTGCATCAGCATAAGGAGACAGGTAAGATCGTTTCTGAAAATGTTCGATCTTTCCTCTGTACCAATACATTTTCTTGTATGAGGGAGGAAACTTCATTGGGAAAGCCAGTGAAAGCATACCTGGCTTGTGATCGCATTCCTCGGTTAAACCTAGAGTCTTTTTCTCCAACTCTGTGTTATCCCAAGCTGGATTCCATGAAACAAGCTCAAGATACTCATCTCCATCTCCATCCCCAAGTTTGACAACTTTAAAATGCTGAGGAAACTTATGGACCCAGTTTATCCTAAAATCAAGAGGCAACCCAAAATCCCTCCGGAAATGAACAATCTTATCCAACGGAAGCTTCTTATCAACAGACATCATCAAACACCTAGTTACATGTTCTGCAGCCTTGTCTCCATTCTCCTCGAGTAACTTGTCATGCTCATCCAACAAGTCTTCACCTTGGTCTGTCAATCCACACCACAAGACTCCCCTCTGATCTTTATACAATTCAAACAGCTTTGGAGACTTTCTGATGAAATCGCTGATCTTATGTGGTTTAGGCAAATTGATCTGCCTCCTGTACTGCTCCATCGACCTGACAGTCATTATCATATCTGGCTCACTCTTCAACACCTCCATCAAGAACATCACTTTGGAAGCTATTTTCCATTTCTCTGTTGCTATTTCGAGCTCGTTGACTCTCTTTTCCCTACTCCTATCTTGAACACGCTTACTACTGGTCATGAACCTGACCCATACCCGCCTGAAAGATGATTCTCCGGATGAAACGTTTCTTTCAGGCATTATCGCAAACACGTTGTGGGCAATCCCAAAATTGCATCCAACATCGCAGCCTTCCCATCAAAAGCCTCACCTTTGAGCACCTAAGCAACCATTAGAGTAGAATTTATCTCCACAATTCACAGAACAGTGTTCAGTAATCTGGAAACATGATACAACAAAATAGCAAGTCCAATGCAAATCAATTTCTTAAAACCCCAAATCCTACAAAGTTTGTATTGCAAAGAATAAGAATCATGCCCAATTTTACCTCCCTCGACTGACTTAAACACGATAAATTGGATTCATGATTAGTTGATTACGATCATTTACATCAACCGAGGAACTAGTTTGAGCTGCATGTGTGATATAAAAGTGCAAATTTATCAATAGAGATATTAATAATACCTCAGACTATACGGCGGAGATATAACAGAGTTTGACGGGAAGGCGGTGAAGTGAAAGATGGGCGGGAAGCCATGCGACAGAGGTCCGACGGCGACAAGAGCTGAAGGCAGAGCTAAGGTGGTGTGAATGTCTTCTTCTTGTTCTATATGGGCCTAATAAAGCCCATTAAGTTCTCTTATGGTATAAAAGGTATCGTTGTGATGCATTTCACATAATTTTTTTTAAAATTAATTATTTAATGATTTAAAATTTAAAAAATAGTTTTGGATAGAAAGTAAATTATAATTTTTGTTAAACTAATTTATACTTAAAATAAAAATGATTTCTTAAAATAAAAAGTTAATTCCGGAAGAATACTCTTCATAAACGAAGGGATTATTATTGATTATGAATCGAACTAACCCTTGGTACCAAACGTCTGTTTTAAGCCACTCAACACAAACCTACCTAAAGCAATTAACATTACAATTTAGGGATGTGCACGAATAGGATATTTGGATTCGTCAAATTTGGATATTTGTGAAAATTTTGGATAGCCAGCGGATATCCGATTCGGGATAAAAATTTAAACTTATAATTATTACATTTTCACAAATTAAAAAAAGATGAAATGATAAAATGATGCAAAATTATTTTAGAACCGAAATTAATGATTAAAATATGTCAATTTTGTGTTTTTTTTAATCTAAAATTCTGGAGATCGTCAGATAAAAAAATGTTTTGTGAGTTGAACATTGAAATCTTAGAAAAGATATTATAAATAAATATGTGCTAAAATTATTTTAAAAATTTTAAATCACAATTAAACCTTATTATAATTGGATTTGTGTAAGAGTAAAATAAGTATTATATATAAATCCAGATTTGAACATTCCAAATATGGATGCAATCCGATCTCGAATCGATAATATCTAATACAATTTGCATATAATAACTTAAATATAATGTTGATTGGTGGTGGAAAGGGAACGGACCCGCTTAACAAAAAACACAAGCAAAAAGCAAAAAAAAAAAAAAAAAAAAGAGGGGAAAGGGGAAGCACCCAAATTCATTCGCAAGTGCAGCTTTCATTAAACGTGATACAATACTATGATAGGATGTTTGACCAATCACATGTTCATCTATCCATTTATCTATTGTCTATAGAGTAATTTAATATGGCAGAAGGACTCGAAGTAATTTTGAGTCCACAAAATAATTTTGTTTGGATAACTAAAACATTTTGCTAAAGTTTTTTTTTATTTATAATTTAAGATTTAGTTTTATTAGTGTATAGATTTTGGTATTTGATTCAAGTATAATGACATCAAATTTTCCACTCATAATCAAAGAATTGATTTGATTTTTATTTTATTTATGTGTTTTCGTAAACAAATATATATTATATGTTTTGTCTACTAGATAATTTTATTCAACTTTTTATTTTTTATGTGTTTTCATAGTCAAATATATGTAATGTGTTTTGTCCACTAACATGTGTTTAGAGTTTAAATTCATTCATTTATAATTTTACAACCATCTTACGAAATAAAATACTGTAAAATCACATATTTGAGTTTCTGATTCTATATGCGTGTAAGGTATAGTATCATTCTTTTGTAGCTTTTTTACATGATAAATGTTGTAAAATCATATGTTTGGGTTCTTTATTCCATATAGGTATAGAGTATAATATCATTTTTTGTAATATTGTTACCGAATAAATACTCTAAAATCATTTGTTTGGGTTTTCTAATATGTGTTTAGGGAATAAATATTGAAAACTATTTGTTTGAGTTCCCTAATATGTGTTTAGAGAATAAATACTGTAAAATCATTTGATTGGATTCTCTAATATGTATTTAGGGTATAAATTATTTCTTTAATAACTTAATTACAGAATAAAAATTGTAAAATCATATATTTTCGATTTTTACATACACAACACATGTTTTTCCTTTTATGAAAACTATACATATTTTGTTTTGTATTTTTGTTTATAGTACATTATAGAATTTATTTTTTATGTTATATTTTGTCCACCGTACTAAATCATGTTTTCATAGACCAAATTATGTGTCCATATATAAATATCTTCTTTCATTACAATAAAGATAAATTTGTTAAAAATTGGTCATTGTAACTACATTGTTCACTTGTTATTATAGCAAGTGGCTTTTTCTGAAAATTATTTTATCTGAAAATCATTTTGAAAAAATGGCTGTTTTCGTAATATTCCAAAAAATATATAGGACTAATTTTTTTAAAAAGTTAACATGCTGGTGATATAACTGGAGGAAATAGGGCACGTGTGGAATAATCAACATGAATGCTTCTTTTCCCTGCTTCTTCATCTCCGCGTTGCCACGTAATCATCTTCTTCAACGCGGATACAACCTGCGACCTTCTTCTTCTTCTTCTTCTCATACTGTACTTATCACACAGACAAGTATATATACACTTATAAGCCGCCATTTTCACTACACTGTCAACTCCAAACAACACCTGAATATTATATCCTCAAAAGCCCTAATTTACATTCTACATTCAGACATGGATGCATCGCCTAAGTACACAGGTGTACGGAAGAGGAAGTGGGGGAAATGGGTGGCTGAGATTCGTCTCCCCAACAGCCGCGACAGGATTTGGCTCGGCTCCTTCGACTCCGCTGAGAAGGCGGCGCGTGCTTTTGACGCGGCTCTTTACTGCCTCCGTGGCCCTGGAGCACGCTTTAACTTCCCCGAGAATCCGCCGGAGATACCAGGCGGTCGCACGCTGACGCCGCAGCAGATTCAGGTGGTAGCTAACCGTTTCGCCTGCGAGGAGCAATTACCACCGCGGCAACAACAATCGCCACGTGGCGATCATAAGACGGAGGAAGAAGGGATAATTTCAACACGTGTGGAAATTAGCGGTGGTAGTGGTGGGCCCATGTTAGGGGAAGTTGGAGAAGATAATAATAACGTGGAGGGTTATAGTAACGATACGACGCCGTATTGGCCGTTATGGGAGGATAATTTTATAGTTCCTTCTATCTCAGAGGAGTTCGAATTTTTCACGGACGATTCAACCAATCTGAATTTCCCGACACAACAACAACAGCTCTCGTCTGATTTTTACTATGATGGAGCTTGTGAAGAAGATGATTTCTCTCATTACAATATTAACCTTTGGAATTTCTGAGATCCATTTTTTAGCGATCTTGGACCAAATTATTCCTTTTGATTTATTCAATTTTTGGATTCCAAGATTTCAACTGATCTTGGACTAGAGTTTCCACCACATTCGAGGTGAATCATTGTTTGAAGCCTATCGAGCTATATATAAGCTATAGTCTCCTATTCTTTAACTATATCGTAGAGTAATAGCTAGAGTTCATCATCATCTTTATTTTTTTATTTATTATAACCAATTTATTTCACATGTTTTTTGTATTTGCGTGCTTTCTATTACCTGGCGCGCGCACTGTAATTTTCTTTCTTGTTTCTAGGATTTGCTTGCATTTTTGTAGCAAGCCAATCTTGACCCCTTATATTTTGGTCTTAGATGGTTTTCAAAGTTTATACCTAAGGTTTCCATATGTGTATTTTTGTAGTACTCACGTTATGCGTGGGCGAAATGTTGTTTTAGTACTTTGTGGAGCCATCACAAATATAATTAAAGTATGATTACGGATTTGGAGTGATTATAAGCCAAAATCCATAGCTTCTTATAACTAATAAAATAGATATTAGATGGATCAAATAAATGAACAGTGGAATAAGTGGGAAGCAAGAGAAATTTAACCAACGTTAGTTGAGTTAACGATTTTTCTAAATGGTCGAGTCAACCCAAATTTCATGTATAAATTTGAAATCAACAAAACTTGATGCTTAAAATAGCCTTCCACATAGTTCGTGTTTAAAATGGTATTTTCCGCTAAATTCATTATTTAAATGATATTTTTCCCGTTATCTTATTGTTTAATATATTATTAGTACCCCCAACATGAACCAGTCAGCCGCTTGAGTTTCTTCTAATTAACACTTAATCAACCACTATATCACTTTATTCTAATTCTATTGATGGTAACTCTGGGGGAGTATAATATCTTGCAATCACGACGTTATGTTCTAAGGTTTTAAGGAATCACATTCAAGATCAAAGATATAGTCTTCGAATCAAAATTGTTTGGATCGAATGAGAAATCAATTATCTCCAACTAAAGAACTGGTTTTGATCTCAAGATTAGTTCCAACTATAGGTTTTGGAGAGCCTATTTGTTGAATCTCACATCGAAAATATAAGCAAGACCAACATTAATATATAAGAGATATAAGTCATGTTATATAAAATAAATAAATATGAGTCGATTTACTTATTATTGTCAATTGATTTTGATTTGAAAAGACATTATATTTAACATAGTATAATAGTCTTGGTTGTTGACTCAAATAAAATAGTTTAAGAAGGGTTTATAGCCGGTGCTAAACTAAAATTCGGTTCAAAATGCACTATTAAGAGCCACCGAATTAAAAAAACGTGTTAGAATCGCACATCAAAAATTTAACAGAACCAATACTAATAAATAAAAAATATTAGTCATTCTAGACATTACCAAATAATTTTGAGTTAAAACTCATTAACTTTAACATTAACCAAAAGTCAACTCCAATATCTTACTACGGCTCTCCTTAATTGATTATTAAATTCAAGTTGGCTTCATTTACTTTTATTTGGGCATTTCTAACTACAAAAGTGGCTCGTACAAACCTTTATTTCTTTTCATTTAATAGAAAACCTCTACTACCCATAGAAAACAACGATGTACGTACTAATAGTTAATGCGGTGCTTTTAACTTGGACGATTTGTGATGAATAATGGAAGATAATTCTACTCCTTAATTAAATTTCTTGCCTATGAGAGAAATGGACTTGTGGACGAAGGACGATGACATGTTCGACTTCAAGTTAGTTGTCTATTAAGTAAAAATAAACATCAAAAGTTCTTTTATGTTAGTCACTTTCTAGAAAATATTTCTTCTCTTAATTACCAACTATAAAAAAAGATATTACGTACATTTATCAAAATTTGATTTACTAGCATTACACAAATAAAATAAAATAAAAATGTAAGCTATTACGTACTAAATAGAACAAAATTAATAACAGGTAAATTATACAAAACTTAGATAACAAAAAACTGACTACTCAAAGCAAGAAGTAAAAAATTCCAGATTTACAAGTTGTTTTGACTTCTTCCCTTAACTCTGAAGAATTAAAACACATTTCTTGCAAATAATCCAAAAATAACAAAACATAATAAAACATAACAAGAACCAAACACGGAAACCAGAAAATAACTATAACTAACAAAAAGTCAGCCTGTCTGTATGGTGCATCAGTCAATCAAAAGTAGGATATTTCATTCCTGAAGTTAGTCTATGTGTTAAATTTATATCTGAATTATACTCTCATGCAAATTTATATCTGAATTATACTCTCATGCAAATTTATACCTGAATTATACCCTCATGCAGATCTATACACGAACTAATAAAATTTTTGAATTTGCTACCTTAACTAATAAAATTATGCAAATTTATACATTTTATGTAACACCGTTAAATTATCGTTAAGTCTTGATGACATGGCATCCACGTAGAATCCACGTAAATAACTTTGAAAAAAAATTGTGTTGAAACAAGACTCGAACCCATAACCTTTTAATATTTAACCTTCACTCGTAACCAATTGTGCTATCAAGATTATTGTCAATATTTTAAACACACTAATATATATACTTTGAAAAATTATCTTCTAGGTTCAACTTTAAATTTTCCAGATCGATTCATTTATTTGTTTCTTCTAAATTCTAACTTTTGAGAGACGAGACACGAGGCACGAGAGAAAGAGAAACTTGTTCTTAAATCTTAATTAATCTTCTCCTTCTCTTAATCTTGTTGAATCGAAAACACAAAAGGAATAAAATCATCAGCTATGCATCATCTCATCAGTTCATCTTCTCGAATCTCCACAACGATTCTCAGGAAAAAAATTCAAACCCTAATCACGATTTTTATTTTTCAAATTGGGGGTTTTCAATTATAATTAGGTTTAGAGGTGTTTTATTTAATGAGGATTTGATATTTGTTTCAACTTTCCAATTTGTATGAATTTGAAACCCTAACGCGGATTGCAAAATTTTAATTTGGAGGTTTTCATTTGTTCTTAGATTTTGGGGTTATGGATGTCTTATGTAACGAGAATTTGATGTTTGTTTCAATAAATAGTGGTTTAATTTGCGTGAATTTAAAACCCTAATCGCGAATTACATAATTAAAAATTCTCGTTGTAAATTCTCTCCAACCCAGAAGGAGAAAGTTGAACCCAGAAGAAGAGATCCATCTGGAAAATTTTGCAATAAAACGTTTAGACAATTTTTCAAAGTATATATATTAGTGTGTTTAAAATATTGACAATAATCTTGATAGCACAATTGGTTACCAGTGAAGGTTAAATGTTAAAAGGTCATGAGTTTGAGTCTAGTTTCTACACAATTTTTTTCCAACGTTATTTACGTGGATTCTACGTGGATGCCATGTCATCGAGACTTAACGATAATTTAAGGGTGTTACATAAAATGTATAAATTTTCACAATTTTATTAGTTAAATTAGCAAATTCAAATTTTTTGTTAGTTTATGTATAGATCTGTATGGGGGTATAGTTTATGTATAAATTTAACACATGTACTAACTTCAAGCATAAAATGGCCTCAAGTCAATATATGTAAGATCTTTTTCTTTTTTTGGGGACATCAGTCAATAATTTTTTTGGTATTAGACATCAGTCAATTATGCAATTTTTTTTTTTTGTAAAAACAATATATGCAATATTAATTAACAATTTCAAATAAACATCTCTTTCTCTCACTTTTTAATTTACCTCTCGTTCTCTTTGTCCTCTATCTCCAATAATAATCAAAAAGCTTAATTATTCTTTTCTTGCTCTAACAAGAATGGCTCTGTCGTTCCTAAGCGTAGCAAACTTCGTTGAGTAAAATTGCAAAAAAATACAATTTTTAAAGAAAAACCTTAAAGTTTCCGTAGATTTTTTCAAAAAAAAAAATACAATTTTTAAAAATTATAAAAACGTTCAAGAAATTCGAAAAGCTATAACTATTTTTATAGGTAATAATAATACATCCGAGTCCCCAGCGTAGTTTTATTAATGGGTAACTAATTACTCCATCTATTTTACAAAGTGTCTATTTTCAGAAATATTTAAAATAAAGTAAAATTGCATGTTATATATTTTTATCATTTGTAAGTAAAAACTTCTACAGTTTTTCTTTTCATTTTAATTTACTTTGAGTTTTGACGGTAATGCATCAATGACAATAGCTCAATCATTATGCTATATGTGTCGGTTACAATTTTTCTAGCTTTAGATAAAAAATTATATTAAAAGGTTAAATTCAGTTTTCATGTGATGATAATTTGTCTGGAAAAAATAGAACATTATCCTTTTTGAAAAAGAAACAAGCTAAGCCCACACTTATTTGAAATATTATAAATTACAAGAAAATAAAAGAAATAGTGGAGCATAAAGATGCACTCCCCAGTCGCCACTTGTTTATATTGATGCATAAAAGAAGACTGAAATGACAACCCATTTAGTTCGATGGTCATAAACTATAATATTATCATCATCATCATTAATTACCACCATCACCATTACCATCACCATCACCATCACCATCACCATCACCATCATCATCATCATCATCATCATCATCATCATCACCATCATCATCATCATCATCATCATCATCATCATCACCATCACCATCACCATCACCATCACCATCACCATCACCATCACCATCACCATCACCATCACCATCACCATCACCATCACCATCACCATCACCATCACCATCACCATCACCATCACCATCACCATCACCATCACCATCACCATCACCATCACCATCACCATCACCATCACCATCACCATTACCATCACCATCACCATCACCATCACCATCACCATCACCATCACCATCACCATCACCATCATCATCCTCATCATCATCATCATCATCATCACCATCATCATCCTCATCATCATCATCATCATCATCATCATCACATCATCATCATCATTATCACCATCATCATATTTTAGTTGAAAAATACGGTATCAAAATTTTGGCGGGAAAATAATGAAACTATTTTTTTTTGGCAGAAAAATTTCGGATTTCTCATTTTACGGATTTACATTTTGGCGTAAAAAAATATGAATCAAGTTTTTGGCGGAAAAATTATGGATCCGTTTTTGGAGAAAATATTGCGGATTTCTCATATTGATGGAAAATTACAGATTTGAATTTTGATGGAAAAATTACATAATCAAGTTTTTGGTGGAAAAATTGTGGATCTGCTTTTTTGCTAGAGAATTGCGGATTTCTTATTTTTGGCAAAATTTTGTAAATCATGTTTTGGACAGAAAAATTGCGGATACATATTTTGGCGAGAAAATTGTGGATATGCAATTTGGCGGAAAACTTGCATATATGCATTTTGGTGGAAAAATTAAAAAATTGTAAAAATTAGTTAAATTAGTTTAATTCAATTTTAGGAAATTGGTTAAGTTGGTTTAATTCAATTTAAGAAATTTATGGGTCAAATGGGTAACCATTAACCCATTAAATCCATTTGATCCATTAATCTATTATGATAAAAATTTCAATCCATTAGAAATAATGAGTTGAGTTGGATTGGATTATACTCATAATTAATGACCTATTTTGACATCTCTAGGTTATAGTAAAGCTTGTATAGAATTGGTTAAGAAAGAACGTGTAGCTCCCAAAGAAAGACAAATATTTTAAACTTTTTGATTATAAAATAACATTATATCGTTATTGAAAGTAAGTGTGGCTTGCATAGTTGCATGATTGATAATTTGATATAAATAATATTTTTTTAAAAAATGGGAAATACATGGAAACTGTCTTCGGAGAAGAGAGAGGAAAAAGCACAACTTCTAGAGGGGCTGAGTATTGGGAAGGACGACAAAACAAACGTTTCTCCAATTCAACAGGTTCGCCAAATCGCTCTCGGTCACTTTTATGATCTTTAACTTTAGTCGTTGACATTTAGTTACTGAATTGAGTAGTGATTTTTACAGTAATATATGTAATTATTTCATAATACGAGACTAGCACATAACATCAAAGTTTAGTTTACACAGTGATATCTACTATATGTGAGTTACAAAAAAAGTAGCGGAAATGTCTAGGGAAAAACTTGATCCATCGATTATGGAAATAATGGAAACTAGATAAATTCGCAATGTAATTTGTTTAATTAGTTTGAAATTATTCGACAAACAACGCATTTTTGAACTTTTTGAGATATCTACCAAAACCAAGGACACAAGTAAACATTAGGCATAAGAGATAATCCTAACTGAAATGTGATCACGGTAAGTGACATATTTATGATTTTGCATTATTTTAATTCATTTAATGTTTTTGTCAGCATTTTAATTCATTTAAATTGATTATATATGTATATAAGTAATGAGTAAGCATGAATCGTGCAGGATGTAATGCTGATATGGGGGGAGCAAGATCAAGTTTTTCCTTTGAAAATGGCCCATGACCTCAAAGAGTAAGATCCTTGATTGTTTCTATCTGGATTAATTTGATCAAACTAAAATTGATATTGGATAAAATATTTATGATAGAAACACCAAATGCGATTTGAGAACTAAATTGGAATGAAGAGGTAGAAATGAGTCATAATTTGTTTGTATATATTTACCAGGATGTTGGGGAAGAAGGTGACGCTGAAAGTGATACAAAAGACATCACATATACCCCTAACCGAAAAGTCTAAGGAATTCAATAGTATTATCATGTCTTTCTTGTTACCTCCGGCCACTCCTTCACTACAATTGTAACATCCATATTAAACTATATATAACAAAATTTTCTTATTTCGCCAATGTTGGAACTTGGAAGTGTTTATGTACAGTTTCAAATACATTTTATAAAATTCAAGGAGATCCTAGATCAATAGGTGAATAAAAATTCGAGATGAAAGAATTATTAACGACCGATGCATGCCAAATTAATTAATCCATGAGACAACGTCCAAAAAATGAATTCACTAGAATTGTAATTTGGAAAACAAATTAAATACAAACATAAACGCGTTAATCAAACACATATATTTTGAAGTTTTGAACTACCGCTCCGTTATAGCATGTGGTTTGATCGGTATACAAATAACAATTAACTCATCAACTCTTACATACTCTTAACTTTTAACCCTACGAGGGGATCGGGGCTTTAGTGTGGTGGCTTAGTTTGCTCATGTTTGTTTTTGGAGCATTGCTTGGGTTTATGGGGTTTCATCGACTGTTGGACTCGAAGACTAGCTTTGGCTGGCTTTTCTTAGGTTCCTTCAAAGGTGTATGCCTTCTGAGCAGTTCTACAGCCACCATTCCCTTCATGGATAAATAATACCCCATCTTTAGTCTTCGTTCCTCCTTAGGTTTGGGCCTTGTCGCCATTCTCGACCCTCCTCTTTCCCTGCGCTTTTTCTTGGTGTAGATTCGGTTCCTTGGTGGTTTCATTGAGCTTGCCTTCTTTTCTTTTGATGTGTGTGTTAGTGTTGTTTGGCTGTCCCTCTTCTTGGTTTAGATGTTTTATCGGCATTATGAACACTAGTCTTTTTAGAGAGTATTGGATGGCGCTTCTCTCCCTATGCCGTCGTTTGTCTCGAGGTGTGGGCGCTTGACTTCAACTTGGTTACCTCGTTCTATCCCTTAGAGCTTTCATATCCTTTTAGTATCCTTCTATTGTTTCTCTTCTTATGTAATATTTTTCCATGTTGTAAGACTTCCATCTGTTTTAATTTGAAAGCCCTTTATCAAAAAAAAAAAAAAAAAAAAAACTTTTAACCCTATAGTTCTCTACATGAGTGGATAATTATCTTGTATTCTTGTGTATATACTCTAATAATGCGCATGCAAGCAAAATATGCTCAACCATCAAAAACTACGTACGTGATCATAATGGATATTTTCTTTTACTTTTGTTTCAGATACACTGCGTACATGGTTAGCTTCGGCCTTGTGGCAAAACCCACCGTAGAGCAGCCTCTAAGCTATTGATTATTAATTAAACAAGAACCAATCCAATGTTAACAAGCTTACTTTAGCCATTTTGGGTCTTCTTTATCGTCTTCAATCCCTCCCTTTTGTCAGGTCAGAACTCTATTTCGAAGATTGACAACAACTCTTCTTGAGATATTGGAAAAAAATAAATGCAATGGAAGGTGATCCAAGTTGTCAAAAAGCGATTAACTAATTTTTGGTAAGGAGAATGTTTAAAACCCAATATCGGGTAAATCATTGGACTAAAGCCCAAGACCAAGTAGTTCGAATAAACTAGACGTAGCTAGGACAGAATTGTCCAGACCCATAGTCCATTGCCAAGTTTAAAAAGCAAAAAAAAAAAAAAAAAAAAAAAAGCGTTTCAATTTCATATAGAACCCCTTTCTCTTGAATTTATAATTGATATAAGGGTCCAAAAAATTTAGACTATATGTTTTCTTTTATGAAAGGATCTAGAACTGCTTGAAGTTTATTTTTTTTGTCGTCCGCTTGAAGTTTGTTTATGAGATGCTATAAGGCTTTTAGTTAACAAAAGGGACAAGTCACGGAAATATGTTGTTTATTTTCTTTGAATTATTTGATCTACAGTTCTCAAAAGCATAAATTACTCACGACCCTTGTTTTTTCGCAAGAACATTCTTCCAAAAAATACATTCCTTAGACAGTATTAGCAACACAGACAGAGGCATTGGTGAGCAGAAATGTGTGTTTGAACTTTAGTAAAAGGAACGAAATACGCAAAACCAAAGTTTAAATAGACATATACTAGTCTTTAGCCAAGAGCTTCCTCTTAAGCCGATGTTGAAGATGAAGTTGGCATTGCCACCGTTGATTGTGTAAAGAATGTAACTTGCCTCCTATTTTCATAGGTATAGAAATGTAAATGCAAATGGAAAAAAGGAAATGAAAAATGGATAAGAAATGGAATGAAAGGATTAGGCAAGGCCAACGTGATCGGAGGGAGGGACAAGAACATTAAGTGGGGTAAGTGGTTCGGACACGATAGATTGAAAAAGGTAAAGTGAAATGAGAGTGGGTCTATAAATGAGGGCTAAAGAAGGACCCATTGACAATGAATTCCTCATGAGATGAGATCCTATGTTGATACGCGGTTTCGAATTTTAATGCTTTACGCAACCCTCTCTAGCTACTTTTCTTTCTTTTGTTTTTCTATCAAGTATTTTTGTCTTTTCGTTCTGCTATATATATATATATATATAATAAATTCATTTTTCTTTCTAATATGAAGAAAATGGACTTTTCTTTCCTTTTCTCCTTGCAAAGAATAAATATGGCGTTTGATTAGAAGCATTTTAAAGTTTGTAACACGATGAAGTTCACGCATTTAATTCCCATTTCATATCAATAACATGTACAATTGAATTGGATAAAACACCGTACATTGTCATTCTGATACTACTATTTTTAAAATGCGGGATTGAGAAAAACAAGCTCGTTTATCATGTAGAGATCATACATAATTAGGGTTAGAAGCATGTAGATTGGACATAAATAAGGGCTAACTACGACTGTAATTTTTAGAAGAACAAAATTGCACTTATGAAAAAAATTAAATAAATAAATAATATGTAAAAGTAATAAAACAATGAGTTATCAAGTAAAATAATATGATATTCGTTGGCTATAAGCAGTGGCAATATCTATGTTACTTAAAACAATAGAAAACTATCTTTTTCATTCATTAATTCTAAAAATAAAAATAGTATTTAGCTATATCAAGTCATGATTTTTTGTTCTAAATACAGACACCACACTGTAGATTTCATTGATAACTTGCCCAAGCGGCATAATCGGAACATTATCTTTATGTTATTACAATATATTATATATAAGAAAGGCTCTGCGTTCCACCTATAAAAGTAATAATGACAAAATCTTCAACAAAAATTGAACATATATGATGAACGAATCTATAAGAAGATAAACATAAATCTTCTAAAAGTGGTAACTGGTAGGAGAGAACATTTGAAAATTAATTTGAAACAATCTATTATTCGTCAATAAACAAAGAAAAAAAAAGAAAAGTAAAAATGAATAAAAAATCAGAGGAAGAGGAAATACTGTCGGCTACAAGAAACTTTTTTTTCTCGCTTTTGTGGGTCCCATTGTCCATATGTAGATAAGCCTCACCGTTTTTCAGAAATATAAAAAAGATGACCACCTCGTCATCGCCACGTCACATTCATCCTAGTTCCTATCCAGCCGCAACGGTCACGACAGCTCCACGTGGCGACGTTCCATGGCGAGATAAAAAGTAATGTAACAAGATAATAATAATATTTGAATTACGAGGCAAGTTTTGCAAATACCCCCTAAGCTTCTTTAATCTCTCTAAGTCGCCCAGAAACTCTCATATGTATTCTATCTTTTTTCTAAAGCATTATCATTCCTAAGTTACCTAAATTCATTGGCTTTTACTTCCCAGTATGATTGTACAAATCGTAATGTTAAGGATGTATTCTTTTAATTGGTTAAGGTTGTAATCAATCACACAAAGTTATACATGTTGATGGTATAAAAACTGTATTACAAAAGATGAAAAATTAATATAACATTTGACATCAATAATTATATATACAAATTTTGCTAGACATTTAGGATCGTGTACACATACAAAATTCTTATATATGATTTGTCTTCTATTTATTTTGAATTTTTTTTACCCAACACATTTAAAAAAAATCAAAACCAGTTACAACCTAAATTTTGGTTTCATTCAATTTAATATTTAGTTTTTAATAACATTCACTAAATATAACATTACCAATAAAAACTTGTTAGTACTATTATATTGTATAATTTTTGTACTCTTTCTATTTATATTGATTTTTTATTCTATTTCAAAACTTTTATTATCACACTATTATTTTTAATCAAAAAATGTATGCAATCTATAGTATTTTATAAATACCTTAATAATCCTCCAAATGAATCTAAACTGATCCTAGCATATCTAATCAAAATAATAATTAACACCAAACCCTTAGGATATTGGGTGGTCGATGCTCAATTGCTCATAGTAATATGGCGTAGTATAGGGTTTAAAATGCAATTTAGAAAAGTATGACGACAAAATTGTAAAAAGATAAAAATAAGATAGAGAATTGCATGCAGAGTGCGTGGATGAGGATAAGGTTAAGCAACAGTTTGGTCTGTCCCCTCTTCAAAACTTGTTACTTATCTTCTTCCTTTAAAAATTAAAGATATAATAAGAAAGTAATCACAACGTTATAAATTATAGTAATTCTTTTTTTGGATTTATTATTATTTAATGGTATTAGAAAACCACCGGAGACTCAAAGATCACACAATATAAAGATCTCATCTTCTCTTCTTTTTCTTTTCCTGTGTCTCCCCATTTTGTGTGTCTGAGAACAAAAAAAAAAAAAGAGTTTCCAAGATTTCTGCTAGTATTTTTGGTTTTAAATGTCGATTGCGAAGGATAGAGTTGAAGCTTATGTGTTTAATTTCTCCGGCGAGAATTCAGATCGATCTCCGTCTGAATCTTCATCTTCTCCTCCTTCTTCTTCAGCGTCTTCTTCCATTGGGAGGAATAGTGATGACAGTGGAAAATCTTCGGAGGACGGTGGAGATGACGCCGGAGAGAATGAAGTTGAGTCTCCGTACAAAGGTCCTCTTGAAATGATGGAATCTCTTGAACAAGTCTTACCTGTTAGGTGAGAACTCTTTCTTGATAAAACTTGTAAATTTTGATACTTTGAAATAAAAGTTATGATTTTTCAGATTCAAAAACTTGTAAATTTGTTTATATGTAAACTTCAAAATGGGATCTTTTGTCAGATTCTTACGAGTTTGGGATCAAATTTTTTCTGATTTTATTGTGTGAATGTGTAGGAAAGGGATATCGAAGTATTACAATGGAAAGTCAAAATCTTTCACGAACTTAGCGGCGGGAGCAGCGTCGGCGTTGACTTCTTCTTCGTCGATGAAAGATTTAGCGAAGCCGGAGAATCCTTACAGTCGTCGTCGGAGGAATCTCCTCTGCCATCAGATTTGGGAGAACAACAAGACGACTCCACGTGGCGGGATCTCTAAGAAACTGATCATGAACTCGAGTAGAAGCGCTTTGACACTTGCCATGGCGGTTGCGGCTGGTGTGATGACCGGAGAAGGATCTTCTTCAGGCGGAGACTCGTCGCCGGGATCAAGTCCGACGACATCTGGATCTCCTCCGAGGCAGAGACATCATCAAATGATGCTTCCTCCTTTGTATCCTCGGAGTCAAGGGTCTTTTGGTAATTTGACGTCGTCTCAGTCTACTTCGTTGGCGGGTTTTTGTGCCTGGAAATCGTATTCGGTGGCTGATTTTCCGAAGTGTTTTCCGGCGACGGCGAGTGGTATTGGTTTGAATGGCTCGTAGGAAATGATAACAATTGTTTTGTTAAATTTTTTAATGTTTTTGAAGTAACAACATCCGGAGAATGTATAGAGAAGAGTTTCAAGCTTCTTTTAATGGATCCAAATCTTTTTTTTTTTCCATTTTGTTTTGTTTTTTTTGTTAAATTCTCTTCATTGAATCTCCCAAGGCTTCGCAAACTGAAATATGTTGTCTATGTTGGGAAAGTCCAACATTCTTCCTTTTTTTTTCTTTGTTCTTATCCAAGTTTATAATGTTAAAGCGATATGAAATAGCTATATTTATTTATAATATGACAAACGTAGTAATTAATGAGGTTGAATGTTTGGCAAGAAGGGATGGGGTTAGAGTCTGATCCACCAACCTTGTCAACAAGACGCATTTGTGTCCACTCTTTTCTTTACCCTCTTTGTTTCCGAAATGATTTATTTACCAGATTGGATGTGAAGAATATTATTGAGCATTCTTATAAGATACACAACATTTAGTCATTTATAGTGGATGAGCCCTTAGTTTACCTAACATAAGTTTCCCAATCTAAAATAAACACAACTATTTATACATATCTCGATAAATCGGAAATGTTTATAAACCATGTTAGTTAGCTACAACTTAACAACTCCAAAGAAACCCAGAGAATGAAAGGAGTATAGAGGGTAAAAATGGTCGTTTCCTAAACATGGTCAAGAATTAAGATTCTATAATTACGTATAATTGTGGTATAACTATACAGATTTATGAGTAATACAACTTCATAATTGCTATATAGTAATCTTAACAACAAACAAACTCCAAGATGGTCAAAAGCGTAGAATATACAAAACCTTCATTGTTCTCCTTGGACTGCAAAATAGATGGAGCCGATCACTAGCTGTTTCCACTTGTTTCAGATTTATGGAGCTGGAGAAGTAATGAATTTGAAACGACGAAGATCGAGCTCAATGCCATTAGTCCACCTGAAACGAAATTAATGGTAAGTAACCATGATATATGGTTGGATTTTGTGTATCTATTAGACTGGAAGTGAAGCCAACTGTTTTTGTAACTAACTGGAATCGGACGGGGCTTGCTTACCGGAGAGGGAAGGGGTCATGGCGAAATCATACTGAGGAAGCAACACACCTGCAGCTATAGGGATCGAGATGACATTATATGCAATTGCCCACGCTAGATTCTGATATACTTTTGACATGGTTGCTTGGGCAAGACTCAGTGCATCCACAACCTATAACCAAAAAAAGACACCAGAGTGATGAGCTTATATATAGCATTTGATTCTCAGGTTTGGCTCTAGTCTTTTGAATGAGGGAAAGTGGTTTCATACATGAGAAAGTTTGTTGCGGACAAGGATGACTGATGCTGCATTTGATGCTGCGTTTTCTTGTGCCTCGATCTTTAGAGCTATTCCTACATTAGCTTGAGCCAACGAGGGAGCATCGTTTATGCCATCACCCACCTTTGAAAATCACAAAATACGTTAGTCTAACTAACTACATTTTCTATAACAAACCAGTTCTATGATTTGATAGAGTTCACAACTTTTTTTTTGCTGAAGAAATCCATGTAAGACGAAGTTGGGTATGGTAAAGATCTAGGATTCGCATAACCATAAACCTATAGCGTGGATTAACTTCATCGACTTTTCTCAGGAATCAAGTTGAAAAGATCATTCTTACAGTTCAGTTGAAGATCTTACCATAGCAACACGATGTCCAGAGGATTGAAGATTAGATATAAAGTCGAATTTCTTTTCAGGAGACAAGAAATAGTTGGTTGATTCACTCTCAATCCCCACATTCTTTGCCACTGTTGCCACTGCCCCTTCCCTATCCCCTGATAAGATGACTGTTTTGATACCCTTCTCCTGAAGGCTTTAATAAGACAAACAATATAAAACTTGTAATTTTAGAGACCGTTGATGACTGCTATTTCGATTAGCCCAGAAGGTTCACCTTACTTGAACAAACAAAACTAGAACAAGCAATTTCATGTGACTATGCTGAATTGCTGATTCTCAAAATTTATTAACCTGGCTACAGTAAAGGAAGAACTACCTGGCTACAGTAAATTCAGCATCTTGGCGTAAGCAATCAGATATTGCAATAGCACCAATAATCCCTTCTCCTTCACGGCCAACATAAACAACAGTCTTCGAATACCTAGACGTTGATGATGTGCTTGACAATTTATGATCCAAATAACTTTCAAGCTTCACCACGTCCGAGGGGTCGTTCTTTTTGAGGAGACGATCAGAAACCCATTCAAGTGCACCCACTGCAACTAAAAGTCCATCTATTTCTGCCAAAGTACCAAAACCCGGTTCTGTTAGTTGGCCTCTTGTTTCTGGAGTTTCCAGATTCAGCGCTTCAGACTCATTTATAATAGCCTTTGCTATTGGGTGTGCTGCCGTCTTCTCCACCGCAGCAGCCATTTTAAGAACTTCTTGCTCTTTATATCTTAGAGAAGCAACACCAGAGACGACAGGTCTTCCTTCAGTAAGAGTCCCTGTCTAGACACAATACCAATGGAGGAAACAATAACTCTTTTTGTTCAACTTTGAGGGGCAACAGGAACTGTACATACACATCTTATTTTCTTGGATTTTCCATCTTCATATAAGAAAGAGATAGTGGAGAGAGAGACGGGTGCAGAGGATCATAGAAGGCACAAGAGATTAGCAGATATGTACCTTGTCTAAAGCCACACAATCTATGGAAGCCAGGCGTTCCAAGACATCTCCGCCTCTGATAAGATATCCGCGCTTTGCTCCTGGACATATTCAAGCTGAAAATTTCAACAGTCTCGAATTTATTGTTGCTAATTACAATTTTCAACTGATATAATGTTTATATACCCCCTATAAACATGAATGATTACCACAATGACTGCACATACGACTCCACATATGACTGCACATAGGACTCCACAATTCTTCATGATTTCTAGGCCATTTTTAGTAATTTTATGTATTATCTAAAGCCACCATCAATAATTAAAACCAATAAATGAATTTTCATATACTAGGGAGTCAAAAAGAGCAGGGAAGCATAGAGCAGGGACAAGCTTCAGTGTCATTTCTGCATCTTCCTATAATTGGAAAACTTTGCACGCAATTAAGTTACACTTCTCAGCTAGGTTTGTAGACTTTTATGTGCAAGCTAAATAATACGCTGGATAACATACCAAGAGAGGTGCCAATTAGTATGGCAGTTGGTGTTGCAAGGCCCAGTGCACAGGGGCAAGAAACTACCTGGTAAACAAAAAAACGAGTTCATTATATGTATAATCTGATATTTTTTCCCCAAAGTTTCTCTCCATCCCTCTTTTCTACTACATTCCCTTCAGGAATTCATATTTTCCCCACAATCACCATTTTTCCTTCCTCATTTAGTCCGAATATTTTCACATGAAGATATAACTTTGATATGCATGGCTCACTCACCAAGACATCCACAGCCAGTTTTAGGCTTAAGGCGAGAGGATCTCCATCAGGTCCAGCAATGTCATTGAGTAAAACATCTGGGAATATGTGTGAACCAACGTAATACCTGAAGCATGAAAACAACTTGGTCTTTCAATTGGTGATCCTGAACAGGATATTAACACCTGATGCTTCTACTTTATACTATAACTAACTAAACAGATTCCTGCTAAACAAATATAAGAATCTTATTGAAAGTTCAGATGTCATTTTCGGTAGAACTATGAAAAGAGGACCATACCAAAATGCAAACGTCACTGCAGATAAAGACATTATAGTATAGACGAAAGGTCCAGCTATTGCATCTGCCAGCCTCTGTACAGGAGCTGCATTACCTTGTGCATCCTCAACCTAAAAATTCAGTAATTAATAACGTATTCATATTTTGAATTTTACAAATAGCATCTCCTTAATCGAAACAATCCCACAAACAGAACTCGTTTAAATATTGTAGTTGAACCTGTTTCAGATTGTTGACAAAAGAAAAAAAAAAGTTGAACTGTTTCAGACAGGAAAGGATGTGGATGAAATAGAGACTCACTACAGAGCCCGAGGGTTCTGACTTGATTTCATTCATACTTTCCTTTCTGAAATTAGGTTCAGCTAAAAACATGTAAATGAGTTTTATTTTGTAGGATTGTGACTCATTCATGATATTTCTATGTGAAGCTGTCTTTTCTCTCTCTGTTTCGAGGAGGAAAGTCAGCTACAAATTACATAGATTACTGACTGCATTTTTCTTTTCACATGATGACTTGAACAGCCCCAACCTTTTACATTGTGACTGATGGAATTAACCTCACACAATGCAACTTTCAGTAGATTTCATTGGCTCTAGATTCATTGACACTTACCATTCTGACGATTTTAGATATTGTTGAATTGGAACCAGTAGAAGAAGCTTTGATCCGTAGAGGGCCATCCTGAAATACGTAAAGTGAAAGTCTATTTTCAAAAAGATTAATGATAACTGTATGCAAATCAAACTTAGTAACTGAGCTCAGTTAGTGCATCAGTTAGTGCAGCTTTAGTGCAGCTAGACAGCAATCCATCCCCCTCAGTAAAGTGGTTCACATTATGAATTGAATTAACATAGTAATGGTTGCTAGAGGATCATATCCCAGAGTGAGAGGTGTGTCATCAATTGAAGCACTAAAAGAATTAAACCATAAGTAGCCTTTTATAAGTAAGTTCTGTTAGGTTGCGTACACATACCCAGTTTATTGTTCCTGCTGAAACTGAGGAACCTTCTTCTTTAAACACGGGAAGTGACTCTCCTGTTAGCATAGATTCATCCACAACACTTCTTCCAACTAGCACACTCCCCTATGCCGAACATATTTCAACTTGATCATTACGACAATCAAAACTTATGGTGACTAACCAGTCACAAGGAATAATAACCATGCTATTTTGAGAAAGGAAAATAATAGCACATCCATTATCACGTGCAGAGGATAATGTTAAATTTAACTGAATCTCAAGAAGAGCTGATAGATCCACATGTTTTTTTTCCCCAACACTGACTAATCCAAATATAATTTCCTAAAAGTACAGAATGATGGTTCCCATCTATTTAAATAGATTATCATAACTTCTTTTCAGAAACCCATACAATTAATTTTGCTAAGATCATACAATGGATGAGTAACTAAGGAAATCGTAAGATGTCAGAAGGACAGAAAAACTTACATCGACAGGAAATGTTTCACCAGGCAAAACCAACAGCGAGTCTCCAACTCGGATATCATCAATGGTGACATTCATGCAAATTGAATCAGAGGATAGTACAGAATCAGTTGCGGTGTTATTGTCCGATGAAGTAATCACAAGTCTTGATTGAGTGGAGATGAGTGACTGCAAAAACACGTTTCAAGTCAAAAAGGGAGGAAAAGGCCAACAAGTAACCCTTGGGAGGGGAATCAAGAAATTTCCAACTTACCAACAGTTCATTCATATCACTAGATGCTTTAAGCTTTGCTCTTTCTTCCAAAGAACGACCAAGCAGCACAAAGCCAAGCAGCATGACCTGCATACTAAATGACAAGAGTTATCAATCAGATATTCACCATTGAAATTGTATTTTGTATGCAGTGGAAGTAAAAATAATAAGTTTTTATCCCCTTGTGGATGTGTTGGAGAAACTCACCGGTTCCTCGAAGAATGAAGCGTCCCACTCCAGTTCTGGATTAACTAGTGAGATCTGCAAAATTGAGAATGCAGAGAATTGCAGGTTTTCAGAATAGTATACTCACCCGTCAAAAATAAATCACAGAGTATGAAAACTCACCAAACTGATAGAAAATGCGGCCATAGATCCCAATCCAACTAATGAGTTCATATTAGGTGATCTTTTTCCGAAAGCCTTTATGCCATCAAACAGTAATTCTGCAATATACATTTATCCGTTTCAGTCATTTGTGTTTCTGAACAGCCTCAAATATTATTAACCCCATTTTGAAGCGTATGAAACTTTCAAAGAATATTAGGAACATTACTGTCACTTAAGAAGCGTGAAATTCATCGACCACTCAATCAAGATAAACGTTCTCATTCATAAATAGCCTGGAAATGAATGATTCTACCATTGGAAGCATTGATTCAACAAAGCTCAACAATGTAATCATAGTTGAATAGTAGCACACATCTAAGTCTGAAGCATTCTAACAAATCTAATTACTCAACTTATTATGCATTAGCTGGTAAAGCCTTCTAGATTAAGAAAACAGAGGTTTAAAAAAAGCAAACCTCTTCCTGGTCCCAACAAAGCTCCAACTGCCAAACCACCTTTCACGTAAGAGTTGTGTAGCAAGTCCCAAATCCCTCCTAGTAACACCAGGTGCAAGAGAAAATCAGAAACTCCATTTGTATAACTAACATCGAACAGCAGAAATTTGTATTAATATTCAATCCTCAAGTGAACAGGATATGCGAAACAATGTACCATGAGCAATGTGAATTCCCAAGGAATGAAGAATATGCGAAGTATGAGACCCGCAACACAAAGCCACCAATGTCCAAGCAAATGCCACACGATTCCTACTCTTAACTAGCAAGTCCTCTTTCTTACTCAACATCTCTTTCCACTTCCTCACATTCTCCGCAACTCCCATCCCCGAGACTCTCCTCTTAGCCTCGAAGCCACTCTCTGTCAATCTCTTAGCTAAGCTCTCCGCCACATCCACCATCACCTCAACCTCCGGTTTAAGCTTCACAGCTGCTGTTTCGGTCAGCATGTTAACCACAGCAGACGCAACTCGGTCATCAGACATCAGAACCGATTTAACCCGGGCGACGCAGCCTCCACACATCATCCCACTCACATCGAGGAGAATGGGAGTGTCGCTCACAGATTCGATTGAAGATTGCGTAGATTCAAACGATTGAGTACTGATCTCGATTGCGTTTGATACCAATAAACCAGGTGTCGAACAGCGCCGCCGGATATGAGCACGGCGCTGTCTAGGAAAGCATCGCTTCACGTATTTAACATCAAGGAACTTACCGGGACGAATATTCAGACTCGACGGCCGAGGAAGAGGAAGCTGAAGAAGACAGCTCGCCATTTTCGCCGGCGAGACAAAGACGATACAAGTAAACTAGTGGTGGAATGAAATGGTTCGTTTAAAAAAGTATCCAAAACGGATCGCAAGAAATAGACACGTCGGATTTGAAATACAATATCCAAAACACGAGTTTTTTGTGGAGTTTTTAAAAGCCACGTTGTCACCAAGACAGAGAGAAAAAACGTATCGTTTTATTAGGATAGGTAAGACCTTCGGTCTCAGGTAGAGGATTACGGACTTGTTCCCGGGACACAGCGATGCCACGTGTCATCTGCCTGAAATATTAATTTTTTTGGATTATAACTTTATCTTCGTTCCTTCTTCTGCTTCTCTCAGCTTCTTCTTCTACGAAACATCTCACTATCTTCAGAGCTCGGCTGCAATGGAGGCGAATGCGAACGAACCAGCTATGAAAACCTTAAAATCCTCTCCGTCAGCACCTATACCGAACTTTTTCGTCTCGCTTTCCTCGGCATTTACGCAAACACCTCTTGTGCGTTCAAACAAACCCAGTTTGCTACTTCTATCACCAGCTGCAGACTCCGTCAAATTGATTCAAGATTTCCATTGTTCTCTGGTCTCTGCCGCTGAGAAATTTTCAGGGTTCTTCCAGTCGCTAGCTTCTAAGAACCCTCTATTTCAGGAAGCGGTTCGCTTGTCGTCCGAATTTCGCGTTTTGTGCGATGAGGTAAACTTCTCTTTCCCTGCTCATGCAAATTGAACAACACTACGGGAAAATCTGATTGGTACTGTAATGGGTGAATTTTTCTGGTTTCTGTTCCAAAAAAAAGGTATCATTTTTGAACCGCCAGTAACTCGGATCATATGCCAAAACTATGGGATTGTTGAATAGATCACTTAACATTTATTGGAAAACCTTTTCACATTAAATCTGAGTTATATATGTCCTCAAGTTGGGATCTTTTTGGTTCTATTCTTCACTATATCTGTGTAACTCGGTTTCAGGATAAGTCGGGCTATGTTTTTGTCTGCCTTGCTTCTAGTTTTTGGTTGTTAAAGATGAAGAGCCTTTCGTTGCTTTTCAGATTCGTTTGAGAAACACTACAAGGGTGAGGTTTGCGATGTCTAATCACGGATTTGCAGCGGTTCTGCCTGGAGATTCAGTTGCAGGATTGGTGGTTGCTAATGGTTTGATAAATTTCCTCAACATATATAACACCATCCTTGTTGTTCGTCTTGTACTCACATGGTTCCCCAGTGCTCCTCCTGTCATTGTTAACCCCCTCAGGTAAAAAAAAGGTCTCCTTTGTTTTTTCCTGCTCGTATTGGTAAATACCACTACGATTTTCAATCTTATCGATTGTCTAAAAGTTTTCGATCATCCATGGGAGCAAAATCTAGATCAGATGTTTGGTATTGGTCAATGGTGAAGGTAGTCTTCTTGCTAATTAGATATAGAGTTTTGTTTGGGATAAACTCGGTCCTCTACTTTCATGTCCAACTCTTGAATTGTTCAAGGATTGCTTAAGAAAGCTTAGAACCCTAGTTGCTTGCTAATTATGTGTGTGTTACCATTGTATCAGCACTTTATGTGACCCATACTTGAACATATTCCGGGGATTCATACCGCCTCTTGGAGGATTAGATTTGTCTCCCATTTTGGCCTTCCTTGTTCTCAACGCCTTCACCAGCACTGCTACGGCGCTTCCTTGTGAGCTTCCGCCAGCTGATGGTGCGGCTTCTCCATCTTCTGGTGAGACAAAGTGGATGAGAAGGAGAAGGTTGAGCAACCACAAGGATCGACCTATGAACTGAACCTGTCTAAAAAAAATCTCCTCTTTTCTACGCTTCAAGTGTGAAATATACATTTTGAGTAATTTCATTGTCTACATCTTTGGATTTCTGAGTTTTTGTGTAAATTTTCTTTAGAAAATCTAATAAGAAGAGTTCTGTTTCTGATATACAGATATCTTTGTAAGATGTTGCAAAATTACAGGGCAAAAGATATGTTTTCTTTTCTTCATTTGTGGCGTGGAAACAACATTCACTCAGGTTCTGATCAGAGGCTTTTGCACATTAAGACGAAAACAAGAATGATGAGGATGACAAGCAAGCCACCAAAAGAACCACATAGCCTGTGAATCCAGTAAGGATCAAACCTGGTCAAGCTCGGGTCACAATACAAGGACAAGGCAATGGCCAAAATCAAGAAAAGAAGAAGCACAGAGAGTGAAAACATAAAACTGAAGAGTTCTTCTTCCTCTTCTTGATCTTCCTCTGATAAGCTGTCGATGTAGAGAGGCGAGAGCACAGCTAGTACCGACAAGCTTATGGCCAGAAACTTCCTGGACGTAGTAAAGCTCCCCATCATCGGGCTGGATGATCCGGCTTCCATCGAAACAAATGCCAGTACAAAATCAAAGAAAACCGAATGCTAACTTTCTTTACAACCTGAACGAAAATGGTTTGTTTCTTGGTAAGAATCTATACACAAGTTGCAGGATAGTTTCGAGAAGCGGTTTAGATGGTATGGTTAACTATTTACACAGAAAGAGAAGAGAAAAAGAAGATTCTTTTGTTTCTGGTGAACAGTAGGTGACCACACATTGCTAAAATATTCTAATGGGATCATATGCTCAACACTTTTCTTTTCTTCTCTTTTATTACTATCTTTTTACAAAAGGCTGAGCCCAAAACCATTGCAATATTGTTCATATGTAACTACCTTTTTTTTACTATGAACCTCTACAACAGATAATTTGGTCTAAGAGTGAAGATGGTTCATCAATTGAGAGCTATACATCACCAAAACTTGTCCATTCATCAGAAGAACTTAGCATTCATACTTGGGTAGTAATCAGGTTCACGGTGAGCGTAAAGTGAAGTCATTTTCAATCCGATGATATTAATATGTGATCTTGAAAGTTCTTCAAGAAAAGTATCCTCCACCTACAACGATAATACCGCCATTTAAGTACTTGAAACAGATCACCCCAAGGTTGAATTCAACGTAAACAAAAAAGCACAAGTGGAAGCTTAAATTACAGGATTTTCTACTAAATCATACCTGCATCCATCCAAATAGCCTTAGTGATCTAAGTGACGAGCAGCAACTCAAAATCCGTCTTAGTTCTTCTTCTTTGAGTTTTCGACACCGTGACAAGTCCAAATAACGCAACTTCTTACAAACCTCGGCAAGTGAAATGGAAGTCTCTGGACCGACCTGTTAAACACACAACTCCTTTAAACACTTGGGAGAAACCAGCTTATAAAGAAATGAGATTTAAGTACTAAAACACTCACAGCTCGGACTCTGTTTAGGCAGAGTTGGTTAAGAGAACTTCCCAAGACTTCAAGAAACGCAGCAATACCTTCGTCACTATCAAAGGAAGCCCATAGATTGATATTCAGTACAGTCTATACAACAGCTATATACATAAGAAACCAAATACTGAGACTTGTGCAAACCTAAATCGGTTTCCTGTAAGTTTGACTGAGTTCAAATATTGGCAACCCTCAGTTAAAAATTCTAATGACGCATCAGTCAAATTATCCAACTCTGAGATGTCAAGAGCTTCTAGCTTCTTACAATATCTCCCAATATGCCAAATGCATTCATCAGTCACCTCCCTAGTTTACCATAGAGAAAAGCAAAAAAAACACACATTAATTCTCAGCATAAAACTTGGAAATGATTTTGGTCATTAAAAGAGTAACTTACATGCAATTAGCGAGAGATAGATCAGTGAGATTCGAGCTATTGAACATAAGGAACGGGATAACAGAACCATTGTTAATGCTTATGAGTCTTGAAACTGAGAGATAGCTCAAATTCTTGAACTTATTTAGGCTGCTACTGAACACAGTCGACCGTTTCATCCCTTGGCATCCTCCAATGTTAAGTCCTTTAAGAGTGGATCCAAAGTTCTTAGCAAGAATCTTCACAGCTTGGGAAGTTAGAAGAGAGCAGTCAGTGAGATTAATAAACTGAAGCAGAGGAGCTGATTTCGAAATCAAGGCGAATCCATTGTCAGTTAAAGAGAAAGCTCCTTCAATCGATAGCCTTGTCAATGATGGGAATCCGTTTGGCGAGCGTTTCAAGAACTCGGTTATAGCGTTCTCCGTCATTGCTCGTCCGCAGAGATCAAGAGTTAACACCTAAAGATTGAAACTTTACAAGAGTTAACACCTAAAGATTGAAAATTTACAAGAGTTAACACCTAAAGATTCAAATTTTGCAAGAGTTAACACCTAAAGATTGAAAATTTTCAGCATAAAGAAATGGATTAGAGTTATTATTACCGTCAAGCTAACTCTATCACAATCACAGAGGAATTGAATCAAGTCTTTCTCTTCTAAATCAACACAGTCCTTCACACAAACCTCATTCGGAGAATCCTTTATGAGAAGCTGCATAAAACGTGTGTTGATTCTGCCTAAATCATTAACAAAATTGGACAGTTGCTTCCTCAAATGATCAGGGACAAGATTCAAAGACGTGATTGATTGAGAATTCCTAGAAAGAGCTCTGGCACTCAACTCCATAAGCGTAGGAGCTTTCCTTTGTGTCATCATCTTCAAATCCAACTCCATTCCAGTAGATGATGAAGTAGAGATCTCTTCTCTTCTCTCCTTAATCATCTCCTTAGCTTTCTGAAACCGGCTTTTTCCCTCTCCACTCACTTTATCTTCTTCGTTTTCTTGTTTCTGAACAATCTTGGGATTATTAAAAGAAGAGTGCATGCGAGCAGCAAAAGCCTTGGCAACTTTATAATCACGTGTCTTTTGTCTTCTCGCTTTTAGTCTAGCCAAAAGCCTCTGCCAAGCCTCCTCAGAAAATTCTCCTTCATCTGAATCGCTGCTCTTTCTTTCTTTCTTCCGGATTCTTCTCTTTGCGAGCTAAAGAACGTTTCTGAACTTCCTCCGCGGCCCAGTGAAGTGCTACGAAAACTTCTTCAACAGTTTCCGCGGGAATCATGCGCTTAGGCTTGTTTTGTCGAGAATCATCGGGAGGATTCATCTGGAAATCGGAGTTCGAGTCCTGAGGTTTGCAAAGAGGGATTTTGCGGAGGTGAAAGATATCGGAAAAGATAATGAATCAGAGAAAAAGGAAACTCAAGAGATGTATTTATACTTTCTTGTATCGATCGAGCCAAAGTGATTGATTCTCAGTAAAACGTAGTGGGCCCAACACTTAGTCAACTCCTCTTATTATTGACCCTTTTCATATTATTAGGATATAAAATAATGTTTTTCTTTTCTTAATTATTAGGAAGACGACGAAATATTTGATATTATTAGGATATAAATTAATGTTTTTCTACGACGAAATATTTGAACTCATTGACAAAAAAAAAAAAAAAAAATCAGAAGTACACCAATTACTACTATTTATTTAATTTGTCTTTTTATGCAAATTACCAAATTGACTGAAAAACATAAACGAAACTTATGTTTTAGAATAATTACTTTCAAATACTCAAAATTTTCCAGTTGATTCTTATAATGAGCTCATAACCCTTTTTAATAGATTTTGTTTTGTGTGTGTGTATCTCTTTCTAAGTGGAGTATTTCCACCAGAGAAATTTTTTTTTTTGGGGGGTCAAAGAATTGCTGTTATATAAGATATCCAGAAACATTACAACAAAATTCAGCAATTCACCTAATATTACTAAATTTTCCAATTTTTTAGTAGTTTTAACTTTTAACATATTCTCACAGTCAGGCCTGCTCACAGTTTTATTCCATCATCAACATTGTTATTAATTTTTCTTTCTCATCGACAAAGGAAAAAAGATGTCGGGCTTGATATGGTTTGATTCATGTAAATAGATTTGAACATCTCTATGAGACTATGACCTAAACCAAAAAGTCTGTATAAGGATAAATAGAGCTCATACCAAAACCAAATTCGTAGCCAATTTGAAATTCGATTTTCTGTTTGATAAAAATATCGAACAGCAAGAAGGGAAGGCTTTCTCCAGCTATTATTGGGCTCATTAGGATCTGACCCATGTTGACAATTATCTATTCCAATTAGTTTTAGAGCCCACGGGCTTCTTTTTGTTTTCTTAATTTCAGATTTATGTTTTACTTTTTTGCTAAAGATTTTCAGATCAGCTGTTTGCTAATTTTTGGAAAAACAACCTTGAATAATAGAAAAGTTAAAAAAAGTAATGTACATGATGTTTTAAAAAATAAAATAAAAGTGATGTATACATAGAACTTACGAGATATATTAGAAATCATGCTCGGCAAGTCACATGGCATTAATAATCCTCATGACCAGTAGATTTCACCTTTACAAAAACCAAAAATAAAGATTTCATTGTAAGAAATATTTTTTTTTTCTTGTCTCTGATATCAACTTGCTTATAGTGTGGTATCAAGCTACCTAGATTTTCACATTACTCTCTTTGTAAGTTTGGACTTCTTATTTAAAGAAAATCATAGGAAATCTTCCTCATATATATCATTTGTTCATATGTCTTTGTGTATATAAAAGTCAAGGATCGATATCCACATCTCACATATATACAATATTGGGTATTTTTCAATTCTCTTATATATTTTTTTCTATATTGATCTATAAATAAGAATTGAATTTTGGAGGTAGGGACCAAGTCAATAGAACTTTGGATGTTTGTTAAATCCAGAATCCACTATATGGCAAGATCAATGCAAGTAGATGGCATTCCAAATCTGGTTAAGAAAATGTAATTTTGCATGTAAAATCATCATGAGTTATTTGTCTTTTTCGCATATATAGCAAAAAACATAATTTCACTTTGTAGAAAATATCGGCAATTCTGTAGTTTTTCTTTACCATTGATTGATAATTTTTTATCATAATGGCATATGTAGTCACATTATATTAGCTTCGTATACCTTACGCATTTCCCCTTTTTCAAAGAAAACAAAAAGAAATTCGTGCTACTGACTTTGTGATATATATTGGTTACAAGAATGACTTTGAGTATCACCAAATATGGATTTGAGTAAGATATTGTATGAACAAAATTCAATCAATCAAATGATATATATTGTGATTTAGTTCCATCTCCGTTTAAAGAATATGAATGAGAAAGAAAAATCTCATAATTAAGTAACATTTATGTGTGTCTCTGTGTGTGTTTATTTGTCTATGTATGTTACACTCATACTGTGTTGGGCATATCACATCACATCATTGGAATGTCGTTGTGTAGAAATAGAGATATGAAAACTGAATTAAAGTATGTGAATCGAAATTGAATGTGGAATGGTCCTTTGGTCCTTCCTAGAGAATAGCTGTAATTGAACTCTATATGTCATCGTTTTCTGGAGGACCATTATATATTTTATATACAAATACACACATACTATTTCGTTTTGTATGTTTGTGGCAGTAAAGTTGTAGATTGAGAGTTTTGTGAGTTTATACTATTTCGTATATATGTTCTTTAATTACTTTACTGAAACAAACAGTCATATATATAACCGTACGACGTGGGTAAGATATTATTTTACAAGGTCTATTTTTTTTTTGTCATCTAGATATTATTGATAGAAATTGAAAGTTACAGTCGGCACAAAATCGATGAGGAACCATACAAAGCAAACTTTACAATACACCTAATAGAAAACGAATATAGACAATGAGCCTAACAGAGAAATTGTTCTCGTCCACTGGTCGAGAGGAGAGACGAGGTTAGAGACTGAGGTTAGAAATTGTTCTCACTAAAATCAAAGATGCGAATTTATTTTTGTCTCTAACCATTTTTATTTGACTACTTTGTGCGGAACAGCGGAAGCGAACAATTCTTATACGACTAGAGATACGTTATTGTTAATTAGTTGAATGGTGAAAAATGGATGAAGTTCATCAACATCATGATGAAGCGGTGTTACAATATTTACTTAAATAGTATAACCATCGTGAAGAATTTTTTTGTTTTCGTAACATTAGAGAAGAAATGTGAAACGTGATCAACAACGAACTAGTTTGTAGGAATATTAATGAACTCGGACCCCAAGTCATCTGAAATTAATAGTAATATATATCAATAAATCGATGCTTTAAAATTTGGGCAACCTATGAATTTATTATTGTATCTTTCACTTTTCTTATCTAGTTGCTGTAATCACATGAATAGACATGAATTTATATTATATTAACGGCAAGTCCGAGGGAAAAAATCGAAAGTATCTTTATGATAATTGTCTTCTCATCGTTGTTTCTATCGTGCTCGATCTATTCTTTTTTACTTTAACGTTTTCTAAATTTTATTTCACTTTTCTCTTTGAAATTTTCATTTCTTGGACACTAAAACTTTATCTTTATATCTTTTCATTTATCGGGGAATCATAGATATTCTTTTGGTTGGTTAATTTAATTCGCTACAAAGCAAATTAAAATTCACATGCAAAAAGCATCTCCATTCACGTGTCAAACGGAACGTAATTCCATAAAACCCAACCCACAAATTAATTCTCGCGATGAAAAAATAGATTCATCAACCATGACAAACTTTATAAATATCCTTTTCACCAAACCATTATAATATAAATTCAAGTTGGAATTTTAGGGGGAAAAAAGTTGAAATTTTAGTCTACCATTCCACTAGTATCAGGATTTTACCCAAAACATTGGTTGTCTTCAATTCGAAGAGTACCCATAGCCAGTCAGCACATTCGTATGAGACAATTGAATAGGACCCCAGAGGCCCACTTAAAAAGATTACCAATAAATATATATAACTATGTAGAGAAAAAATTATAGTATTAGAAGAGTAATAAAAAGATATATATATATATTGTTTTGTTTAAGTTCTTGCTTGAAAAAGTTGTTGTATTATTTTTTAATTTGTTTCCAAAATAAAAATTATAATGATATTTAAAATACTTGAAGTATTATATTTAAAATTAATTTGGTACGGATTTAAAAAATTTATATTATCTTAATATTTGGTTTGGGATCCCAAAAATCTCAAAATCGCCTCTAAGAATACCATAAATTCGTTTCACATTTTTTTTGTTAAAGAAATTCGTTTCAAATAATAGCAAGTTTTAGTGTTTTAGTGTTTTCTCTGTAGCCGATATTTGAACTCGGAGATCCTTTCGTCTCTCTCTTTTGAATGGCATAGTAGTACATCAGTTGAGCCTTCTACGTACTAATATTTTTGTATTGACGTAAATGTATCATTTATTTTAATTATGCCAATTTTTAAAATACAAGAATTTTATGTAGAACTTTAGAGTCTAGACTAATCATACGACCTACTAAACTAATTATGTTGAAAGTAATATAATAAATTATATTATGTACCTATCACTTATCAGAGTTCATATTACATAATACCTTTCCTCGATTTAGACAAATGAAGCTATAAAGTAGTAAGAACGTTTTTGGCTTGTAGCGACCCATAAGCCATAGGCAGCTAAAAAGGTAATTAAAAATCGAAGAACACGTCCGTGCATGCATGGCACGTTTACCAGAGAACGTACTAGGAATAGTCTTGCATGGGAGATTCTTAACCCATTGTTGTTTTATTCTATGTGAAATCATCATCTTATAATTGCATTATCTAAAGCTGCGAACAAATATATAAAAATTAGAATCTCATCTTTTGTGAAAGAGAAACAAACAGAAAAGCAACGAGAAAAGGAAAGTTGCTAGAAGAAAAAAATATTAAGTCTATTCTATATATCATAGTTGGAATGTGGGAAATCGAGTAGATTTTGGTGCGGAACCCAAAATTTAGAAAATCTTTTTTCTTTTTAGTAATTTTATACGAAGATTTATCCACTGATGCGACAAGCTTTCACATTTTTCATTTAAAAGGGCACTTTATTTGTTGAATAGAGATTGTAGTTCTCTATAAAATTAAGAAAGGGTGTGATTACATCACAGAAATCAATTTTGATTAAGTGATTTATCTTCAAATATGTATACATAAAGAAAAGTTCAATTTAATTACTTGATTTTTATACAGACAGATACAAACAAATTACAATCGAAATAATTTCTTTTAATATCTTCAAACTAGCCTTACGTTATCTTTATGGGCATGTGAGCTTTTTTCCAAAAAGAAAAAAAAAATAGAAGACAAAAGAATCAGAATCTCTTAAGAGGAGCACTCGAAATTAATATATATGATTATCAACCAAAAAAATATAAAAAAAATAGTATGATATATTTATGTGTGTGTGTATCTCTTTTGATAATATATGTAGAAAGGATAGTTCGTTTGGTGAAGCTCAAAACCTTTTTCCTTGATTCTTTTGTGGTAAGAAGAGACGAATCTGATGCCCAAAATCTACAAGTCTTATTATATACCTTTTTTATCTCCCGAACATTGGCACCGCAAACGAAAAAAGATAATATGGAGTCAAAGTAAATCTTCCGATCGAGACTAATCAACGCATCCATCTTTTTCGTTCTTTCTTTCCAATCGATAATATATTGGATTATCGACGCATCACATCTTTCCAAAACTTTAATGTGCGAACAAAATGTATAGGAGAAAACTCTTATTCAAATTGGTTAGGGGTTATCCAATCATGATACATGTGACGGTTGCACTACTTAACTATATTACCCCGTTTTCAAATTCAATCCAGCGGCCGCGATCTTGTGAAATTCGAACTTAGATTATTTTCTCGGTTCGGATACTATCTTCCATTGTCCCAAGTGGTACGCCCAGTTAACCGAACTTACTAAATTCATACTTTCCCTCTATTCCATTTAAATCGACCGGTTATAATTGTTCTCTGTCACTTCATATACACATCAATACCCCTCGCATGCTAGATATAATCATATATTTATCAATGCTAAATAACATGGCATTGATATGGACATCATCTAATTTGCTTGCCGTCGACATCTTTATATGATATTATGCTCCATTGTATAATTGCTAGATTTCGCTATCACATCACCGAATTGTACAAGTTACAATCAATACTCAATATATGAATGAGAACGTTGACTGGAAAGTCTAGGACATGCCACAATTGTTTAAATTAAGATTAAATTCAAGTTTATATATGTATGAAGTGCATAAATTATTCGAACTGTCCAAATCGAATAGTCGATAGGACATAAGAATTTAGTAGGAATTATCCAAAATAGTGTCATAATCACAATAGTATCATGGCCTGGCTCCAATATGGATGATGGATGATTGATTTGGTTGATCCATTTATAGCTTTTGGAATAGTTATTGGGACAGCATGTGAAGAACAATCTTTTCAATGTCTATTAACTCTCTCCTTTCTTATCCTAGATCGAACATGGCCATAAAATATGCAGACTTAGGAAGAAATCTACTAAAAGAGTATCCAAATCTAAGTTGTGGTTAGGATTATAAGACTTTCGGGAACAAATCCCCACGGGTTAGAACGTAGACGTAGTGGATGACCTAGAGAACAATGTACCAACTCCATGCATTTTCAATCCAAAAACTACAATATCAACCATGATCTAAGAGATGAAAAAAGCAACAAAAAAAGACAAGCAAACGACATTATATTAATTTACATAGCCGAATTGACTAATGTTAGAATTGTTAAATAAAAAATAGTATATATGAGCGAACTTCGCGTATATTCATGGATATTATCTATAATGTATATATTTATTTCACCAATGTGCTCCACATAACCTAACTCTTTGGAACTCCGTTTTTCTTCCATATTCAAACGATTTTTAGACATCCTTCACAAAATTCGCTTATATGCTCGGAATTTAAATTTCAAGATATTTATTTAAGAACTTTTTCTTGTGAAGTCTCCATAATTGGACATGACTCAAAGACAGATAGGCCAACCTTTTGAAACTAAAAAACAGCTGATTTTTTCTTGGGAAAAAAAAGAAAACTAGAAAGAAAGAAAAAAAGGGAAAAAATTACGGTAAACCCACAAAACTCAAGAAAACATAAGTCAAACAAAAAAAAAGGAAAGAAATAGGGTCAGGGACACCTATTGAAAATCTTTTGACCCGGTGAAAGGATAGCCATGGGATCAAACATATCTTTCCTATCAACGAATCTCGACCATCGGTTTCCAAAATGGCGAACCCATTCCTCTCGAGACTTGTAATGGGGAAGATACAGTTTGAAGTCTATTCCGTTTTTGACACACCAATGAATGATCTCTTGGTTTTGAGCTACCATTTTCTCCACCGATGAACCTTTTGCACACGGCGGCACAAACCGAAGCAATGCCACAATGTAGAATATCTCACCTTCCGGTAAAACCACGGACGTCCGGTCATCCCACCTGATAAAAATCACACCAAACTATATTGTTTAATTATCGATATTTAATAGTACCACTTAATAACAAAATGTCTAAGGGCTTATTGGTCAATGGAGGAAATCAAATCTCGGAGAATAAAAATGTAACACTTTTGGCCATTTGCAATAATCCTCTCGATTGGTTTTATTTCTTACGTGTCTACCGGTTAGTAGTTACTCCCTCCGTTTCAAATTACTTGTCATTTAAGGTTGTTTCACACATATTAAGAAAACATTTGATTTTTCTGTTTTACTTCTAATTAATGTTTATTTGATTTTATTTCATTAGTCAGAACATTAAAACAGAAAGGACAAAATTAGAAATTTTATCAAACATATGCATTGACAACATAAAACGACTACTAATATGAAATGAGTTTTAAGATATAAAACGACAACTAATATAAAACGAATGGAGTAGTACCGTAGCAAATCTCGTTTTCCACATAAAATAAAATATCTAAAGATGAAACTACCCTTCAGTAAACTACAAAAAGGCTATTTGAGAAAGAAAAGAAAAAAAAGTAAATAAAGTTAAAGGTTAGTTCATAGCGGGTCCCAGAAGCGTATCTTTGTCCCCACAGATTTTTTCATCTCTTTCGGTCTTTTCCCTATACGACGCTAACCTTAACGACGGTTACTATAGAACTCCGTCACCACCTAACCGTCATACCTAAAGCATCGTACTCCCTTCGTTCTTTAAAGATGAATGTTTTAAAAAAAAAAATTGTTTCACAAAGTTGAATGTTTTGTATTTTCAACACAAAAGTTATGTATAATTTATTGTTTTGCCCCTAATAATTAGAGTTAAAGTAAATAAAATAATTAAAATTTAATGAAAAGATAGGGATATTTTAAGTTATGTAAAAAGTTTTTTAATAAATGTGCAAAACCTTAAAAATTCATCTTTAAAGAACGGAGGGAGTATTAGTTAGTAATTTTATTTGAATAATATAAAATAAATTTTCCTACAGATCTCGCCTATAGAATCTAAACGACGTCACTAAACGACGTCACTAAACTCCAAATTTTCTGTACTTGAAAAACCGTACGGTTAAAAAAAATGACGAGGGGTTTGAAAAAAGACACGTGTGCCACATACATCGGCGACAATTTGTTGATCACACGTCTCATGACTTGTGGAACATTTTAAGCACGACTAATCATCACACGTGACTGACACGTGCCAAAAAAACTAACTAGACCGATCTTCTTATAGTCTTTTTAGAGAGGTAGGTGCCTTGTCGAACCCAAAAGAAAAGATGGGTCCCAGTAACAAAGAGAGAGTAATATTCACCTGCTTCGCAGAAGTGGGTAGACCAGCATAGGCCCATTGACTCCGTTCTTGACAAGTTCTTTGAAAACCGTCCGATTGAAATCTCCGATGTCTCGCTTCGACACAAAGAGGTTAAGCCATGGGTGCGGCGTTTCCCACGTGCCGTTCTCCTTGGCGATTTTTTCAGACTGTTTGACCCGTAGTAAAAAGTCAACGTAAGGCAGATCCACCTCAAACCTTAACCCCTCATTAAATCTTAGCCGTCCGATCAAGCTCTCCACTCGCTACTCGGAAAAAAAAAAAGTCAGATACATACGATAATTCTAGATAAAACGATGGTCAGATTTTAGCCATTTTTGGGGACCGTTTGATCTCAAATCATCAACGTTACTCTTAAACGTTTAAATAATACAAATACAATTTTACCCTTACGTTCATACCGCATGACCAATAGACACATCACACGTGTGGGGTTAACCTAAATAATTGAGTACAAAAAGCAAGTGATCTAAAAATATGGGATTCCTGATAGAGAGACAACAAAAGCAAAAAAGAAAGGGAGAAAAAAAAAAGTCGTTTTCGTAATAATGTGGTTAAGACGAGGGCATTTGAGAGAAGCATACGTATTTTTTTTGGTCAGACAATCCAAAATGGAAGATACATTACCCAATGTCTGGTCAGTTTCATATTATGCAGTAAGACAAGAGACTGTATAATTCTATTTCCACCCTATTATATTTCCTTAATTAAAAAAAATATTATATTATTATTCTTTTCACTGTTTTCTGAATTTTATGTGGTAATCATGGAGGTCGAGAAAACTCAATGCGGTCCTATGACTATATACGTGTCGTATGAATGTTAAGCGTAAAAACGGGTTCGTTGATTTGATCCAACGGTCAACTTCACACTTGGGTCAAACAAGGTCGCAGCTTCCATCACCGTCGGATCATAACAATGGATGGTTGTTGAATTTTTGAAAATTATTATAGAGTTTGTGTTTATGAAGTTACCTTATTGACGGTTGAGTTGGAGTCTGAGTCTCTGTAGTGAAGACCGAGTTCGAGGCAGTAAAGAACCGACCCGGAAGATTGTGGTAGTCGGGTCGGGTCAAAATCGTGGTCTGGATGGAGCGGAACTGTAGGCCATCCGTTGACCGGGTCATCACCGTTGACGAAGACGAATCCTTCCACGTAATCGAAAGATGACTCGTCCTTCTGACTCACCAGCCACTCGGCGTCTTGAGTGAACTCGTCGAACTCGGAGTAAACTACTCTTATCCATCTCACCTAATACAATCATTTATATATCTTTTAATTACTAAAGTAATTTAACAGAAGATCAATCAAATTCAAAACAATTCATTATTTTAAATATTAAATATCTGGTTTTCGATTGGATTAGGAAACTGGAGATTATGAAATATTATTATTTAATTGTTGATTTAGGTATTTACCATATCTGGTGCTGGCTGAAGCAAAACCCTAGCTCTGGTGATGATACCAAATTGGCCAAGACCACCTAAAACTGAGAAAAAGAGCTCTGAATTATCCATCTCCGAGCAAGTAACGACGTCTCCATTTCCCGTTACAACGTCTAACTCCGTTACATTTGACGTCTGTGGTCCGTAACGGAACGCTTGTCCACTAACGCCAGCATTTGACAACGTCCCGCCCACCGTTAGCCCGAGGTAATCCGTCCACGACCTTGGCGCCAAGCCGTACTCTGAAACGCTCCGTTTCAACACATTTTCCCATAATGCCCCTCCGGAGACATCGACAAACGCCGTACCATCGCCGGATAAATAACCCACTTCGAAATGATTCTCTGCCGTGGAACTCATATCGACGACAAGCCCTCCTTCCGCCATGGCTTGACCGTTGATAGAATGGCCGTTTCCACGCGCCGCCACCGTGAGTTTATCTGAAGTCAGAGCCGCTTTCACTGCTCCGGCGATATCCTCCGGTCCCACTGGTCTCACCACGGCAAGAGGCTTCACACAGTTCATGCCGCCAAAATCCCTTCCGGCTATATCCGCCGCATCTCTGCCGCATAAGATTGTCCCCTGGATGTTGAGTGACTCAGAGACGGCATCGGTAGATTTCCCGGCGGCGGCCTCGGCGTCGTTATCCAAGAAGTATGGTTCTATGTAAGCTATCATTGTGTGTGTGTGTTTGCTATTTGAGAGACTCTAATGTAGGTGGAAGCTTTTTTTAGCTTTTGGAACCAAACTTTATTTGTTTGTCTGTGGTGAGAGAAGCTGTGGCCTAGCTATAAATAGCGACTGAGGTTATAGCTTTGGTATTATTTTTAATTTTTTATTTCATCCGGCCGTTGAAATCAGTATTTTTAATAACGTTGTTTTATATATGTTATTTTTGGGGTCAGATTATTATATGAGTTATTTAAAACGAAGATATTGGATTAAAGAAATGTCTCCTAAAATTGTCAACACTGAGTTATGTGAAGATAATAAATAAAGGAGGAAAAATAAAAGGAGAAAAAGATTGAAGCATTCTTAAAAGAACTGTTAAAGGATCCTCAAAATCTGTCCCGTACCAAAAAAATGAAGAAAAAGAAAGAAAGTAGAAAAATCTAAGAATTAATTGTGTAAGAAAAGTTGGTCTGTATGGTTACGGCATTATAAAAAGATGACGTCGTTATTGGTTTTTCAAAAAAAAGCCAAGTACAAATGAGTTTCTACCACCATACGTTGAAATTGTTGGCCTAACAAACAGAACTGGTTGAAATTGATTAGTATTTGTAGTGGTCGTAGAATAAACGGTTTTAAGAGTTTGATAAAAAAATGTTTAAATTAAAAATAAGCGGTTAAATATTGGTTATAAACTTATAATTGGTAACAAGTGTTTAAATAGGATAAAATTATGATACGAATCATATTTTTTTAAATAATAATATATATTAATGTTTTTTTAATACAAAAAATTTCAACCACTAGGCGGTTGCCAAAACTGTCGCCCAAATTTTCTTTCTAACCATCTCTCAATTTGATTGATTTGAAACAAAAAAAAATTGTTTTGTATCAAGTTAAACTAGGTTTGTCAAATAAAATTTTAATTTTCCTTTTTTCTTTAATCTTACAAAATTTAAATACAAATATGGAGTAGACATTTTTATCCTACAATTATTTGATGAAAACTTTCGACAAAACATGTCTCTTCTACATTCAATTCGTATATATTTTGAAACATTCGTAGAAAAAAATAAGAACCGATCCAAAATTAAACTAAAATAGTAACTTTTGCGGCAAAACGCTAGACACCACCACAAAGACAAAATCTCATCGATACAAGTATATAACTATTGTAACTTTACCAGAAAAAAAATATATATAACTCTCGTAAATTTTGTATGGATCCATCTATATATATATATACATGAAACTGAAAGAAACATTTAACTGTTTCATAAAAATAGTGGTTAACCATTGTTGAAAATCCAATATAAGAATCTAAATAATTGATTAACCTATATTTTTTACTACACAGAAACAAATATTAGATTTTGAAGAATAGGTAACATATAATAGTTACGTGTTGAAACGCTATAATGGTTAACATGTTTTGACCAAAAAAGGTTAATGGTGTTTAAGGGGTTGTATTGAATTGAATATTTGGAGAGATTTGAGTTTTAATGAATTTTAAGATAATTTGGTGAAATTTTGGTGAATTAGAAATTTTGTTATGAAATTTTCTGAAATTTCATATAAAACCATGAGATTTGAGTATTTATATTTTTAACTAAGAAATCCCCTCAAATTTCATCTGAAACTTTTAAATCAAATTCTAATCATGTTTTCAATAACAGTGGATTTGAGAGTATAATTTAAAATCATTAATCCAATAACATTGGATTTTAAAAGATATTTTAAAATTCATGTTTTAATAACACATGATTTGTCATTAAAACTTAAATTTCTCCAAATATTCATTCTAATACACCCGGCTAAATGCTATCATGGTTTTAACTTTTAAG
>CM051384.1:14421605-14496605 GCA_028015245.1 Cardamine occulta
CGAGTATAGGTTGTGCTTTTCCGGTGATAAACCATAAATTTTAAATAATTGAGCAACTTTTATACTGCTATTTTCTCATTTATTTCTCATGCATAAAGTAAGCGTTAATGATGTGAAAAAAAAAAATAGAAAGTAAACGTTAGTTAATGACCTTACACAGTATTGACGACATTCGTCTCTCTATTCACAATCTTCAATTATTGTGGGATTATTATTTTTTTATTCTAATAATCGTGGGGCAGGCAAATTTACTTTATCATATGAATTTAGCTGACTTGGGTATTAAAATTTAAAAGGGAAAAGAAAAAGATTGTGACCGACTCAACATTAAAATATAAATATTTAGGAGGACAATTCCCAAATTCCGCCCGAATTAAATTAACTAATTCCGGAATCCTGTCCCATAAGAGCATGATTACCGCGGTTTCTTATGCGGTTCTTAAATGAGTTTTTAAAATTAAATATTGATGAATCAATGAAAATCATGAAGAACCGTTTCTTAATTAAGGCCTTTAAGAAACGTTTCTTAAGTGCGACGTGGCTGGTTGCTATTGGTCCGGCGTTGTGAGTATCGACAATCATTTTCTCTCCTTCTCCTCGTGTTCATCGTCTCGAATCGTCGCCGTCGTAATCGATTGGTTTATCTGGCGGATTGGATTCGTCTTCCGATCGAATTGTTCGCTTCTTCTTTCTACTCTCTTCCATCACTCTCCTCCTTCACGATCTTCTCCGTCTTCGATTTCTCTTTACCCTATCCGATCCAAACGCTATTTTCGAATCTTCTCCAAGCTTCCACTTAACGACAACAACAACAACAACGATGCTCTTCTTCTTTCTCCCTTCTCCTCCGTCAAACCTTTCTTCCTCCTCTGTAGCTCCGTCGCTTTATCCTTTTCCTTATTCTCTGCTTCTCCTTCCGTTGAATCAGCTTCGGCGTTCGTCGTCGCTACTCCACGGAAACTCCAAACTGATGAGCTCACGACTGTTCGATTGTTTCAAGAGAATACTCCTTCCGTCGTTTACATCACTAATCTCGCCGTGAGGTAGAATTTGATTTCTCTGTAATCGATTTTGCAGTTTTTGGATGAATCATTTCGATCTGGTGCATCTTCTGGAGTGGGCTTTTCGATCCCAGTTGACACCGTAAGTTCTTCTTTTCTTTAACCCGATCAGAGTCTATCCTTGAATCCACCAATGGGAGAGTAAATTTGTTTCGAGCTTTGTTTATCTCATGTTCAGGTTGGTGGTATCGTTGACCAGTTGGTTAGATTTGGTAAAGTCACAAGACCAATCTTGGGTATCAAATTCGCACCAGACCAATCTGTTGGAAGAGTTTTCGTTGTTTCTTTACTCTCCCCAGATTGTTGGTAGGATTGATTGATTACAACATTGACCAAATAATGAGCTTTATTTGTTAATCTGATCATCTCTTTGGTGTTTAGGAGATGGTTTCTACTTTCTATTGCACTTTTGACTTTGATTAATTGTCATCTATGTTTGAAAGTTGAAAGCTTAAACCTTCAACTGTTTGGAATTAATGGAAGTAGTTTATGCAAGCGGAGATCATTTCTGGGTAGTCTAATCTTATGAACAATAAAGTTTCTTGTGGAGTGATGGGTGGAGATTTACTTGGATTGAAAAGGTGGGAGCTTTACCGGTTACATCATGCTAAAGCTGTGTCACTTTGTGGTTCCTTTTGTATGTGACATTGGAAATTTTATTCTTTGTGGTTCTTTGCATTTGTTTGCTTGTCTGGCGATTTGTTTTGAACCATTAATTTAAAGTATCACCTTGAGTTTGGATGCAGTGATCTTGGGTTTTGTTTTCTTGTTCTCTATTGGCTGTATCCCTTTAGGTACTTTTATTATGCAATCCATTTCTGATGGTGGGTTTTACTTCTGCAGGTAATTGATCTTCTTTTATTCAAGGGAATGGAAGAGCTGACTGACATAGTGGATCATGCAAAGCAGCGTCACCACATTATCGGTCAATATGTGGTGGGTGAAGGGCTCGTGCAGAATACTGGAAGCAAGGATCAAGGAAAGTCTGATTTTCTCAAGAATTTCTACACCAGCAACTACTTTTGAACTGGTTATGATTTCTTTTCGAGTTTCGCATAAACTGTACTGGTTATGCTGCTTCAGTTCATGCTCAAGTTTCGCATAAGTCTTGCCAGTATTGTATTGTCGACTTTAGGAAGAGTCAAATAATAACATAACAGGATGTAGTTTCAAGGGAGAATCTTTTTTAGTCGTTAGGTTGAATCTGGCCAAATTATTGTTTTTGATAATAAGAACCCCTAATGGGGTTCTTCCATTGTAGGACACAAAATTAAAGTTTCTTAACTAAGTTTCTTAAATTGAGTTAATTAATTAAATAATACTTAAGAACCCTTAATAGGGTTCTCCCTATAATGATGCTCTAAAGTAATTTAAGAACATCTAGTAAATAGCCTACTGGCGTCAATCTCTTTTCTTTAGGATCGAGGAAAAAAAAACGTATTTGTTCTAAGTTTGCAATAAAATTTTGATACTATATGTAAAAACATTTTCTATATATTAAGACAAGTAAAAATTGGAAACAACATTTAGTTCGTAAAAATTACATCTCATGTCACTAACATTTTTATTACTAAACCTTTACGTATCATTTGTGTATCTTCTATAAAATTTATATTTCTTATTTTAAATATTACAATATTTGTTAATTCTAGAAGTAAATAATTTAATTAAAATATTTTCTTTGATTGAAAATAGAATTATCAAAAATATTAGTTATAATTTAATTGATTTTAATTAAATTATCACAATTAAAGCTGATTTTATCATCATCAGAGTATCACAATTCACAAATACGATTATGATTAAATGTTCGAATTAATTAAACGTTTTAGCCTAGGCATCACAACATGTTAAACACATATGTTATTTTATTATTTATTACATAATTGAATCTATTTTAATACCACTACCCTAAATAGTCTGGTGTTTTTGTTTACCAATTTACCTAATACTGTAGTTATATGTCTCAATACAAAAAAGTAATTTAGTTTATTTAATTGGAAATAGTAATAATAATATTATTATTATTAATAATACTAATAATTAATAATAATAATAATCATAATGTTTGCGAGTCCACTAAAGCCGTTGGCTTCTATTCCTTTTCAAAAACTAGTAAGTTTGATCACTAGTTTATTCTTTTTTTTTTCATCAAGATCACTAGTTTATTCTGAAGTCAAACATGTCGTGTAAGCTTAATTAATATCTACGTTACTAAAACAAATTGTACTACGTTTTTTATGTGTGTCTAATACTCTAATTAATTAACTAGTACTAAGTCAAGAACTTAATCAAATATATATATATATATATATATATATATATGGCGTCAACTTAAACATTTGTTTATTGTTGATTAATATATAGACTGAATTTCGATCCTGAACTCCCGACGACGTTGGTTTGAGAACCAGTTCTTATCTCTCCCTCCGGTTTAAGATTTTTTAAACATTAGCATCTCTTCATTTTCCCACGATTTTTCTATTTTTTCATGTTATAAACAATGAAGTGCTCGGCACGCCCATATGTAAATGTTCTTTGTGATCAAAGCATTTGAACCAACAAAGATTGAAATGATGTGACAAAAAATGTAGACAATGTTGAAAATACTTTTTTTGATGCTTTAAAGTGTAAATGTAAATGATGTGTTCATGCATAATGAAGTCATTATTGTTAATCACATTAACCAAAAATTTAGAGTTCTTGATCCAAACTAAAAAAAAAAAACAAAGTTTACTTATGTTTCTGTCCATATGTGCGTGCGTACTTTGGCACACTTTTTCATACTGATATGTTGGATTATTTGTTTAGGTGAGTTTTCCTCTGTTTTTTTTTCTATTTTTGCCAAAAAAATATTTGACATTGGATATTTAGATCTATGCATTACTAAGTGGAAATGGGATACATAAATACACACATACATTACAATCTTGTAGCTCGAACATCACCAGATTTTACAACTAGATACAGTACGTAATCAGGTAAATATACATCGAAATCAAAACAGAGGAAGAGGAAATGAAAAAAACAGTATAAGAAACGAAATTTGGCTAACGATTGAATGCAACAGAAAGAGCGACACCAAGGACAAGCCATGCCCCAATGAAGTATCCCAGAAGCCTCGTTGGTCCTACATCTTCCGGTTCCTGTCCATTTCTCCCAAACATCAAAATTAAACCAAACCAATTCGAACCAAATAATCAAATTTTACATAATATATACTGAAATATAGAAAACTATTGATTGGTTTATATTTTAATCAACCAGCTAATAAACGAAATCGAACTGAAAATCGATTTGGTTCTGGTTCGATATTATAGATATCTCAATGCCAATAAACCAAAAACTGAAAAAACCGAACCGTAACATTTGATATTGTTCTCGACATTGAGACCGGTACGCACCTGAGGAGGCGGCTCGTCAGTGGATGGTTCCATGATATCAACCTGAAATGGCCACACGTACCGTTCTGCATTTTCACTTCTAGCTAGACTCCAATCATACATTCTTCTCTCTTCCACGGTCGACAAGATCGTATATGATTCCTAAAATTCATCTCAATTACTTTATACTACTCCATGATAAGGTAAAATATTCAAAAGGTTTGGTTGTTTGGTAATAATACTGACTTTAACAAGATCCAACTTGTTCTTGAGTTGTTCTTCGTCTAGACCTTGTTCCTTTAGCTCCTTAACTCTATCTTGGTACCCAATTCTAACCTGACAAGAATAAAACTTGTTGGATTAAACATTCAAAGCTAATCCTTCAATCTCTTCCTCTACCAAGCATAAATCAAGACTGCTCTGAATGATGTGAAATTGAGCTCACTTGATCATAAGAACAGTTTCTGGAAAGTCCAAGCCGGCCGTAGTGATCCACATCTGTAATCGCTGCATTCTAATCCAAACCACCATCAATTTTTCTTTTCTTCATCCAAGATTTTTAAATTGAAAGGAAGAGACAGAGTGAGAGAGGGATTACGAAGGCCACGGAGAGCTCGTTCGACGTTAAGAGCTGAGATTAACGAAGGATTCTCTTTCGGTGCTTCATCAACGGCGGTGCTAGATCCACCGTTGCTTTCTGCCTCAGCTGACACCTCACCGGAATTTCTCGCCGGCGAACAGATAATCCGCTTCGTGGTGGTTGTTGACTTCCATGGGAAAGAGCACGTGCTTGGTACGTGATGGAGGACGGATTCGCCGGGAATGTGTACTAACGACGGTTGAGTTATCGTCGATAAGGAAGCCATGGCTCCAAGATTTCGAGTTTTTAATTTGATAAAACCGATACAAAATTGTGTCAACCATAGAAATCCTCAAATGTGGATAAATAATGCAGGTCTACTGTGAAAAATACAATTATTTATTGTTTTGTTTGTCACACAAACAACAAGGTCGTTGTAGTATAGTGGTAAGTATTCCCGCCTGTCACGCGGGTGACCCGGGTTCGATCCCCGGCAACGGCGTTATTTCTTTTTTACTTTTCGTGATTAAATATACAGATGTCGTCTCGCTTACTTTACTTTTCACAGCATTCTTAAAACGTCGTCGTTAGGCCATACAATGAATAAATAGTAAACGCAGTTGTAAAAAGCTAACCATTTGGACAAAATGTTTGACTGACACAAAACAACACTGTATTGTTCTGCTACTCCTGTCTACAATCGAAGTCCGCAAATATATTAACACCTTACTACACATGCTTCGATATGTACAGAGTCAAATCTCATGATTTTTGTCTCTAATATTTTAAAAGAATTGAGTCTTTGAAAAAAAAGACTACCAGAAAAAAGAAAGAGATTGATCAGAATAAGCAGACTTTAAACAGTCTCTTCTTAGTTGCTTTTACCAGAGCTCTCACCGGATTTCCAAACCACATCGTTAAGTGAGGTCGAGAGCTTCTTGTAGAACTGCAAAGACAGTATAGAGGACCATATATATAAGAAACAGTCCTCAAAAGAACATTACTACAGAGTCCAAAAAGTGGATATTTATACCTTATGGAATTCCAATGTATCCCCTTTAGTTTTCCGGACTTCGATCATATGAAGAGAAGGTGATACTTGAAATATCTACAAGATATTATAGATAAGGTCACTACTTCTTTCATTCCAAGCCAATTCAGATTCAGATATGCTAATTTAATATGGGAAAGAATGATGCGTAGCGTGCATAATGTACCTCAGTCGCAACTTTTAGATTTCCCTTCCTTCCGGCAGTCACGTTTTCAAGCCTCATCTGTATACAAAAGTAGTGCTTCAGTGAAAGTGAAGCGATATTTCGATATCCATCAAGGAAACTTCCACACCGCGAGAAAGTGAGTAACAAGGGTGATAATATGTTAATTACTACCTTAACTTTCTACTCTAACTAGTAATTCTTCTATAAGTGGTTTTGAGGAACTTAACTTTTTCACAAATACGAAGGAGGACTCGTTTGGTGAGGTTAGGGCTTATCGGTTTATATCAAGGGATAGGATTTATCTTCTTGTTTTGTTTGGTAAAACGAAGGAGAGACAATGTAGTAAAACGAAGGAGAGACAATGTAGTAAAACGAAGGAGAGACAATGTCAATAGCTACACGATCAGTTTACCTTATAGTTTTTCTTTTGAATATCGAAACCAAGAGGCTTAGAAGCTTCTTCAATCTTCTGGACTAATTCATTAGCAGCGCCTTTAGCTGCAAATCTTGTTTCTCGCTTAAATCCCTGTAATTCAAACCATATAGACTTCATCAGTGAAAACATAATGTGGCAAGACTGAACCCTAAGACAGTCTACATGTCCGCCTGCTGTTATCATGAGAAAGTTGTAAACGATAATGCCAAGTCACACAAAAAAGAGTGTTTGCTCAAGGATTCAACAAATTTAGTCTAAGAGACACACCTCCTCTTCTTCAAACAAATTCCCGAGATCCAGAGCTCTCGACATTGATATCAACTCAAAGGCATTCATAGAAGTTGGTTTCTCCTCTTTCTTTTCAGTAACAAGATGCTCCTGTTCATAAACCAGAGAAATTTTGCATTCATTCAAGTAAATCGAAAAAAGGAAAAACAGTTAATCATCTTACAGATCTCAGATTAAATAAATATGACTCACTTCTGAATCTTTAAAAACAGCTTCCACATCATCCAAGTTTGTTTCTTCTTTCTCCTCGAAAACGGCTGGCTTGTAATTTTTCTTGAACCACGCATCTTCCAGAACCTCTGATATTTTGATACGCTGTCATGTTAACACACAGTCAATTAGTTTGAGCATTGTAATCAAGGATGAGTGGCGTTAATTTATTCTCAGGTGTTTAATACTGTCAAGTTTTACATGCAAAAGATATACATTAAAGTAATAAAGAGTCAAAGAGGAAATATACAAATACTTTGATAGAAAAAGTAGAGGTTAGGATTACAAACGTAAACTCCCCACAAGGAGAACATAATACAAAGTATTCCCTAACTCTTGTCCCTCAGAAGAAATCCAAATATTACCCTATTGCTATTCAAGAGCTTATTAAATAGGAAAACCCCCAAAACCCTGAATAGAAAACCACAATAACAATCCCTTAGTTATATCATGATTAAGATACTAAATCAAGCAATCTCAATCAATCTTCACCAAATTATTACTGAATATCTATCATAAAGCATCCGCTATGTATATAGCTAAACATATGCAAGAGAGCCATAAACTTTTGAGCATGTTAGAAAGATTATGATAAATCTACCAGCAGTATCTCATTTCATGTAGATACCCTCAGAAGAAAGATCAGCAAGAATGGAAACTAATTGATTTATAAGACACAAAACTAAGATGAAACTCAAAGTAACTCCAGTTTTAGCATATCAAGAGCTTCAGTTGCCTTAACATGTTTTTGATATGTTGATAATGGGCACAACATTATTTGGGTCAGTTAAACGTACGGTTTAACCCAACACTACAGATCAATTTTCCAAGTCAGTAAATATGCTTTCACGTTGTATGTGACTAAATTACGCACAACTCAGCACAAGTAATGATACTATCTAAATATGTAGAATTATTAGTTTGTTCAAACCTAATGCTAAAAATAGCACAAGATAAACAAAAAACTGCCACTATGTTAAACATTCTCTCAAATTTTCCATCAGGGTTCAAGCATAAAATTTCCCCTGGATCCCCATAAGCCATAACTACTTAAGTGTCTAAGAATAAAAACAAGATGAGATTGTTTGGGGTTCGACTGGAGAAAAATGGAAGGATAGATTTAAATCTTGAAAGCATTAGTATACTGAAATATCTTACAGTCACAGGGATTGGATCCAAGATTCGGACAATCAAGTTCTTAGCACCAGGAGAGAGCCAAGGAGGACAATGATATTCACCAGCTATTATCTGAAAAATAACGATAGTGTGAACATAGAAACAGTAATCACAGATAATGGTGAAGGAAGAAGCATTGAAAAATATGAGAAAACTTTTTACCTTTTTATACAGCGTCATGAGATTAGAATCCTCGAAAGGCAAGTATCCAGCAAGTAGTACAAAGAGTATCACTCCACAGGACCACAAATCTGCGGTTGCCCCGTCATAACCGTGATCATTAAGAACCTTGGGCAAGAGCAACAAGGAAGTTATTAAAAACATGGTTTGGAGTTCCGCATGACAAGATACATGACTAGGCATACCTCAGGAGCAGCATAGTTTGGAGTTCCGCATGCAGTGTGAAGAAGACCATCATCCTGCCAAAACCAAATAAGTTCTCATTAGCGGGTAATCTAGAAAGATCAGTGCTACAGAGCTTATTGGATATATGTAAAAGTAATCAATAAAAAAACCATCTGCTGGACTATAGGCACATTTATTAGAATAGAACAAGGAAAAATCAGTAGGACTTCAGGCAAACAAAAGAATGCTAAGAAAAACAAATTCAGTGGTTACCCTGACTTGTCGGTGCAAGGCACTCAATCCAAAATCAGAGACTTTCAGATTTCCATGAGCATCTAAAAGCAAGTTTTCTGGCTGCAGTTGGAGAAGATGTAAATATGTAGGCATCACTTAGCTGTTTTTAAAAAAACATACTGCAAACTTGGGCCCAAGATTTACCAAAAACTCTGATACCTTTAAGTCCCTATGGTACACTCCCCTGCTGTGGCAGTAATCAACTGCATTGATAAGCTGCTGGAAATATTTCCGTGCTCCCTCTTCTTTCAAGCGCCCATCATGTACCTTTACAAATTTACACATAATGCAAAGGTTAAATTTACATCAGAGATAAGAAAATGTTTCAGCTTATCTATCAAGATTCACCAGATCTTAGCATGTGTAATTCAAACACCAAAGATAGATCAGATACAAATTATAAATCCCTTGGGAGTAATTAAGGAAAACTCACAATTTTATCAAAAAGCTCTCCACCAATGCCAAACTCTAGGACAATATATATCTTTGTCTTGCTTGCCAAAACCTGGAACGATATCAATTATTTCCGTAAAAGTTAGCTTTTAACATATTTACTTCACTTACAGAGCTCTTAAGCAGCCAAAAGGAAAATAGAGAAAAGTGGGGGCATAGAGATAGACCTCATACAGCCGCACTACATTTGGATGGTTTATCAGCTTCATAGTAGAAATTTCTCTCCTTATCTGTAAAAGCAAACGGGAAAAACCCAAATTATAATTATGGATTGAAGATGGATCTATCTTTTAGAAAACACATTTAACTTGTAGGCAAATCAATAGCATGGATGCGGATTAGGAAAGTGAGTTACTTGTTCAGACATCTTATGCTTGAGAACCTTCTCTTTATCAAGGATCTTCAGAGCCACACGTTCTCCTGTCTCAGTATTAACAGCACACCTGACTTTGGCAAAAGTGCCTTGTCCAAGAGTTTTTCCAACCTCATATTTCCCAACCCGACGCTGAACCTTTGGCCGATTCATCACTCCGAATGCTCAACTCCTTGATCTTTAAAAAGCTGTTTCTGGAAAAATGTAATCTCTATATTAGAGTTTCTCATGGAAAGAATCCAACAGGAAGAGGCAAAAAAAGTGTTTCATTTTCTCAATTCACAGAGAAACTATATGCAAAAAAGGACAAAGAAACCGTCAAAAGCAGTAACATGCCACAAAGCTCGAAAAAGACTTAGCGCAAAAACAGCTGAAATCTGGCAAAATCTAGCAGCGGAACTTTTCTCCGGAAATTACAATCGTCTTTTATTATTACTCCAACAACACCCTAAATCCTCAGAATCATCAACTATTTTGTTCAACCATACACACGCATATAAATATTCGATTTCTCCACCAAAACAAATAATCATATGTATCTGTGTATACAATTAAAACCTCATCATCATCATCATCATCATCTATACATTATGCATACTTTTTCACAGATTTAAAGCGTAATTAAGTGATTTAAACTCTCTAAGTTACCGAATAGCGCAATGAATCGAAGCAAAACATGAGAAATCGAAGAACACACCTGAGAATTGGCCGGAGAAAAGTGAGCAAGTAGAGGTGAAATGAAACTCGCTCGATGTAAGCCTTTAGGGAGCTCAAAAGGTAGCAGGAGAATTCAAAAAAAAAAATCTATGGCGCAGAATTCGCTTATCACACAGGAGAAAAATTTGTGATAGAGATGCGAAGAGGGACGAGAGAAACGATGATTGTAAATTTAAAGCTAACAGACAAACTATATTTAATTTCGTGTAGGGACGATCATAATGACACTTCTCTTCTTTTTTCGTACGAGACAATACATAAATTTATTTCCTTAGTAATCATATTGAATTTGTTTTCCTTAATTTTTTTCTTTAGAAATTTATTATCTTTTAGTCGTTTCTTTTGGTCAATTATCTTTGTGTTAATTAGTTCTATGACAAAAGATTGAGTCTTCAGATTTGAATAAAGCATTTTCCTCATATTTTAGTCTTTTTAGATTTGAATAGATAAGAACCTACCAAAAAGTATTTTTCAAACAAAATATTTTTTTGTTATTGTTTATATTCATACATATATAATCATTTGACTCACTAAAATCATATAATTTCATAATTACCTACTGTAGGACTAAATTAATTAATTGCCAAAACTTAAAGAAAGAAAAACAAGTTTCTTACAAAACTACTTAAAAGACAAAATCATAAGGATTGAGAGGCCCAAATAAGTATTGGGCCTCTGGTTTATAAGGTATTGCATCATAATTTAGAGGCAAAGTAGCAAAATCTATCAGATTTCCAGAAAGAAACAAGGAAAATGGCGGATCAGCTCACCGATGACCAGATCTCAGAGTTCAAGGAAGCGTTTAGCCTCTTCGATAAGGATGGTGATGGTATGTTATTTTCTCAGATCTTTTTCGTTTCTGGAATTTGTTTGTCGATTTATTTTCCTGTACAATTCGTGTTTCGATAATGATTCATGACTCACGCGGTGTTTGCTTGCTCGCTCGCTCGATCGCTTCGTTTTGGGGTTGATTTGGTTCATTTCACCAGTCAGTGCTAATTTTGGATAGGTTCCATTTTTTGGGTTCATTTTCATCACTTGGGCCAGTCTCGTGTTGGATCTTACAGGTTCTAGCTGAAGAAGATGCATCTATGAAATTCTTCATTAAATTTATCCATATTTTTTAGATATTGAGTTGTTAGTCGACGTATTAATGGTTAATTATTGGAAAAAGGATTGATGTTGTAGATGTTTCTCTATATCTAAGTAAAGCTAGATATGTAATCTCATTCTTATTTTGATTGGTGATAAACATTTGGGCTCAATTGAACGAAATGGCTAGGGTTTTTTAACCTAGCTTTGATACCATGTAAAGAGATTTGGGGAAGAATATTGTCTTTTAATACACATAGAGTCTAGGTTTGCTTGTACAATACACATAAGGAAAGATGGAATAAACACAGAATATTTTCTTTGCCCTAACATTTTAGGAAGACTTGAAGAGTGTTTATTTCTAGTTTGCATGAATGAAGTTTCTTTGTTAACTTAGCGGGATCTTCATTACTTCAAATAACAACTGCAATGACTTTTGTTTTGCTTTTTCTTTGGGATATTGACATGATATGTTTTTGGTTCTTTTTGAACGTATCGCGTGTATAGAGTAGTCTGTCTCTAAAGGTTAGACCTGAATCTGGTTGCAGGTTGCATCACCACCAAGGAGCTTGGGACCGTGATGAGGTCGCTGGGGCAAAACCCAACAGAAGCTGAGCTACAAGACATGATCAACGAAGTTGATGCAGATGGGAACGGGACTATAGATTTCCCGGAGTTCCTGAACCTGATGGCAAGGAAAATGAAGGACACTGATTCAGAGGAAGAGCTCAAGGAAGCCTTTAGGGTTTTTGATAAAGACCAAAATGGTTTCATATCTGCAGCGGAGCTTCGACATGTGATGACAAATCTCGGGGAGAAGCTAACCGATGAGGAAGTTGATGAGATGATCCGAGAAGCGGATGTTGATGGTGATGGCCAAATCAACTATGAGGAATTCGTTAAAGTCATGATGGCTAAATGAGAGAGAATTTTATCTTAAACCCATAAAAAAGAAAAGAAAAAGGATTTATTGTTTCTTACAGTGAAGTTTCATTATGACTTGATTCTGGTTGCCCTTAGGACATGTTTTGCATCTTTCCCTTTTTATTTGATTGCTTTGTTTTTGTTTGGTTAAGCTATTTATTAGTGTTATGTGAAGTATGAACTCATATTTTGCGCATCCTTGTTACTCTCTCTTTTCTGGATAACTTATTTTACCCATACGTCGGCTTTAACCGGTAAAAAAAAAATTATCAAAGAAAAAGTGAAAGTCAACGATTTTGTGGTCGATTATCATCTAGACATCGGGTAGAAAACGTAAAACTCATTTTGTTTACAACATTATGTTAACGGCTTGAATCTTGATTTATGTTGAATTAATTTATTAATTATGGAACAACATTTCATTTTTTTTTAAAGCAAAAGAAAATCAAGATATTTATAATTCTAGAGCCCGAACTCGGTTTTTTTTTTTATTGTTGGTTTCTTTTCTTTGGTTCTTGCTTTGGAACTAAAACCAAGTACATATTCCAAAAGGATGCAGTTGAATATATATACATACATATATATATGGTTTTTATATTTCCTTAGAAGTTAGAACAACCAACAAAATTGCATTTGAGGATTAGTTTAGTCAGTTGCTTTGCCTCTAAATGGTACCAAATGTTCTCCACTGATCTAAACATCCCAACTTTTCCAATAAAAATAAAGAAAAACAATCTAATTCAATCTCATTTTCCTGCTTGTTTTTTTTTCTGGTAAAAAAAAACTCATTTTTCTGCTTGCTAAACACCATATTTCCCATTAACATCCAAAATATATTTTTGTACAGAAAAATGTTTTGTTTGCTTCTTCTTTTATCTTATAAAAATCCCTCGACTCCAATCTTTGGTTAGCTTTTCTTACCGTTTACTTTGGCTCCATCTCTAAAAGCAAAATAAAGTCTACTACATGAATTTGCAAAATCTCCCAGCTTCCCCAAACTGGTCTCTGCACAGCACCACCAAAACATTCTGCCTCAAACCAAACGTGGACTTGATGCATAGCTTTGGTTTTTCAGGCATTCCCTTTAAAAACAATGGACTTCTCGACGAGCTGATATGATTTGGGATATTGAGTTTGGAAGATGTTGAGAACGAAGACCCCAATGTATTGGCATCATTACTATTAGAGACACCAATAGCTTTCCATCCATCAGCTATGAGTTGCATAGTTTTCCTTGTGGGAACAACGTTCTTCTCTTCCATTTCTGTCAGAAGCTCTTCCGCTTTCCATGGCTGCTTCGCTTCCCCGAATCCCCATATAAGAGTCTCGTAAGTTGTCAAGTTAGGCGATAAACCAACGATTCCACACATTTTTTTATATACCTGCATCGCTTTCTTCATTTCACCTGCGCTGCACCAACCGCTTATGATCGTTGTGTAGATTACCACATTTGGGCGAACACTGAATTTTCTCATCTGATTCAAGATTTGCTCTGCCTTTTCGGGCTCTCCAGCTCGAGAATACCCTTTGGCAAGGATACTGAATGCATGAATGTCAGGATCTATTCCTCCTTCCAACATATCTTCATAGATCTCTTCACATCTTTTCATATCTCCTACAGAGCTCCATGCATTCATTAGAGTGCTAAATGTTACCACATCAGGCTTTACTCCAAATTCTTCCATGAGATTCACTACCTGTCATATTAGCATGCCCGCGTATAAAAAATATGGATGTGAATGAAAACTATTGAACACTTAATGAACCATAAATCATACCTCACCAACTCCATCCATGTCATTGATCTCAAGGAAGCCTTTAATTAGAGAGTTAAAAACAAAGAGATTTGGATGAACTCCAAGTTCCTTCATTCTATAGAAAAACCTCAAAGCTTCTTCCATCTTCCCCTCTTCACAGTATCCATTCATAATAATACCGCAGGTACGTACATTCGGTTTAACTTTGTTGTGTAACATCCTTGGTATGATCATTTCTTCAGCTGTACATGTTGACCCAATCCGCGCATACGCTCTTGCCAATGTGTTAAACGTGACTACATCAGGTTTTACCCCATAAGACTGCATCTTATATACAATATTCCATGCTTCTTCAATCTTCCTTTGGTTACACCAAGCCTGGACAAGTATGTTACATGTTCTGTCATTTGGTTGGAGCATCTCATCTTGTAACATCATCTCCAGGAGTCTTGACGATTCCTCTAGCTTACCAATTTTTCCATATCCTTTAATGAGAGTATTAAATGTACTTGCTATGGGTTTACATCCACTTTCCTTCATTTTTTTAAAGATCTTCATTGCTTGATCGAGATTTCCAGACTCGGAAGAGGCGTTGATTATGGCGTTGAAGAGAATAGTGTCAGGTTTGAGTCCATTATTCTCGACTTTGGAGATGAGGGAGAGGAGAGAGTGGAAGTGCTTTTGACGGGTCAATGCAGTTACAAGAGTGGTATATGTGATGATGCTTGGCTTGTGGCCTTCTTCGATAAGTGTGTTGAAAATGGAATGAGCCTCTTGAGGTCTCCCTCGTTCTATCAAGCCGTTCATCAGTTTGGTCCTTGAACGAACATCACCACAAGTAGTACCACCTGAACATATCACACAAGGAAATGACCTCAATCGCACTCTCCCAACCTGTGAAGCAAAGGCATACATTATCTCAAGCCTCTCTTCATATTCAACCAAACAATAATAATATGACAACCAATGCCTTTTGGAACTAAATTTTTTAGCACAATCAACTAATCCGAAAGTGGGGTTAGGATCAAAGACGTTTGTAACTGCATTGACCCTAAACCTAAACAAGTCCGGAATCTAGGTGATTATTTCCATATGATTAAATCCTTCAACTCAATGATCCAGCAGATCTCAGAATAGATAAATGACTCACTTCAGAATCTTTAAAAACAGCTTCCACATCAGCCACATTTGCTTCTTTCTTCTCTTCAAATACAGCTGGCTTGTAATCTTTCTTGAACCATGCATCTTCCAAAATCTCTGGAATTGTGATACGCTGGCATGTTAACACACAGTCAATTAGTTCTACCTTAGAAATCAAGAACACGTGGAATTAATTTATCTGCAGATGTTTTGAATGATAAAGTTCAACATGCAAGACACAGATAAGCATCCACTTAGAATGACTATTACATGCGCATATCCACTTAGAAAAATGATAGATCTAGTAGGAGCAGCTCATTTCAGGTAGTGGAATGGAAAGGAAAGGAAAGAGTCAGAAAGACTAGAGATATGGAGAGAATAAGCAGAGCTTAAGCTTCTCAATTATGCTTTCTAGTCTGTCCATTCATTAGGACAATTAAATGTACAGTTGTACACTTTAGACCAACACTATGAATGCCACTATGTCTATGCTGAATGATCCCTTCAAGTTTTCCATTAGCCCTCAAGTATTAAATTTCGACCATATTCCTGGTAACCCCTAACCCGCCTAATGGTCTTAGAAAACAAGTTGAGATGTTGGGGTTCGACGGAAGATAACAAAAGAAGGTTCATGAAAGCAGTAGTAAACCAAAATATCTTACAGTCAAAGGATTTGGATCCAAGATTCGGACGATCATGTTCTTAGCACCAGAAGACAGCCAAGAAGGACAACTAAATTCAGCAGATGAGATCTGAAAAATAACAAAAGTGCAACATAGAAATGTGAATCACGGATAATGGTGAGGAAGAAGCTTGGAAATATATTACAGAACTTCTTACCTTCTTGTACAGCGTCATGAGACTAGAATCCTCGAAAGGCAAGTACCCAGTAAGCAGTACAAAGAGTATCACTCCACAGGACCACAAGTCTGCGGTTGCCCCGTCGTAGCCTTGATCATTAAGAACCTTGAGACAAGAGAAACGAGAAGGCTATTAAAAACAGGTTGCAACAACCGCATAACAAGCCATTTGACTAAGCCTACCTCAGGAGCATCATAGTTTGGTGTTCCACATGCAGTGTGACGAAGGCCATCGTCCTGACAAAACCCAGTAATTCTGATAAGCTGAGAATCTAGAAAGATCAGTGTTACAGATCTTATTAAATATTTGTCAATATAATCAATGAAAACATCACTGCTGAAACTCAGGCACATTCATTAGAATAAGACAAGGATAAATCAGTAGGATCTCAGGGAAACCAAATGATGCTAACTCAGTGGTTACCTTGACTTGTCGGGACAAGGCACCCAATCCAAAATCAGAGACTTTCAGATTTCCTTGAGCATCATCTAGAAGCAAGTTTTCCGGCTGTAGTGAGAGAAGAATTAAATAAGAGAAATTGTAGGCTTCTTTTAGCTGCATTTAGGAAAACATACTGCAAACTTGGGCCCAAGAGTCACCAAAAACGTTTCTTGTACCTTTAAGTCTCTGTGGTAGACTCCCCTACTGTGGCAGTAATCAACTGCATTGATAAGCTGCTGGAAATATCTACGTGCTTCCTCTTCTTTCATGCGCCCATCATTATTCTTCACAAGTTCAAATATAATGCATTGGCTAAAAATAAGAAATAATTTATTCTCATCTGTAAAACACAGCAACTTCTAAGCTGAGCATGAGGCATTTGATGCATGATCCCTATACTAAAGGATACATCAGATACAAGTTAAGGCCCTTGGGAGGGAGAGGGAAAACTCACAATTTTGTCAAAAAGCTTTCCACCAGTGATGAACTCTAGGACAATATATATCTTCGCCTTGCTCGCCAAAACCTGGAATATTATCAATTATTTTCTTAAACGTTAGCTTTCAACAAATGTGCTTCGAATCCAAAGAGCTGTTAAAGTTGGGGCATGGAGATAGACCTCATAAAGCCACACTACATTTGGATGGTTTATCAGCTTCATGGTAGAAATATCTCTCCTTATCTGTTAAAACAAATGGGAAAAACCCACATCAGACTTCCGGAATAATGATGAATCTATCTGTGAATCTAGCTTTTAGAATCCACGTTTTACTTCCAAAAAATGTAAAATGGGCATATCAGTGGAGAAGAGAGGAGGCATGAAAAAAAATGGATGCCAATTAGGAAAGCAAATTACTTGTTCAGCCATCTTATGATTGAGAACGGTCTCTTTATCAAGGATCATCAGAGTCACAGGTTCTCCTGTCTCAGAATCACGAGCAAACCTCACTTTGGCAAAAGTACGTTCGCCAATGGTTCTTTCAACCTCATACTTGCCAACCCAACGCCTGGCCTTTGGCTCACTCATGACTCAGAGTTCACCTCTTGACCTTCACAAGCTGTTTCTTGAACAATGTAATCTCGATGTTAGTGTTTCATTTAAAGAATCCAATAGAACAGTAACAATGTTTCCTTTCTCAATTAACAGACAGTAAATGCAAAAAGGACAAATTTGATTAAAGACAAGAAAAAAATAGCTGAAATCCACAAATGCGATGACAAATCTAGCAGCAGAGCTTTTCCACAAAATTTGAAATCGTCCTTTCGTTTTACTTCAACAATGGACCAAATCTCCAGACTCGTGACGTAGATAGGCATATAGAGTTCATGCATACGCGTAAGTGCAAATCCAAATTCTCCACTAACCAATAATGGTATGCATTTCAAGTGTATACAACTAAAAGTGAGATTCTCGAGTTAGCGACAAAATCAGGAATACACACATCTGCGAATTGGCGTGAGTATCCAGAGGAAAGGAAGCAACTAGAGTTGAAATCGCATGCAGCCTTTCCAGTAGGAGAATTCAAAATTCTATAGCGCAGAGTTGGCTTATCGAACGAGAAAGGAAGTCTCGGCGACAGTGCAGAGCAGAAGAGCTCCAGCAAAGTAGTAATTGGAAAGAAGAGACTGTCATGGCTCCTGTAACTTGATCCGTCTCTCAATTACTCGCCCGATGCTTCTTTCCCCATACTCCATCGTCATCGTGTGGCTCACTTTTTCTCACGACATTTCTCTTATCCAAATTAGATTTTCAATTTTAAATAGATGACGTGGATTCATGAGCCAATCTAATTCCACTTTTCTTTTCATTTTTTTTTGGTTTCTATATTGTCAAAAAATAAAAATTATCAAACAATCGTTTCTACCTTTTAACTTAATAAAACAAGTTTTATGTGTTTGGTTGCTAGCAGGTCACCTTATTGTAGCCATTATTTTAGAGTGTATTTTACAGTTTCTGCAAGAAAAAGAAAAACAATCTTTTCTTTGTTACAATGAGAAGCTTTGTAAATAAAGCACCAAACCAGACAAGAAAAAGGTAGAAATGTTGGGCACTCACTATGAACAAACAATAGTTTTCTCAGAATTCAGAGATGAAAAGAAAAAAGATAACAATGTGGCACTGAATTTGGGTTTTTAGTGTTACCGTGTGAGCGGTTTGTAGAGGACAACAGTTATGTACTTAGATTCGAACCTGTGGGTTAAACCCAAAGCTACTATGGATTGAGGAGTCCATCCTTGCTCTATGAACACATGGTTAAGCACCACATGTTGAGGCTTTGTGGCTATGGCTGTTTCTTCACTAGTGCCAAGAAGTGTTAGATGAAGCTGAGGTGGTACTGCGAGTGGCTCTTTTGCGTAATCTTCTGCGGCTGGGAGGGTTTGACCGTAGCTATGATCAGGTGATGGTGGCGCCTCAAACTCCACTATGCTTTCTGGGTTTTCTGGCACAAAGTTCTGCATAACGATTGCATATACAGTTTACACAGTATATTGATTGATAGGTTTTTAACATGGAAAAGAGGTGGGAAGTAACTTACATGAACATCAAGAATGTTACAGACATTGCCCATTTCGTCTGATACAAAGGGTAAATCTGGGATGTGTTTGCATTCACCATCGACAATCACCTTGTAGTGGTATATGCCAGATGGAAGGACAAAGAGAATTGAGTGGTCCTTCCCAGATTTCTGCAGCTTCTTCCTGGGGATTGTAAACATACATGTTTATAGAAAGGTCAGAGCAAGTTACCGAGAAGCAAATCAACTTATACCTTGATCTCCAATTGTCCCATGATCCTTCCACCGCCACATCATTACCTCCCTGGTTCCATGTAATGATGGTAGGGATTCCTTGCTCTGCCGGATTATCAAAAACTCTTTGAGATTGATTCCATTGGATGTTATTTGGAGAAGGTGGGGCGTTTGCCCTCTGCAATGGAGCCACGGGAACCTGAGATATGCACATAAAAATTGAGCCGTGAGATTTTTCATACCAAAGTGCAAGAGAGTTTGCAAATGTCAAACCATTATATCTACCATCTGACACGAAATGCAGCCATTAGGTACACATGTTATGCCTAAACAATGGAAGAGGTGACGCATAGGTGAGCAAGTGATGTAAGATGTAAGGTGGAATAACAATGTGAGCTGAAAAGAAAAGGAGTGGAATGATGAAAATAGCAAACAATAGAATGGGAAATTAACTATAGTCCCTAGACAAGACCTGATTAGCAAATGATATCTTGCTGTTGTGGATTATTCACATATTAAGAACAATTAGAAGAATGAAGCAACAACCTCAACCTCTAATATGTTTAAGTAAGTTCAAGCTCTGCATGTTTAAATTCAAAAGGGCTACGAAATAAACAAGCTTTCCCTCCCCTTCAAAATGAAAGCAAAGGAACATTACACAAAAGACTCCCGATGGGAATTCACAATTACAAATCAACAGCATTGCATCAGTAACTGGTAATGACCAAACAGTAGCAAACCAAAATCAGCATAGAAACCTAGAGCGACAATAACTAACATTTAATTTAACTGGTATAAACTTTTCAACATTAGGAATAGCATAACCAAGACAACAAATAAGAACTTCAGATTCTCTAGCATGATTCACTAGATTTTAACTCATCAAAAGAAAAAGACATAGCAATAAGGGAATCTAAGCCTCTCCCGCAAGCCACAATGAAGGAAGAATAACTTGGTAACTTCTCATTTTACTTCTCAAGAACCAACAGACAAAACCGAATCAATTCCAATTCCTTTATACAAAAGATTCCACTCACAAAAATGCTTAGATTCACAAGCTTGCCCTGTTCACAATAAAAGCAAAGATACATTACACAAATACAGATAGAAACTTTTCCACATTATGCATTATCTCAGGATGGCTGAACAAAGATGACAAAAAAAAAAAAGAGATTCTCTAATACAGAACCTCTAACATACCTAAAGAAAAAAAGGCTTAGAAACAAGGTAATCTAAACCTTTCCCATTGACAAAACGAAAGAGGAAGAACAAGTTCTCAATTCCTAGAGCTTTGAGTCCTCAAGAACCAAAAAAAAAACAAGTCAAATCAAGTATACGAATAGAGTTCACTCATAAAAAGGGAAAATCTAATGAAGAAAGCTCTCAATGAGGTCAAGTGGACCTTCTCTTACTCAAACGAGAGAATCAGAATGACGAAACTCTTTTCACCTTCGATGAAAGTTCCAACAATGTTCAATCGGATCATCCAAAGCCTCAAACATCAAATTCAACGATAAGCACAGAGAAAGAGAATAGAGAATAAGGAAACCTGAGGAGCGAATAAGAAAGGAGATGGAGATCGAGCGGGACTTCCGGGAGGAGAGCTGCTCATATAGTCTGTAGAAGGACGACGATGACGACTTCGTGCGGAAGGATCGCCACCGTTGGATCTCGCCGAAGATGAGGTGACATCAGCACCGGCGCTAGCAACGGCGTCTTCTTCTTTGACGTTTGCATTTCCCATCTGAAACCTAAAAATCACAGAAGTGAGAGAGAGACGAAGAAGAGAGGAGAGAAAGACGAAGAGGAGAGAGAAAAACAGACGTGAAGAAAAATGGAGGGAGGACGAGGAGTGGGAGATAAGGAAAGGACCTTGGAGTTAGGGGTTAATTACGAGGAATGCCATTGGTATGGAGAGTGATTTTGCATAAAGGGTTCTGATATATCATTAAAATCCGTACCAAATGGATAAACAAGTGACTTGGCGTCCAAAAGTAGATAATTATCCACTTTCTTTTTAAAAAGAAAAAAAATCTGATATTATTGCTTTGACGTAAAAAACAAAAATCTGTAATCATCAGAATATAAAGTGTCTTTTGTTTTGTCAATGTATAGTGTCCTTGAGTAGGATAAGGGAAGTACGAGCTTATCCATTCTAATACTTGATAGCACATACGAAATAAGCAGTATTAGAAGAGCCCATGTTGTATAATTTGTTAAATGAAACTATTACCAATTTTGTATTGTATTTAAAGTTGGGAGAACAAATTGAACAACACTTGCAAAAGTGAAACATCGTTGTGCGTTCATTAGCAATTCTGTGACTGTGAACGGCAAAAAAAAATTTACGGACTCATTTATGAGTTGCCAAATAAACTGGCCGAGTCCGGCCCAGCCCACTAGAGATTGGATTATCATATGCTGGTTTGAATTTGACTTGGATTTTTAATGGTCTTGTGAAATAGTGATCCGGCACAGTTTTAAACTTTAACCAACCTGATCCACTCCGTTCAGTTTTAAGGCTTTAAGCCTATCTAGAAAATTTTATCAAAAGATGAAGAAATATAGTACAGTAATTTTATAGATTTAGTTAGTCAAAACAAACATAATATCAAGATGCATGGAAACAATCATGACTTGTTAAAATATAATAACAATTAGTATGAAATAAAACCACAATAACAAGAATAATAAACGCTTTTGCAAAAAACAATAACTGGTCCGGTCCAACCCGACACCATTAAAAACTGGATTAATATGAGTTTATCTAAATTAAATTCGGTTTTTAATGTTGGCCCATCGATCCAGCAGCTATATTCTAACTCAACGTTTTTGTCTCTTGCTACTTATGCAACAATAACATTACTATCACCTGTTTCATCATTTTATTCAATACCATTATCTTACTCACCATCAGCTTTACTACGACATATTCAAAACCAAATTAATTGCTTTCAATTTCTTCCACATTATTGAATCTCTCAGCAATTTCGATTTCGTTTGACTCTTTAAGCATACTCACTATTTTAACTACATATATCTATGAGGTATATGTTTGAGTTTTGTTGTTTTCAAGCCAACTAAAAACATAAATGTGATTTGTTTGATTCTATTTATCTCACACAGAGTCATGGTCATGGATCAAGAATAAAAATGAAACATGGGCTTAGAATCCCCATTTTTTTAAGACCAAAGTTTAGTATATAAATATGCAGGTATTAAATTTTGCTTTTTAAACAAAAAGTATCATAAAATAGGCCTCCAAATTTTGATTTTGTTTGGGCTTCTTAAATTTCAGGGTCGGTCTAGCTACCATAATTAATTTAGTTCAAATACGTTATTCTTTTCAAAAGGTAGTTTTTTTTTGTTTAGAACATCAATTTTTACCGCGTGAATGCATCGATTTTACTGCGAAAATGTAATTCATCATATTTCAGAAATTATTTAAGGATTTTCGGACTGAAAGACAATGCAACATGTTCAATTTTTTTTATAGAAAACCGATACTACTGCTAACAAAGTTTGGTGGTTTTAGTACTCTATATGAATGAAAATTAACTCTGGTTTAGCATATGTTAAAATCTCGTGTAATGAGATTTAAGTTTCAAACAAATGAAGAAGATAACTTTAAAGAGTTTGAGGAGTTTCCCTATTTTCTCTCCCTACAAACAATTAAATTGCAAAAAAAAAAGAGAATTAAATAATATTATGAAATATTGTTGATTTCCAATATCGAAAAGAAAAAGGAAAGGGCAATGTAAAACTAGGGTTTTTGGGGTTATATGTTTTACTGTTTATGCATTCGCTTATTCTTAAACAGCGCCACCAAAACTCACTTGCCTCCTTCCTTCCTTTGTTCCTCCATACTTTTGCTTTGGGGCTCTCAAAAATAAATCTCTCTCTCTTTATCACATTGCTTCTTCTCCTCCCGATCCTTCAATACCTGTTCTGTTTTTCACTCTAATTCAATTGCTTCCGTGTTTTAATTCTGTTTCCGTTAGGGTTTAATTTGAGTTTTTTTTGGGAGTATCTGATGATGGCGGAGACTGAGGGATCATCATTGGCCGATGATCGTGAATTGATCGGACGTGGTGACAGTGGTTGTGCGACTAAGTCTCCGTGGAAAACAACCGCTTCTCTTGCTGTTACTGTTGATGCTCCTGTAATGGGAGCTCACTCTTGGCCAGCTCTTGCCGACGCAGCGCAACAGCCGCGTCCTAAGAATCCTCCGGCGATCCCACCTCCGTCTAAAAACTCTCCGAGCTCTATCCCTATCCCTGCTCAGGTTTAGTCAATAAAAACTTTACTGTAATCCGTTATTGTTAATGGAGTTTGATTGTGCTTATTGAGTGTTGATTTCTGTGATATAGTGATTTCGTTGTTCTAATTACGGTAGAGCTGGAAGTTATCTGAATACTGAATATTCGTTGCGTTCGTGATTGGTTTTAAGTTGGGAGATGCATGATTCTATCTTGATCGGATTGGTTTTTTTACGAATTTGATGCATGATTGTTTATGACGTTTAGTTTTATTAATGTGATTTTCCTTTACTTGGGTTGGAAGGATTATACGACTGATAACAATGTGCTCTCTATAGCATTGAGTTTGTATCTTAAACTTTGCCACTGAAAAAGTTTTTTGTTTGATGTTTAGGCTGTAACTGGTCAAGCGAAAACTAAGGTTGGTGGAAAGGGGAATCCTGGACACAAGAACTCATCTGCCCGTCATTCAAAACCAGGCTCTAGGAGCAACCATAATGGTCCACCTCCTCCTCCTCCTCCTCCTCCTTATCTCATGCATGGTATACCATATCATCCACCTCCTTTTCCACCTATGATGCCTCTGCCACATGCTACTTATCCTCCCTACCCGATTCCTGGAGCTCCTGTTACCGAGTCTGGCAATGAGAAGCAAGTTCAAGCTTCTCCTCTTCCACCTGTGCTGCCACCACCTCAAGCGGATCCTGGAAAGCCTTGGCAGCATCAGAGGGGTTTTGACCCCAGGAACATGCCACATGGTGCTGGACCAAGGAATTTCATGAGGCCTCCATATATGGGTCCAGCTCCTGGGTTCCTGGTTGGTCCTGGCTTTCCTGGTAAGATATTGATTCTTTGTCAATGTGTTTTAAAGGGACTGGCTGAGTGTAGCTGATAACAATTTAATTGTTTTACTGTTGAGTATATTTAGCATTAAGATACAGGATTCCTTTCTGGTGCATGATTGCTGTTTTTTGTTTTTTTTCATTCAATATAGGGCCTGTATATTACTTGCCGGCTCCACCCCCTGGTGCTATAAGAGGTCCTTATCATCCACGCTTTGCTCCATACCCTGTAAACCAGGGTCCTCCAGCTCTATCTCCAGAAAAACTCGACTTAAGGGATAGAATCATCAAACAAATAGAGTATTATTTCAGGCAAGTTATGCTTCTCTATATCAGTTTCTTTTTTTGGGGTGTTAAAATAAGGTTAAGCTGAATCCTTTGCTATGCCTCTGGGATTTTCATGGAGTATTTCCTAGTCTTTGAGTCCATCTTTGCTGATTAATAGAAAGGCACCTCATCTTGCTCTGATCAGCTTCCCTTTATTTTTTCCTTTTTCAGTGATGAAAACCTTGAGAATGACCATTACCTCATTTCCTTGATGGATGAACAAGGATGGGTTCCCACTAAAATTATAGCCGGCTTCAAAAGGGTAAAATTCATCACAAGAGCTTGACTTGCTTTCGTTTTCATTAGTCTATTTTGTCATCTGTGGTTTAGCTAAATGTGTTGCTTCTAATTTTATTTTTTACTCTTGAATTGCAGCTTAGGGCAATGACCATGGATGTTGAGTTTATAGTCTATGCGTTGGGGTTTTCTAATTCTGTTGAAGTGCAGGTTAGACTACCATAAGCCTCCTTCTTTTCTGATTTAAATGATAAATGGGGTTTGTTACTAGACATGTTGACGGGTTCAGATTAACTTTTGTATTAAAAAATTGTTTCTTTGAACACTTTGTTTTCTTCGGTTGTATTGTGTATTTCTACTGTGGTGAGGCTAACACCAAAAAAATTTGGTTAGAGTTTTGTCTCTCTATAATAGTTTAAAGAAGCCCTATTTATTTATTCTAACCTAACTGAGAGCATGATTGGTTTCTACGGGTGTAAGGCCTACTGTATTTGTCAAAGCAGTATAAATTTTTAATAACTAATGAATGATACTAACATTTATTTGTCCCTCTTAACTGTTGGATCATAATATGAAATGCTGGTACTTTTACAGGGTGACAAGATACGCAACCGCGATAAGTGGTCTAAATGGGTTCTTACATCTAAAAGGCCAGCCTCTGAGGAGAAAATTGGAGACAGTGACAAAGATTCTACAGAACCTATAACAAGCAGAGATAATTTTGGAAACCCTTCAAAGGGTTCTTCACAGCCTACTGTATGTGACCGCTCTTCAGAGGTAGAACTTTTTTTTTTTTAATTTCAGAGATTCTGTAAAACTGCCAATGAAATTTCAGCTTTTCCGCTGTGTGGTACAGGGAGCACAGTCATCAAGAACCAATAATTATGAAAGTGATTACCTGAAATCATCATCATACGAAAAAAGTAATGTGGATGACTGCGATTTTTCAAATACGTTTTTGCTAGACGAGGAATTAGATCTGGAGCACAAAAGTCCGAGAAAGAGTGGACTGTCCATGTCTAAAAGGTAGTGCAGGCACGACCTAATTATTCGAGATATTTTCTTTCTCCCCTCTTTGTTTCCAATATACCTTATTTATCTGAAACTGCATATATAAAGCACTGCAGTTGATGCTTTGGTTTATTTGGCTTTCTGTAGTATTGATTATGAAGACGATGATATGGCTGTTGATGATCAGGATATTCAGAAACTTGTAATTGTTACCCAGGTATTACATGGAACTTGTTATATATTTACGTGAACTCTGTGCTGGTGGAATCATTTATTCATGTTCCTTTATATGCTGGACAGAATAGTGGGAAAAGTGATGGCACTCAAATCGGTGGGACGAAAGCAAAAGATATTCCTAAGGAGGTTGCCTCCACAATAAACGATGGTCTTTACTACTTTGAGCAGGTTTAGGAATATTTTGCTAAATGACCATATTTACCTTCCTGGAGTCTAATTTCTAATCAGTAATGGCAACAATGAAACAGGAGATAAAAAAGAATCGATCTGGCCGTAGGAAGAACAACTCCCATTTCGATAGCAGAGAAGGAAATATCAAATCTGGGGGAGGATTGAATACTAAATTAAGAGAAAATTCCGCAGCAAATGATGGAAATGAAGAGCATGGAATCCCTATTTCGCGGAGGAAGCAAAATAAAGGAACGCACAAACATCATATGTCCCGTGCACAGAGGTTCTTCTCGAGTAACATGAGGAACCATGGAAATATATCAGAAAGTCCGCCTAGTAGCTCCATTGGATTTTTCTTTGGTTCTACACCACCAGACAGTCATGGGTCAGCATCCTAGCAATCCCTTATATTCCCAACTTGTTCTTACTTTTTTTTTTTTCATTTTTTCTTAACAGTCTGTTTTTATGGACGTTTCACAGCCCTAGGCTTTTGAAATTGAGTTCATCGCCACAATATACACTTTCTGGAAGCAGTCCAGCTGTGGGTTCTTTACCAAAATCATTTCCACCTTTTCAACATCCAAGCCACCAATTGCTGGAAGAGAATGGGTTTAAACAAGAAAAGTGAGTCTATGGGTATTCGGTTAGACAACTTGAGTACATTGTTTAGAGCATTATTTTTGAGAGGATAAGATTGTATCTGGAGGTTCTCTGTTCTCATTCCTTTTAAATCTACCCATAGGTACTTGAAGTATCGCAAGCGCTGCTTAAACGAAAGGAAGAAGCTGGGCAGTGGATGCAGTGAGGTCAGTTTCATGTCAACCTCCTTTGGATGAATTTCGTGCTCTTATCATGCACTTCAAATCACGCCATAACTGTCACATATGGAATTACTCAACTCATGCGTTTACCTTAGTCTGATTAGAGATCCTGACCCTAGTTTCTTGGCTGTTCAATTTGCAGGAAATGAACCATTTGTATCGATTTTGGTCGTATTTCCTCAGAGATACGTTTGAACCATCTATGTATGATGATTTCCAGAAGCTTGCTCTGGAGGATGCAGCTGAGAATTACAATTATGGGTTGGAGTGTCTCTTTAGGTTTTATAGGTAATACATACTTCATAGACGTGCTTCTGTTTTCCATCCTCTATATTCACGTTGGATAAGCTCTCTAGTGTAAAAAACTAATCCAACCGATATTGCTCTGCCTTGTTTGTTTAGTTATGGTCTGGAGAAGCACTTTGTTGAGGATCTTTACAAGGACTTTGAGCAGCTGTCCCTTGACTTCTACCACAAGGGAAATCTTTATGGCTTGGAGAAATATTGGTAAGAGCTCTTTCGTTATGATTAATGGTTATTCATTATTTTTGCTACTGAAACTGTGATTGCCGGTGATGTCTCTGATGATTATGCTGATGGTGATAGAAATTTGGACATATTAAGATGGGCTTGTAGTAATGTAGGTTAAAAGATATTTACAGTCTCAATGCACTCTTTTGGTTATAGAAAATGTTTGGTTGGCTGTGTTGTAAAGGACCTAATCCTTTCTTGTATAGGGCTTTCCACCATTATCGAGGCAAAAAGGAACCGATGAAGAAGCACCCTGAGCTAGAGAAGCTACTGAAGGAAGAATACCGAAGCATAGACGATTTCCGAGCAAAGGATATAATGACCAACCAAAAAGAGAACAAGTCTCACTGAATGATGTGAAGAGAAGAAGTAGAGATATATATTGAGCAAATGATCCTTAAACCTTGACCTGCATTTTGGTGTATCTCTTCTCGTGGGGAAGAGACCAACCAAGTGAAGCCATCACTCTGAATCTTGGTGGTGTTTTTTTTTCTGGTATAATTTTTTTAATTTTTATGCAGCAAACAGAGCTTTGACTGAAGAAGAGGCGTTCATCTAGAGAGAGTATCGCCCTCTCCTCAGAAGTTGTAATTTTTTTTTTTTTTGTACATATAGGGATTTCATTTTCTAATTACTCCATTTTTGAAAAAAAAAAAAAAAAGTGATTTGTAGCGTCTTTAGAAACAATAAGAGATGCTTTACTTGCAAAATTTTGTTTAGATAGTATATTTTTTTGTTTGTAAATTTTGTTTTCTTGTAGCTTATGTTGGCATGTCGTTTCTGCTCTTACCTCCTTTCTGTTGCCTACTAAATTTACAAAATTTACTTCGTTCTAAGTTGGCCAAAATCGCTTAAACCTGAATGATGGCCTCTTAAGAAAATGTAGCTAATTAATTCTGTTTGATATGTGAAGAAGCGAGCTTATCCCCCCCAAAAAACCAATCCTATAGCGCTAGCGCTTCGCGTTCTTACTATTTTATCTCATTTCATTCCGGGATAGGCGGCTAATACTAATCTAATAAGTGAAGTAGTCGTCGTCTGACCAATTGACTCGGACACCAGACCGCTCGTGCCCATAGATAATTAAGTTTGAAGATGCCTTGCTTCCCAAAAATAGCCACTATGCGTCGGAGATGTTGTCTAATATTCTCATCAGGGTTCAAAAGAAATCGCATTTACCAGTGCTTGCTGTTGAGGACGACAACTCGCTGCACATTTTACTGAAATAGTTTTATTTACTCTGAAAAGTTACGTAAATAGCTTTGGTTACTCCAGAACAATTTTGGTTACTAGGGTTTACTGTAACCTGTTTGTCATAGGAAAATCTTTGAATAGAAACTCAAATGTCTTAAAATACCAAATTTAATTAAAGCTTGATAATCAACCAACAACACCCACAAGTATCAAAGTCAAAACAAGAGTATCAAAGTCAAAGGGTCGCCAAAAACAAAAGGAGTATCAGACCCAGAGAAAGACAAAAACGGGCATTTCAAGTACGTTGGTTGTATCCAAAAGCAAAGAAACTTAACCATGTTCCATCAACAGAAGAACATGGAGCTTGCAACTTTATCGTTCAACTTTGGCATGGGAGGCACAAGGACTGCTCCAGGTGTGGTGATCCCGCCATGGCTAGAAGAAGTCTCAGACATGTCTTCAAACTTCATCACAGTTCCCATCTGCGCAGCCGCCAAATGTGCATAGCAAATAGGTGCAACTGCAGAAGAAAAAAAAAGGGAACTTGAGAATTGAGATTTATTACACATAATGTAAACTACCATTAACAGCAATGAGTAAAAGATGTGAGAATTACCGACTGAGATGGCAGTGGTGCTCCTCTGGTAGCTGTAAGTATCAAAGCAGAGAGTTAAAACGATTTTGTTGTCAAAGTTTAGCAGATATTATAACACCACAAAGAAACGTATCAGATAACAGAATTTAAAAGTTGTTTAGTATGCTTACACATAGGATAGAGAATGCACAAGTTCTTGGAGGTCATCTGTGGCAAATCCAATCTCGTCGTAGAGCACATGGTAATGTGTTGGCCTTGTAGTTCCCTAACACATAATCAACAGAAAAGTGTTAAACAAGAATCGAGCAAAAGACTTTCACTACAAAGAGGAAACCAATATGAGAGGCATGTTACTGTTCCCTTATATACAGAGCAACTAATTAGTTAAAGCAACTTGTACAGGAGCTATAGCTATTACTTACGATCATTCCAGCATGGGCACAGAGGTAGAAGTCATTGTTGCGTGGGTGGCAGATCTTGCTGTCAATTATTGTTCCTGCAGGCAGAGACCAGGTTTCAGGTCATTCTAAACACAATGACCAACAGAAACAGAAAATCATATGACTCAGGTCAAAATGGATTTTACCAGGAGGAACATTATCAGGGCTTCCAGACTGGAAGAACTTGGTGTGGTGGTTCTTCTGGGCAACAATCACTGTAAACTTAGGGTTCCAATTTGGATCCAGAAACTTGCATGCCTAATAATGCAACAAAAAAGTCAGGCCAAAAGATGTCCAACATATATATATTTAATAAAAGGTCACTGAAAGCTCCTGAACCATGATCCATACCTGTATCATCTGATCCAATTCAATATTAAGAACTTGATTGAACTGAGACTCACTCACACCATCCCTACATGTATATTAATAATGAGTTAACAAATTGTATTACACTACTTTTACATGATACCTTGATAGATTTAAGTATACCTGAAAATAATTATGTGTTCTGGTTTCCTCATCTGTGAACTATTGTAAAAGTCAATCAAGAGCTCCCTGTAAACAGCATGTAATCTCTAATTACACTGATTCCAAACAGTACCTTTTCAAAAATATTAAAATTGGAACAATATGACACAGCTCTGCCAAGAGTTATGAATACAGCACAACAGTCGAGGAAGTATACCTGAATATTCCTTCGTCTTTGTCAGCAACGAGTTTGAAGAGATTATCAATCATTTCCACCTTGCGCGATTGTGTGCGCACGCATGCCCTATATTTTGAGATGAGTGGCCATTGTCTGGAGCTCACAACCTATGGTTTCCAAACACAAACACCAAGTTACCAGAGACATTACCAAGAATGAACACCCAACACTAGACAAGAGTTAGGCATGGTCTCTCAATAAAAACACATTCCCACCATAGATGTTAACATGGAAGACATCATAAGAGACGATTAGAAAACTAAATAATGTTACCGCAGCAATTGATGGTATATCAGACATTCCAGGGGAGCCGTGGGAGACGTCCATGCCCACAATGATGGTAGGAACTTTTGTCACTGAAGGCATTGCTGGTGACCGCTCCATAGCTAACAGAGAATTCAATCCACCAAGCTACATATACGAATCACGAAACAGAAATCAGCTCAGCTGTAAAGTCGCTACAATAATTCTTGCGATTCTAATTGATTGAATAACAATTTTCAGAGATCACCTTGGCATTTATCTTCAGGAGAACATTGGTGAGATACTGATCGTTCACTCTAGTGGGAGCAATGCACTGGGTCACGATTCCAAGATCAGCAAGATTCTTTTTCTTCCAAGGGCCTGAAAGTTTCAGAGACGGTATATGAAGAGTTACACATTTGCATTGGAGGGGGAAAACAGACTATTAAAGTATGTTAAGAGTCCTGTACCATAAACATCAGAGTTTTTCCTTTCAGAGAGTATGCAAAGAAAGAACTGAGGCGGCCCTGGGAGTTTGGATTGTATCAGCTCAAACATCTTCTCTACTCTCATATTAGCTGATAAATTCCTAAACTGAGGCTTTTCCTCAAAGACCTCACTGAATGGAGGCTCAACGTTCTGGGATTAAAGGTAAAGAATTATAAGAAGTTGTGGATATGATTGTGTTTCTATAGTAAGCAATGATCTTAAAGAAAGCTTACCATTCCTTTCATCCCTCCACATCTAATCAAGTCACGAATAAGCCCACGTGTATCACAACGAGCAGAGAAGTTCACAACAGCCCATCTAGTAACCGTTGTTGGCTCAACAAGTTGCTACAAATGGAATTCAATTAGTATCAGGGGTTAAAATATTAAAACTAAAGCAAAGGATAGAAAATATAATCACCTTGCTATTAAAGTTCCAACGCCCATTGCGAGGGGCTAAGTCCTCTCCGTTGCCCACTTTCAGCTGTTTGGAAACAAGGACAGAGACAATTAATATTAAACCTTCCAGAAACAAAAAGGAAAAGATACAGCAAGGGAAGCAAAGGAAAGTCGCCTTTGGTGTTGGTAAAATGCGGCCCTCTACTTGGGTGAAGTTAGAAACAATGCTGACACCACTTTCTTGCAACACCGGGTCAGCATTATAATTGCTGTTCTTCAGACCCTGCAAGATGAATCAGAACATAAATCATTATAAACAGAAAAAGCTTCAAAGTCTCAAGTAAAATGGAAGTCGAACTACTTTGGTTAGCAGAGCCATCCTCTCAGGTGGCTTCTGCCTAGACTTTTCTACTAGGGAAGCCCTCTGAAAATTGGTAAGCGATTTTGTGTATCGCTGTAGAGACACAAGATCACAGAACTGCAAATGTGAAAACCAACAAAATTGTTATAATCTGTAAACAGAAATAATGTAGGAAAACAGAATAACAACAATGTACTTAAATTACCTCAATTGGGAAGTAAGTAGGACGTTTCGGCTTACCAACATTGATGCAAGGAAGGTCACCTGAATATCGCAATTCAATGTTACGTTCCATATAATAATTGAACACTGAGATTTCAACCTCCTCAACTTCCCCCTTTTCGTTTTTAGGTTTCCTCCAAGTAAACCTAAATCAATCAAAGACAGATATCTTAGAACAAAGTAAAAGCAATTTAAACATGTGATCTTTGACATACATTTGATCTTTGCATTTGTGCTCACTTAGTCCACTTATCTTGTATTCCCTGTTTGAGGGGGCAACTTGAACTCTCAGATTCTTCAGAGTACGTCGAGCCTGAAAAGAGAAAATTAGTTAAGTACTTCTCAACGATGGTAAAACATCAGTGAAATTGTACAGCATAAAAGAAAATGATGTACCTTGTTCCAGTCCACACTGAATGGATCTTTCTTGTTCTGGTTTGCTAGTAGGAAATCAACAACAGGGCCTGGTTGTACTATCATCGTGGTTGAAGTGTCTGAAGAACACCAAAACGGAAAATCAAAGTTTTAATAGGCAAATGTTACAAAGAAGAATCTAAAACTAAAACACAGTAGATCTGAAAAAGAATTACCAATATTCAAGGATAAGCCTCCCTGAGTGGTTCTGAAGCTTGAATGGAACCCCCTGCAACCAATGACACCTCCACCGATAGGCACAAAGTTGGGTACATCATTGTGGAAGAAGGACTGACGAACGAGGAGGCAACCTCTGCAAACAGAAATGAGAACATGAAATGAAACAAATAAAAAGTTGAAACAGAAACAGAAATTTTTTGAAAGACATCCAGTAATTAACTTACTTTCTAGCTGCACTCTGGCGCAAGATGACATCCAGCACTCTAATAGCATCTTGAAGATGCTCTGTTTCCTTCCCTTGTAGTGCGCTTGCGATAGCTTGCATTGGGATCTTCGCAGCATAGCTAATCTCAACCATGAATTTCTTCGATTGGTTGGGACGCCTTGATCTTTTCCTGTCAGCTTCATTTGTTTCACTCACGCTAGCATTTCTGCAGATCAAGAAAACACCAAAGCATTACATAATTTTAAGAAAAGGAATTAGTAAAGAAAATTCAAAAAGTTGAAAAGAAATAGAACATCAAACCTGCTAGAAGACATGTCTTCAAGAACAACAGAGAAGTCAAGTTTGTTGCTGGGAAGAGCACCAACAGTGAATAGGGTCTTCTCGCCATCATAAGCAAAGTACTTGGAAGCCAAATCGGTTTGGTAGGTCTCCTGAACTTTGTCAAGAATCTTTCTTCCGATACCTTTAGCCTCCACTGGACGGCCCTCTTCATATGAGATAGCAACCTGTATACCCATATCAAAGAGACAAATCAGACCTCAGAGTCACAGTACTTGTGCAGTGAAACAATTATTATTCATAAATTAAAACAAGAAAAGCAGACACAACAAGACATTAAAGGCAAACAAAAGATGCGAATACCAAACAAAGACATCAAAGCATTGAACACTTATCATTGATGATCTCAGTATAAACAGGAAAGCAAGGGAAAAAAATTAAACACTTGAAGAAACAAAAGAAGAAGCATTAAAACAAAATATTCATACCAGGCAAGTACTTCAAAGCATTGAACCATTATCATTTACACTAAAGATAAACAAGAAAAGCAGTGATACAAATAGGATATTAGAGGAAACAAGAAACATACACTGTAATGAAAGAAGTGACCGTTTGGTTTGTTGAACTTGACTCCAAAGTGATTTGTAAGAAGAGAAATCTTCTGCCCTTTGGACCCGTTGCCACGCCTGGCCATTGGGAGAAGAATGTTCTTTTTCACAGGCTCCAGTTCAGGGACAACATTTGATGGAACAAGAGATGGAGGAGGTGGTAACCCTGGCTCTTGATTTTTGCCATTCCCATTCATTTCTTCAGAATCCATATCTGGAGTAGAAAAAAAAATCACAAGGTCAGAAAAAGACAACACCAAAAATTATTCGTTCACGGCATGAACGCTATAAATATCCCAAGGAAGAGAGCAACGTGTTCAAGGCAGATTAAACACAAATTTTCAGTAAGAGAGCGTATAAGATATGCTCAATAAATAAATCTGACCCGAAATCGAAGCCAATAGAGCAAAGGAACTATGATCAACACAGGTTTCAAATCATGACAAAATAACATACAATCTTCACATCGTTATTCAAAACCAAGAAATCATAGAAGATACAGCATGCTTCAGGACAAAAAACATAGAAAGAAAATCAAATAAACAAGAGCATTTACTCAAAAATACTGAACAATCCATAGTTAAACAGAGCACTAGAGATGAAAACTACATATCCAAAGAACAAATTCGTCAATAACTCAACACACCATCACAAAAACAGAATCAGATTTCTCAACAAAACCATTAGCGTCATACTTCAAGCGGCAAAGGGAAAACCCCAAAAAAAAAAAAAACGAAACCCATTTTTGGATGAACCAAACAAAAAAAATTGTTAGCAAATAAAGTATCAGAACAACTCAAACAAGTAGAAGGAAGATTAATGACATACAAATGGTGAAAATAATAAGATGTACGTGCACATGAGTATATATGACCTAACCAAAACAAAAATGGACACCCAAAAAAGGCGAGTGTGAGTGAAGCCAACAAAAAAACCAGAAAAAATTTCTCGGAAAATACAAATCAATATTTTAATAAATGAACACACGCCAACATTTATCATCTAGATTTATGAAAAACAGGTCAGAAAGAACAATAAAATCCACATTAGAAAAATAAACCGCAAGTCCTTGGAGAAGGTAGAAGAAGATGAAAATCTGAGAAACAAACGATGAAATAATACATCCACTAAGTTGAAAAACCGAAGAAATCCTGCAAAAAATAACCTGAAAAAACAGAGAAACTCATGAAGACGACGAACAAAAAAAAAAGAGAGAGAGCACAAAATCACTAGTTTAGGTCGTTGATGACGACGAAGAAGGCAAAAATAAGCTTAAACAGCAAAAATCGTTCAAAAACAACAGAAAACAACACACAATCCAAGGATTCAGCTGTAAGCATGCATGATAGATAAAAAAAAAAAGAGATCGTAGCAGCAAACTGAGCAGACATTGATGGATTTGAAGAAAAAAACTCTACCTAGTTGCTATGGAGAAGAAAAGAGACAAACGAAACCCTACAGAGAAGCGAGCCAGAGAGAAAAAGAGAGAGAGATTTTAGGGGAGTGGTGAAAATTGTTTGGTGGTTCACTAAAATCTCGGACTCATACACAAGACCGTCTATATAAAAACGCAGACGCAGACGCAAAATTGTATCTATGTAGGACCCACTTTTTCTCTTTTGGATTTTTATTTTTCTCCCTATATTCTTTTACCAAAAAAACAAATATATTCTTTTCGTTTCTTCGTATTGTCCTATCAATTTCCTTCTATCCCTAACGTTTTTTATTTGTTTCTTATGGGAGAAAAGGGGAAATATACATTTTTAATTTTTACTGTGAGAAACAATAAATAACAAAGAGTGTATATTGGTAAAAACCGGGGGAGAAAAGAAGTGTATATTGGTGAATTGTAGTGTATACTAAAGAGTAAAGAGCATGTGGAAACTTACATATGAAATTTTATTTGCAAAATAGTTGGATAATAAATTATGCTCATGTTTTCACATTCAATAAATCAAATTACAAATACATTCAAAATGAAATCATTCAGAAAATAAACACCTAGTTATTAATATGGTGGACACGGATCGGATATCCGAAAATTTATGTTATTTATATTCGGATCCATCTAAAATAGTTAAAAATATTAAATAAATATAAAATTGTTAAAAAATGAATAAAAATAAAACAATATAAAGTATAATAAATTGAATTTCATAAGAATGTTAGAACATATTTAATATGTGATCTTTTTAAAAATATACCAAATTTTTAAATAGAATTTATTTTTGTGATATTTTGCATAATTTTGTATCTATTATATTTTAAATAAAAACTATATATATAAATGGATCCGAAATTTTAAATTAAAATATCCAGATCTCGATTATTAAATTAAAATATCCGGATCCGGATCCGAGGACCACAAATATCTTTTTTGAATCAGATCAGAACAGATTTCGGATTCTAAATATTTTTTCCATCCCTAGTTGTCACGTTTCATACATATTCATGGTCATGTGAGTTTGAGACACCAAATCTAAAACATTTCTAGTCTAGAATCATCAAATAAAAATGAGACTTTTGTCTTAATCAAAGTTCTTTTCATTAAACAAAATTACTATGCTTGCATTTGTAATCAATTATTCCAATTTAACCATACACTAATCAAACTGAGCATTTAGCAAAATTAAATCAGCATTTAAGGTTGAAATCTATCGACTAAGATCTGATGGAGAAATACCGAGATGAGGCAACACCGAGATGAGGTGGAGAGATGTGGCAGCAATATTTAGTAGTGTCAAATGGGCTGTCCATGTCCAAATGATGGGCATGTCTGGATGGACATTTTTCTTGTCTGGACATTTATTTGTCTGTCTGCTGGATAATGGACAAAGAACGTTCATGTCCAAAAAGGACCAAGTCCAAATGGGCTTTCCATGGACGTCCACTTAATTATCTAGATTTAAATATTTAAAGTGCATAACAAAATAAAAAAAAAAACAGAACTTTGATCCATAAATTGTAATGATAGAACTTTGATCCATAGATGAGTCCGCAAGAGAAAGAATCACAGAAAAAAAATAAATAAATAAATAAATTCAAGAATCTAAACAATAAAACCAAATTGATACATAAGCTATGTTTCTCAATACACTTGATCTTTCGCATAAGTTACTAACTTCCTGCAACAATAAATAAACAAAAAATCTTTTAGAAACTATATGCATTTTCAAAGACAGAACATGCATCAAAATTCAAAAACTGATTCAAAACTTGATTTAAAATTTGATAAAAGTAATTACCTACACTAAACCTGTCCTTGAGATTCTTCGTTCTCCCCTTCATTCTCCTCTTTTTTCTCCTTTTCTTTCCCCTCTTCATCATCACCTGAAAAATGTAGATCATTCTAAAGACATGCATCAAAACCTTTTCAAATTAAAGTGACTCAAGAATATTGGTTACCAGTTTCTGGAAAACCACGTAACCAGTTCCTTGTACAAACCAGTGCTTGAACATTTGTAGGTAGGAGACAAGTTCTGTACTTGTTAAGCACTCGACTACCTATGCTAAATGATGACTCAGAAGCAACTGTTGTTATCGGAATACTGAGGATATCACATGCCATAGTCGATAACTCCTTAAACCGACTTGAATTATCTTTCCAATAAGTCAATATATCTAAACTCCTAAAATCAATCATGTCAAGGGATGGCTCACTTAAATACACATCTAATGGAGATTGTCCAGTACTACCAGCCTTTTGAGAAAAAATGCATAAAATCCTTGAAAAATAGACATATATATACATTAATCATCCATAAAAATCTCTTATATTCTACTATGCATTTGGATCAAGTAAGAAACACTTACACCGTATCCTGCAGGAACATCTTCTTCCAAGGTTTCTACTTGGGAAGAGGCCATTGTGTTGATCTCTGGATTTTTCTTGTAAGCTTCAAACAGCTTATACATTTTGTTGCGAACGTGAGCCAACTTGGACTTACAAGTTAATGGATACAAGGTGGTGAAACAGTATTCAAGGAATGTAAACTTTAGTCTAGGATCAAAAACCACAGCTACTGCTAGTACATCACTATATTCTTCCCAATACTTATCAAACTTTATCATCATACTTTCCACCATTTTACAAATAGCAGCATCATCAGAAAACTTGTGAGATCTCAACCAACTCTCAATCTTCCAAACTTGCATAAAATAAAAGTTGGTTGTGGGATAAGATGATCCAGAAATCAAATTTATCATTTCAGAAAATGGCTTCAAGAAGTCACATATCATTTCTGCTCTCTTCCACTCTAAATCAGATGGACAACTTCTGTAACTCGTCTCAACCTTTGCAAGATTGCGTAGAGCATCTTTAAAATTGATCGCTCTAGATAGCATGTTATGAGTAGAATTCCAACGAATGGTCACATCTAAAATCAGACCTTCTTTAACCTGAAGCCCCACTGTTTCTACATAATTCTGAAACATTATTTCTCTTGTTTCAGATCCTTTTACAAACTTGACACTCTCTCTAATTTTCTGCAAAGCACCACCAATCACAGCTAACCCGTCTTGTACAATGAGATTTAGAACATGAGCTGAACATCTTACGTGAAAAAAATCTCCATTACAAATCAAATCTTTTTGTAGATGTCTTTTCAAAATACTTTGCATGTTGTCATTAGCAGATGCATTGTCTACCGTAAGAGAAAACACTTTCTTTTCTAAACCCCATTCTTTTAACAACTCAATGACTTTCTTTGCTAAAGCAATACCGGAATGAGGAGGAGGAAAAGCACTGAAGGACAATATTTTTGCTTTCAAAGTCCAATCATTATCGATGTAGTGAGCTGTTAGACATATATATCCTTCAATAGTAATAGCTCTCCAAAGATCAGTTGTTAAGCAAACTCTACTAGGAATATCAGCCAAGATTTTCTTAAGTTTCAATTTCTCCTTCTCAAAAATGTTTAAGCAATCTGCTGCTACCGTATTTCTACTCCAAAACCGAATATTACGATTAGCATAACTAAAAGTAATCCTAATCCTTTTATACTCAACAAAGGAATATGGTAAATCATGAACAATTATAGTCATAGCAATCAGTTCATGAAGCACCTTCATATCCAGCTTTCTTGCACTAGTTCCAGAGGTATTTCCAGGGGTTTTTTAACAAGCTACAGAATGACGAAGCAAAGTATTTGTTCCACTTCTATGTAGATTCACGAAGTAATGTCTTTTACAATGCTTACACATAACATCACTTTTATCATCCCCTATATTCTCTCTAAGTACTGTAAAGTGTTTCCAACACCTAGAGTGATGTCTTTGTGTACCTTTTTTTTCTCTGCACTCTCAAGAGGATCGCCTTCTGGATCATCCATCACATGATCCATTCTTTCAATGCTTAAATTGTTTTCATCATTCAAGTTTATAATGCCTTCATCCATATTTTCTGAAAAATCAAACACGATGAATATTATTGAAGAGATTACAAAACTTAAAGCAATAAATTGAAGCAAAAAAAAATCACTGTACATTCTTGTGATTTAAATATCTAAGCTCCATAGCCTCTGTAAGAAGATAAAAATATAACCATAACAGAGATATTTTCATAGCCTTATTCATCTCTCAATACCAAAATCCCCGGATCACTTCATCAAATCATGTTTTTCCTAAGGTAAAAGTTTCAAATTTAAAAAGAAATCAGAATCCTTACACTTCAATCCAGAATTTAATTCACAAGACGACAGAGAAAAAAAAATAAAGTTTCGGTAATCAGAAAACAAAGAAGGGCCCTTTTGATTCAACAACAAAATTGACTAATTAGACTAAATAATATTTGCATACCACAATTAATTCTAGCTTAGTTAAATGACCAATTAGGTAATTATATAAAAATCATAAATTTATACATTTCCATGTTATACATGTGAGTGTATTCACGAGAATCCCCAGATTTTAAATAATTCAAATTAGAAAGTTTAAAGACCCTATCAACACTAACGAGGTGAAAAAAAAGTCAGAATCAAATTATCTTTAGTAAATTCAATCCTAAATTAGGTGATTTCTACAGTAGAGACTATAGATTATTTCAAACACATAACTTATGGTCTATCAAACATGATACCTTTAGTAAATTCAATCCTAGACTACTACTACATAGTATCGTAGGCAAAAGTGAACTATAAGGAGTTATATAACAAAGTGTTTGCTCTGTTGTACCTTTGTTTTTAGCCAAAGTTTAATGCTTTATATGAGTAGCTTGTTCCTCTAGTCTGTAGTAATGGAATAGTACCAACGGTCCGATATGTTCCTGCATTTAACAAAGAACCACTTTCCTTAACAACAAAGGAATTATGACACACCCAGAACCACATCATTAAAGAATGTAAACTTGAATATGATTAGTATATAACCCATTGTCTCGAAAAGTTAAAGGTAATCGAAGTACAATTTATGAAATCAAGTAAAAAGCTAGTGATGCGGTGAATATGTCATGATAGAAACTAAGACAAGAGACCATTGATAATGTTTACTGCAACCTTTACGTTTGATCTCTCTTCTTCTAGAAACCAAAATTGGCCAATCTTTCAGTTAAGAATGGAATAACATGGATATGTATGGTTAGATAAAAGCTCAGGAAAACAAATCCTGAGAATCTGATCTATAAAATCAAATTAAAAACCAACACAACTGAAAATTGAAGGACTTGCGGAGAGAGAGAGGGAGAGAGAGAGGGGGAAAGATAGAGAGAGAAATAAGTAAGAGAAATAAGTAAGAGAAATTGGAAGCATTACCTCGGAAGAGATCTGAAAGGAAGAGAGATCTGAGTTAGGGAATGGCTAAAAATGGAAGAAGAACAGCCTGAAGGTTGCTCTCTATCTCACGATGAGCTTGAAGAAGACAACTTTCTCCACTATCTCTATCTCACGATGAAATTTTTTTTTTCAATTTTTCTCCAAATCAGAAATCCTAATATTGTTTGTCCATGGGCTTTCCGCTTGTCCAATTGGTTAGGCCATTTTAAACATCAAGTTTTGTTGACTTCAAATTTTATACATAAAATTTGGGTTGACTCGGCCATTTAGAAAAATCGTTAACTCAACTAACGTAGCAATTAACAGAAGTTAATTCATCGTTAAATCTGCTCCGTTAGTTTCAAAATGACACCGTTTTGTTGAGCTCCTCTTATTAAAATCGAACAAAAATCCCCAAATCATTCTAACCCTAATTTTCGAAATTGAAATAAAAAATCCCTAATTCTCCTTTGTTTGGATGCCGAAAGTGAGGGAAAATGGAAAGGTGAAGTATATCGGAAAAGGAGTTAAACCTTCACGACGGAAAGATTCACAGAGTGTTATAATGCTTGACGGAAGCTCTTTAGAGGAAGCTCCACCGCAAGTGGAATCAACTAATGTTGTCGGAGACCCATCAGAAGTTGTTAAAGAGGCTGAGGTCGCGACTAAAGCTCGAGTTGACCCACCACCGGAAGTCATTACAGAGTCTAAAGTCACGACAAAAGCTCGAGCTGACCCACCACCAGAAAGCGATAATGTCTCCGATATCGTGACAGAAGCTCGAGCTGATCCACCACCGAAAGCTCAAGTGGTTGTCGTATCAGAGTCTGCATCCGGAAAGAAAGGCAAAGGCAAAGCAGGACGGGGTCGAAAACGAAAAAAAAAAGAGAAAACAAGCTGAAGAGGTTGAGCCTGAAGTGGAGGCCGAAGTGGAGCTTAAAGAGGAGCCTGAATTACAAGTGGATCCTGACTATGAAGATGATTGTTTGGTGTATGGTGATGAAGAATGTGATGATGAATCAGTAGAAAACGATGATAACGAGCGCGGGGTTTAACTGTTAATGAGACTCTAAACATTGCAGAAGAGTTCCCAAATATTGTAAGAGTAGAAGAAGAAGCCGATAAAGCAAGATCAAAACAAAAGTATACTGACATCTCTTTTGCTTGGACATCGGAAGAAAGGTCTTCCTGGGTTCAGCTTTGTGGTTGATGTGTAGATGACGACGTCTAAGCCGCAATGACACTTCGAAGGAAACCCGTGGCACCCGCTCCCTTTTTTTTCACCACTTGATTGCCCAGAATTGCAACTCATTTATGTAGGAGAAGATGGAGATAAGAGTTTTCAATGTGAAGATGAAGAATTCAACAAAACGAAACAAAGGAGAATTAGGAATTTTTTAATTTCAATTTCAAAAATTAGGGTTAGAATGATTTGGGGATTTTTGTTCGATTTTAATCAGAGGAGTTCAACAAAACGGTGTCGTTTTGATACTAACGAAGCAAATTTAATGATGAATTAACATCTGTTAATTGCTACGTTAGTTGAGTTAACGATTTGTCTAAATGGCCGAGTCAACCCAAATTTCATGTATAAAATTTGAAGTTAACAAAACTTGATGCTTAAAATGGCCTTCCACAGAGTTCATGTTTAAAATGTCATTTTCCGCTAAGTTCATAATTTAAATGACATTTTTCCCATAATAATTTATCCACTTCGTTTCGTACTACCTTTGGATTCATCTATTCGTTGTTCTTAATTATGGTATGAGTTCCAAGCCCAACTTTCATTTATGTGTATCTTTAAGTCATGACGCATTAATGCCCACAAGACGAAGTCTACAAAACTGTAGTCTGTTAACATGCTTTGTACTACAGAAAAGAGGTACTCCCTCCGTTCTTTAAAGATGAATGTTTTAGAAAAAAAAATTGTTTCACAAAGATGGATGTTTTGTATTTTCAATGCAAAAATTATTTCTTATTTCTTGTTTTGCCCCTAATAATTAGAATTAAAGTAAAAAAATAGTTAAAATTTAATGAAGAAATAGGGGTATTTTAGGTTATGTAAAAAGTTTTTTAATATGTGTGCAAAACCTTAAAAATTCGTATTTAAGGAGTGGAGGGAATATAAATTAATGTTTAACAGGCTACAGTTATGCAATGATTAGCTATTGAATCAAATCCATAGATTCAAATAAAACTTTTAAACAAAAGGAGCTATAACAAAAATTAGTATTGGTAACGCACCTATATCTTTGTATTAAGAGCAAATGTATATTTTTATATCCTTATAAAAATTTATAACATAGTATTAGCGTTAAGATTTAAGTTTGTATTGTAATTCAAACTTGTTAAATAAAAATATACTTTCTCCCTTGCTAACTCAAAATATGTGAGTTTGATTTATAACAAATTGTTACCAGGAAATATAAAAAGAACAAAATAGTAGTAAATGGATGTGTACGTTAACGCAGAGAAACGAGGGCGTGTTGTTGCACTGTGCAGTGGGTTTTTGTCATCTTGTGTGACCTTTTATTTCCCATTCCTATGATCATCTCTCTTCTTTAAATATAAAGCAGTGATCATTTTTAGGGGTGGGTAAGGACCGGATATCCGGTTTTTTCGCCCGCTTTGGTATCCGGTTTGCCATGCCGGATAATTGAGTTTTTTGGTTTGGTACTTGTCCCGCCCAGAACGGATACCCGACGAAACAAGTACCCGCCCAAAATTCCGAAGCTTGCGGATTACTTGCCCCGTCACGGATATCCGCGGGTAACGGGTATCCGCGAGTAATTACTTGATTTTTTTTTTAGTAACGGGTTACGGGTATTTTTTATGGGTAACGGATATTTTTGCGGGTATGAAACGGGTAATAGGGCGGGTAACGGATAATGGAGCGGGTAACAAGTACGGCTAGCGGATAACGGATAAAGGACGGGTAACGGAGCGGATAGCGGAAAAAAATTTCTGGCTTGATACTTGGCTTGGTTTGGCGGATAATGGATCGTGAAAGCTTGATACTTGGCTTGAACAGAGCGGATACTTGGCCGAACGGAACGGATACAGGACGAGCCGGACAGGTCGGACGGGTAACGGATATTTGTGCCCAACCCTAATAACCTCTGGTTTTTTTCTCTTTTTTTCTTACTATTATCCGCTCATAACAGTTACTGTATTTTAATATTAAATTAAACTACACAAAATCGTTCCTACTTTCTAGACGCAAAAGATTTGAAATTTCTCCTAGGACCGATTGGTATGTATGACTGTGGTATAAATTTTTGATAACCGAAAACAAAAAAAAAACATCTTTCAAGTTTAAATTTTGAATTTCATTCCATACATGAAGATGAATTTTTGGAAACTGTTTTTACCAACAAAAAATATCATTCCAACCAAGGGAAAGAATGTATGAAATTCGAAATAACAATGCTATTGTTTTTCTTTTTCAATTTTCTGTAGCGTATATTTTCAACTTATATTTTAAAACTTTTAACTGTATAACTCATGATTTCAACTGATTTTTAAATCATTAAAGTAAACTACAAAGGGCATAGAAAATGTGTTAGTTGTTGCATTTGGTTTAGTGACTTTGAGTTCGTTAAAATTATCGCATGCTTATATGTCTCTAAATGTCATGATATAACGCAAATAGTATACATGAAAGTACAAATATTTTAACTGATGTGACCACATAATATTATTTTTTCAATCCATCTTTTTCATTAGGCTGGTATAATGGTAACTTGATCCTGAAAATGTAGTTTGCATTTTAGTAATTTATTTTATCTCATTTTTGCAATTCCAATACATTTCAGTGTCAGGTTTGCTAATTTTCCTTAAATTAGAACCACACTACAATTACCACAACTCAACCGCTTTAACCACAACAACATACACATCGCAATGAAATTTAAAAAGCCTTATCAATTGGTGTTTCAGAAAAAACTTAAAAAGCCTTATTAACTTATTAGCTGTCAAATCAAAATCAATTTGTTTCTCCCCGAAAAGAATAATTTATTACGTCATCGAGTCGGTTCCCTTCCCGCCATCTCTCCCTCCCTCTCTCACCGTCGTTTCTTTCCCCCCAAAAAACCCTAGCTCGCAGAAATCCTTGGATTTACGTGATTCTTAAACCCTAACTTTTTGGTAGGGTGAAATTGCAGAGGTCTGAGGATGGTGTCGCTAAACTGGAAGCACCACACGCTAATTCAGGCGTTGATTTCACGAGGTCCTCTCAAGGAAAAAGAATTTCAATCAATCTTCACCGGCGTCACCGGAAGAAACTCAGGTCGGTCTCTACTCTGATTTGTGGGTTTACATAGTCATTCAATCTAAGTAACTTTTCTCGGTTTGCGCCGGATTGGTTCAAAATCTGTAATTTACGGCAATTTTACCCAATTCGATCAGCCGCTATTAAAATTTGGGAAATTTAGTTTTATTGATGTATATCTGTTTCAATGTAATCGTGGGTGTTATTTTCTTCTTTCCTCTATGCTGTTTGCTTGAATATTGAACTCCTGAGATGTTTGAGTTAGTTTTACATTTTCGATATGATGCTGATTTATAGATTATATTGTAGTGGCTGTTTACTAGATACGATGGGAACGAGTCTTAGGTTTAACCATAATGTTGAATGACTTGGCATACTAAATTTTAGGAAATGAAAATGATTTGGAATTGAATTACTGGTTATCTTAATGTTGAATGTTAAGGGAACCATCGAACATTATGTTGATACTATGCTTCGTTTCATTTTGTTGCAGGAGCTGCTAAAAAGATATTTGATAAGTACCTTCTTGAGATAAACAAGGAACTCTCATATGTTCACTTTGAGTTGAGGGCTTGTAGAGATCAGTATGATGGCCAAGTTTGTTATGGACTCGGGACTAAGTATTCTGTTCCGCAGATTGCATTCTTTAAAGGCATTGTAAGTCACCCTTGGACTTTTTATGTCTGGCTTATGTTTTGTTCCTTGTTGATCAAATCTCTTTGTCTCCTTTGTAATTTAGATTAGAAAGTAAAAGTTTGATCCATTTGTGTGAAAAATCATTATTTGGATTTCTCTCTTTTTTATGATAATCGTTATATCACATATAAAGTGTACACTCAGATGATTATGGGTTATGTAAATGGGGATATATCTGCTACTTTTCTGTGACATTGATAACTTTAACTTCTGGCAGATAGAAGCAATTGCACAGGATGAAGCAGCTCAAGGTTGCATATCGAGCTTTGATGCTCTCAATATCCGATTGGAGAATCAGGTCAATCATAGTCCCTGATAACTATATATACCTATTCATCTATTGACAAAAGTAACCATCCATATCCATTGTTCAATTAACTGATCATGGTGACTTCATAGCTGCTATTATCTTATAGAGTTACTTGAAAGTCGTCTGTTCTTTACGAGATATAATCTGAAACGATAATTAACATTGTCACTTGTAGGCTTGTTGATCAAATATTCATGCTCTCTGAGTTATATTCTTCTCATATGATATAGAACGTTCCATCCCTGTTTATGGTTGTTGGATCATTATGAAAAACGAATCTCAAATTTCTCAGCGTTTCTCCTCTGTTGTGTTTGGTGAAGATAACCTATTGGGATCTTTCCTATGTTACCAAGTTTTTATTGTTGCTATTCATTTGATTGGACTATATGTTTTTAGTCTCTTTGTTACGGTTGACAGATCTTGTGTTAATAGCTCAGTTACCAAGTGAAGCCAGCAGCAGTCAACAGCAAGTCCCTCCTGCATTCAAGAACTTTTCAATGTCGCAAAAGGAAAAAGCTCTCGTTGAACTTGTTAAGGACAAATGGCTGTGCCGCACAAATGAGGGCAATATTGGAGTTGGTATAAGATCTCTTCTTGACCTGCGCAGTTGGTTCAGGAACAATGAAGTTCCCTCCTGTGAGGTCTGCAATGAAGCTGGAGTTAAGGTATGCATTCTGAAGAAACCTGATTGGATTAGGATTCACATTGTGATTATATATATTTTCGCTACTGATTTCATATCTGATGCTTTGTTTTCTGACTCTTGTATCCAACTTTCCAGGCGGATTTGTGTCCAAGCGAAGGTTGCACTGTCCGGATACACAAGTACTGCCTCAAAAAATTGTTATCTCAAAGGGTATCCACAGCTTATTTAGTTTTTCCTCAACCCCATTGGAATTTGAGTTTGATTTCAATAGTAGTTTACTTTCTGATCACATGGAAATTGCAGGATGATAAACGTTGCTCTGGTTGCGGGAAGCCATGGCCTTTGAGTAAAGTTACAAAAGCAGAAGCTGTTGAAGAAGCAATGAATGATGAGGAGGAAAACGAAACTCAAGCCACAGCTCCAAAATCCAAGAGAAGAAGACAACTTAGGAGCCACGGAGACTCAACTGATAACAGTTCTTCTCAAGCTTCTTTAGCTTCAACTAGTGGTGCCACTGGGAGAAGAGTAACCCGTAGCGTTGCGCACTTGAGATAAAAATATCCTTTTAAGAAACTTCGGTTCTAGGGCTTAGATGTATATTTTGATGACCTGTTTCTTTCTCCAACCATCACTAGAAATTTGGTCTGTTCTCATGTTTTCTCTTTTAAAACATTGATGGAGTTCAAATCCTCTCGGTTAAGCCTACAATTTATATTTATATTGAAATTCCTAGAATTCGATTTCAATTACAATTATTTAGGATTCAAGGACGCAAAATTGTGACTGGTTCTATGAGCATTTAACCAAAATCTAACTGAACTTGTAAAACAGTAATCTTATTCACTTTAAATTTTATAAATCCAAAAAGGCCGAAATGTATGATTTTCTTATTAATGCATTCATTTCACCAAGATTTTCTACTAATTTGTTTTAAATATTTGATTTAATAATATATTTCTTTTTCCAGATATAGAATACGAAATCAAACTTTTTATTTTGAACGGGGCAAATTTCAATTTTAGTTTTGGAAAAAATTATACCTATTGAATTAACAAACTAAAGATATATAATAATCCGAACCAAACCAAAATCTAAAAATGCCCATGGACATCATTCAAGGCAAAATTCACAAAAGGCTTAAGCCCTTATCGCAATTCTCCGTTACCACAGTTGCGGATGCCGTTAGTTTATCCACTGTGACTTTGCAGTCCACCATAACGGTCATCGTCCAGGTCGTAACGGCGCCAATCGTAAACTTAAACGGCACGTCCATTCCGAAAACAAACGGCACTTTTCCTTTCTTCTGTAATTCCTTTAACTCTTTGCGCGACGAGCTCGTTAGCTGAATACTCGATCCCCTTAACACCGTCCTCATCACCGTTACATTTTTCACCGGCTGCTTAAACGCCGTGAACTCGCCGTTACCAAGTTTAATCCCGTCGTAGAAAAGCTCAGCCTCATTTCCTTTCCCGTAGATGAAACTAACTTTGCTGTTATGGTTCTGAGATCGCACCTTGATTTTGATTACCGGAGTGATTGGAGACGATGACGTCAGGTTGATTCCTGCGACGGAGACTCCAGTCACGGAGAACCGTGGCTTTTGCGGCTGGTAAACGAGGTAGAAGATTCCGGCGACGAGCGTTACGAGGACGAGAAGCAACATCGCCGGCAACTAGATCGATTTGGTTTCTGGCGAGAGAGGCACTCGTAACGTTGAGCATTTTCCGGCGGAGGTTCGCGGAAGATTACTTCCTTAGGGATTTCGATGACGTAAGTCCCAGGCGGTGGTCTGATTCTCGGTTTCTGAGAATCGATGGAGTATCGGCTCGATGTACTATCGTTAGTGTCTATCGATGGATGCATTGTTCTGCGGACGACTTTGTTTGTTACGAATTCGCCGGAGTTAATCTCGCCGGTAATTTTTTGCGGATTCACGCCGGCCATTTCTTGATGAGAATGTGAAATAGAGAATGAATATTTGATTTGTGACAAGTCAGGATTAGGAGTAAATAGCTGAATTTAAAATCATTTGATTGGTCCGTTGTGTATATTTTGTATAAAGAAAGTGCATAGTCAGAGATTGGGACGTGATTGCATGAATATCATTTAGTGATTCTGTGAGAAATTTATTAATGAGTATTTATGATATCAATTAAACTTGCCATTGGTGACCTTTGAAGCAGCAAATTTGAGAAACCCATAATGGAAAGTTTAATATTCCTTTTGTTTCTCTAAAAGACTGAAAGTATTGTTTGGACACAGTTCATATAATTTATACGCATATGTCCATATTTAATTAGTGGTTAATGACCAATCTTTTTAAAACCGGATCGGACCACCCGGTCAGACCGGTCCAACTGGGAATTGGTTATTTAGCAGGGACCGGATTAAAGTAAAATCCGGAGTTGAGTTAAACCGACAAAAAAACCTGTAAAATCAGTGATTCGATTTGATATCAAAACCCGGTTAACAAAAGTGAAGTAATAATTTTGACTAAAAAAATCTATAATTCATTGTCATTGTCTTTATACTTTTTAAATTTATTTCAATTTTCTAAATTTAATAGAAATAATTATTTTGTATTTATTTAAAATAGATTAAAATTATTTGTTTCGTGTTTTTCTTATGCAATTATTTTTTCACATCAAGAGAGAACAAATCATATTTAAACTTTTACCACTTTTTTATAGATTTTAATTACCAATATATTGTTTAATTTTTTTTAAGATGCAATAATACAAGAAAGAAAATCTAATTATATGTTGTATTTCTTTAAGTTTAAAGTAATCTATTTTCATATATATATAATTAATTAAAATATAAATATTCAAAAACTTGGTTCAATCGGTTGAACCGGTCCGACCAACCACTCAATGATGCTATCGAGTTGGTATCCGGTCCAATTTTTAAAATATTGTTAATGACTTAAATTAAAAAAAAAATAGCTATGAGTTAAGGATATATTAGAAATTTGGATTGCCATTCTTTGTGATGACAAAAAATAAAACTCTAGAATGACACTCTTTTGCTAAAAGGAGGAAGAAGTAGATATGTGCATGATTGGTCAATAAGAACTTTTCATTGTTGCCAAAGATCAAAATTCAAGAAGAAAATGAACAAAAATAAATAAATAAAAACTTAGTGGAGAAATTTTTAGAAAACATTGCTGTTGATGCATATAATAAGCTATTATAGTAAATGATAACAATCAAATGAATGTCTTTCATTATCATTAAAAATAAATAAATACACATTGTTAAAATAAAGTCAGAATTTAATATATGGAATGTCCCAAAGAAAATGTTGACCCAAATATTTTTAATACATGCAATATCAATTAGAACTATTAAATTATCAATATTAATTTTAAAATAACATATATAGATAATTTGACAATTTATTTGAAAATTTGTTTTTAGTATGATATTTATGTAGAAATATCTTTTTAAATTATTTGATATTCAATATTATTTGAAGTAAATTCATTATATTATTGAATTATCAATATAACTTAAAATTATTAATTTAGTATATGATATATTTAATTTGATTACTTTATATGAAAATTTGTTTTTGCAGAACTATCTCTTCAAATTTATAACAATCAGTATTATTTAAAATAAAATCCTACTACCAATTTTAACATAAAATATGTTATTTTATAGAAACAAATCCCTGTAAAAAGACAGAATTAAAAATATTAAAAAATTCTATATAGAAAATTGTAAATCTTGTCATAACAAGAAAAATTTTAATTACTTAATATTGATAAATATAATTTAATTAATGTTTCTCTTTCTTTATTTTCAGTTTCAATAACAAATAATACCGTTCTATAATTCTTTGTGCGGGATTAAATTTATGGAATATAATGGTAAAAATGTTTTGATTTTTGAAAAAAAATAGCATAAATTTTAAGGAATAATAATATGATTTTCTTCGAAATTGGACACCAATTAAAACCTTTGATCATGCGTTCTGGTAATTCACAATCACTGGTTAGTAAGTTTTGTATAGTGAAATGTGCTTAAGAACTTAGGACCTAGGCTTGTCTAGAACGCCTTCTTCTCTCAAGGCCCAAACCAAACAAATAATGCATCTTCCTCTTCACTTTTCTTTTGGCTTTTCAAATCAAATAAATAAATACCGAAGTACTTTGAATAATGAATAGTTTTATCATGAAATGAAGGGAAATGAAACCTAATCTTCTCCATAGCTACAAAGGCTACAAAATGGAGAGATGATAACTGTTTTCAATGAGAGAAAAAGCAAAGAAGCAAAGCAATAATAAACTAGAAAAAAAAAAAAAAACTCATGAAAGCTTTCTTTTACTGATGCCATGGTGCGGCCAAGTCTCGCCCTTGATTCTGCAGATTGTTCTCCATTCCTACTGTTCCCGCATCGCCATTGAAGCCAGTAGGTAAGACTACAGGATTATGATTCATCAGCGAAGGAGCAGTACTCACATTCTCAGCCAAGTCATGGAGATAACCATTGTTGTCTCCTCTTTGTGTAGCTTTTGGTTTGTAGAGATTGTTGGGTGGATTAAACTGGTCTTGAGTGTTCAGAACCTGCTGCTGCATCCGGTTATAACCCGAATAAGGACCCATTAAACCGGACATACCAAAGGGTGTAATAGATTGGTAGGCTTTATAAGGACAAGTCATTTGGTGGATCTCTCTTTTGTTCCTGTCATGAAATCCCATCCTTGGATTGCTATAAGGACAGAGAGTGTTCTCACAAGTTAGGATTTTTGGAGGCATTGACATCCCAAAATCTCCTTCAAACTTCCTCTTGTAAACAGATTTGTATTTGTTGTCAAATTCAGGATAATGCTGATTGAGCCGATTAGATCCACCAATCCCTTCAACATAATAAGTTGCAGATTCAGGAAACAGAACACCCGCATCGCCACTGGCTCCAGGAACAAGAAAACTACCAGCATTGTTGTTGTTGTTGTTGTTGTTGTTTTCCTTAGATAAGGCAGAAGGATAAGGTTTTTGATCAACAGTTGCGGCCTGTTCTTGGCTAAGAACAGAGAGCCATAAAGAACCTTCTCTAGAAGTCATTTTTTCCTGCAAACTCCTAGACCGCCTCACGAGATTCGGTATGTGGCCAATGTCTGAAGCCATATGTCTGATCACACCAATCAAAACACCAACTTTCCAGACCTTCTTGAGATCATGAGGCTTCTTGTAAGGAGGAGGAAGTCCTCTACAATTCTCTGGTATAGGCAACTGATCCCAAAAGTCTTCTTGTCCTGTTGGCCACCAAGGAGGAGTCAAGCCTTTCTCCAACGGAAACCGCCTCTGCGGAGGACTGCAATGAGGCAACAAGGCAGATAAAAGAGCTCCAAGAGTTGTATCCTGAAGCTCAAGCAACTTAAGTGCAGTACAATCCCCAAACTCAGACCCTAAATGACTTCCAACAGAAGCATCCATCTCCCTTTGGTGCTTCATTACAGCAGCTGGTCCATTCCTATCAAACCTCACTTTGTCTTTCCACCATTCACGGAGACTATCAGAAGACCCCGTTACAGTTTTCCCATCCTCCAACACAATCCCGTAAACGAAACCTTGAGCTTTGCAAAGCTCCATTGCCATAGACATGTACTTCAAGATCCCATCTTGTGCCTGGTACATCATCTTCTTACTCGAATGCTCACCACCATCATCATCTGGCTGCTTCAACGATCCTCCTCCACTCTTGGCCATCTCCTTGAGCCGCTTTAAACGCTGCTGGTCTATCCAGATCTTCCTCTCAAGCTCCTCTATATCCATTTCTCCATCACTCAGATCCTCGTGCAAAGCAGGAAGAGAATCATAACGACGCGCATGTCTCTCGGTAAATGGAGGCACCGCGCTACAAAGGAAACCTCGATAACTGTTGTTGTTGTTATACATATTTCAGACACTGCAGAAACAAAAAAAAAATGGCATGAAAAATATGTTTTATTTTGAATGAAATTGCATAATCATCAAGGCATATTAAATAAAAAAAAAAAACAGAGACTGTTTATGAAAATATCCAGAGATCTAAATTGTGAAAATAAAATTCTTATGAATACAAGGTTTAGAGATCCAGTTTCAATCATTTGCAATATAAAAACTACAACAAGAGATTAAATACATACAACAGGAAAAAAAATAAAAATAAATAAAAAAATAGAGAAGCTAAAAGATGCACAGAGGAGATTTATTGTCTATCCTGTAATAGAAGATAAAGGCACATATTTTTGAAGCTCTTAATGCACTTTCCCCAGACATTAAAACTAAAAACAATCCTTTTTGTTGAACACTCATCAATTTCTCAACAATAAATTGTTTTTGTTATATAAAAACAACACAAACAAAAAGGAACAGAATCTAAGGAAGAAGAGACAGAATTTACCCAGATAATTCTTCAGACTTTTTTGTTGTCTCAAACCAAAGAAGCAACTGGGACCCCTGAGAAAGAAAGGACAGAGACAGATATGTATATATTACTAAGAGCTGGGATTAAATAAGAGGCTGTGAAAGGGGCTGGTAAAAAAAAAGTCATGCTAAACGGCACATACTTGTTGGAAGAATATGGTAAAATTTTCATATTTATCTTCTTTGGGTTTCATTCCATTTCTGGTTAAGATTTTGATTTCACTAAAAAAATTTAAAAAGTTTTAACGGACCCAAAAATCTTAAATTTCCGCCCAACCTTACCATGGTAAATATGAAAATAAAATTGTGTCTACTATAAGAATTAAGTACCAAATATCGATATAATTTCAAATGCAAAATTTACGCGCTAAATTATTATACTGCGTAAAAATTTATAATGGTGAAAATAATGTTTACAATGTCGTTTATTCAGATGTCTAAATAATTATTTCTATATATAAATTTAGTGTTTTCCTTAAAAGAATTTAAAAGTTCAAATACCAAATGTAGATACAATTCTCTAAAATGCAAAAAATCATGTTTCGCGCTAAAAAATTGCAGCAGGAGAAAATCATGTTTCGCGGAAAAATTATGTTTCGAGCGAGAAAATCATGTAACGCGGGAAAAATTATGTTTCGCGCTATAAAATTGTGGCGCGAAAAAATAATGTTTCGCACTCTAAATTTTTTAAGAATTTGTTGGTAAGGAATAAATTACATATTTGTTTTAGTGAGCTGCTATACCTAAATATTTCGGTTTATAAAAACAAATCACCTTTTACAAATGGTAATTTAACAAACAACAACATATTCAGATTAAAACCTTTTATTTAAAGTGTAAAAAAGTATGTATTTATGCACAATTTATGTATTGTATTATACTAATTTTCTTGAATAAAACGTAGAAGTAATTGTTCACAATGACTTCAGCTGAGATTTGTGTAGTTCAGTAGTTCTAACAACTCATGCGAAATCTATCCGTACTAAAATTTTATTGCACTTGCACATACTAAAATTGAGCGAGACCAAGGGGTATTTTGCATCGTTTTGTACCGCTTTGATTTTATTTGGAACAATCTTATCATTTTTACATATCGTTCGTTTTCAACTTTTCATGATCACTACAAAAATGGTGGACCTTTTACCACAAAGGTAAAAAAAAAGTTACCAATCAAATTGGTTGGTAGTTTTCTTACCGATGTACTTTAATAAAAAAAATAAAAAAATCTGTAAGTAACGGAACAAAATGGGTAAAAAAGGAAAAAAATGTTGCCAGCACCCATTAAATTTTATACATTTATTAGCATGCATGTATTTCACTTTATTAATTTCAACTCGTTTGTAGTTTTCTTACTGATGTACTTTAAGAATAAAAAAAAAGTCTGGCAAGTAACGGAAAAATGAGAAAAAAAAAAGGAAAAAAATATTGCCAGCACCCACTAAATTTTATAGATTTACTATCATGCATGTATATTTCACATTATTAAATCAAATTGGTTGGTAGTTTTCTTACTGATGTATTTTAATAATAAAATACAAAATCTGGCAAGTAACCGAAAAAATGAGAAAAAAGGAAGAAAAAACAAATGTTGCCAGCACCCACTAAATTTTATACATTTATTATCATGCATGTATTTCACTTTATTAAGGTTTTAAAATACTAATATTTAAGAAATTCTTAAAAATAACTCAAATTTATGGTACTCTTCCAATTATATTACAGAATTTTTAAAATTTTAGAATGATAAAAAAACATTAAATTTTACTTTAAAAAAGGTAAATGATATATATATGAAATTTGTATAATACATTTTTTATCAATAATATGAAATCGAAGGATTTGAATTCGGATGATGATACAACGACAATACACTTAAACCACGATTGACACTTTTTTTTTTAGTTTTTATTTTCAAAAGTTCTATATGAGTAATATAACAAATATATACTGTTTATTATCCTTAAATGCATTAAACTAAAATCTTAAAACATACTTGGTGACTTTAGAATATCATTCTAATTTTTTTTTATGTTATATAGGTTTTACAAACATATTTCCATTTTACCATTTTGTGATACATTAAATTAGTATATAGTAGATATAACAGTCTTAACTGCACAAGTTCTTAATATTATAAATTAAAAGTTCCATATATAGATAAGTATTTTGTGTTTTAAAATATATAATTTATTTTTTTCTAGGTATTTAATAGTTGTGGATATTGGCTGTAGATTAATAGATTTTGACTAGCACTACTGCCCATATTTTTTTTCCATTCCCCCTAAGCATTAAGTAAATTTTTTTAATATAAAATTAATGTTTCCATAAGAAATAACTTTTGTTTTTAGATAAAATAAATAAAATCTAAAAAACAAGAGAGGAGAAAAAGAAAAAAAAATATGTTATCCATTAGACTAAATAATCTATAGCAAAGGCACAAGTGGATAAGTGGTTGCTCCACATCCAGGGACGGATCCATTGAGAGATTAGGGGGTTCACCTGACCCCGGTTAAATAGGTAAATAACTTTTTGTGTAAGTAAATTTAACAAATTTCATCAGCAAAGTTGGTAATTTTATATGTAGTGACACCCCATATCTTTTGTTCGATACCCTCAAATAACACTTTTGGATTTAATTTTTCCTTTTTTTAACAACTTATATACGTCACTTCTGCTTTATATTTATGTCTTTAAATAATTTTCACAAGAATAACAGCAAATTTGTGACTTAATATACACCATTTTCTTAATTAAAAATAACATCATTTTTATTTGGTTAGTGTTTATGTAACTATTATCATGTACAAAACATAAATTTTATTATACAAATTTAAAATTTATTTGACTCCGATAAAATTAATTTTTAGGTCCACCACTGTCTACATCTATGGTAATTTTATATGATCATTTCACCACTCAGGTTCAAATTGGGTGTTTCTCTAAAAAATTGAGAAAGTGTTATTCTTCTTAAATGGGGATTTGGACTATTGTGCCGGCCCCTTATGGTTCAGCGATGACAAGAAGATTATACAATGTATATCTTTTGTTTAGTTAGAAAAAGAAAACTAAAGCATCTTAGAGACATAAACTAGACCGAAATACTAAAAATTATTTATTTATTGTGTGTATATGATTTTTTCTGTTAAAAATGACTGAAGTAAATATAACTACTATGACGAAATTTTTTTTTGTCAAGTAGTTAACGGTCAATTTTTGTGACTTTTTCACCGCAGTTCGACTCCAATAGGTTGCGTTATCTTGCAAAATAGGATTTAGGCTATAAATCGGACCTTGTCAATTCAAATGATGTAAAAAAATAATAACTACTATGACAAACAAATACAATTAAGACCATCTGCAATCATCCCTAATTTTTGAAGATAATATTATTAAAAATGAAGGAAATCATTTTCCAATGGTTTAGTAGTGTATCGTATCTGAGGGAATATTATTCATAAAACTCACATTATTCTTCAAAATGATATATCATTGGAGAATTTAAAGTCACCATTAGAAAATAAAATGGATTTTTAAAAATAAATAATAAGTAGTAAATAAGAATATATTTGAAATTTGATGACAAAAAAAAGAAAAGAATATACTTCAAATTTTCTTCTTTGAATAAAAATATGAGGGAACCTATTGGGAAAAAAAAATCAAACTCATTTTAGTGTTACTTCATTTTGAGGAAATAAAATAAAAATAACCATTATAGATGCTCTAACCAAATCACATTTTCGATGTGTCGACAAAAAGTAATCACATCTTTGATGGACATAAGATTGTTCTAACAACACAAAAATACCGAAAGTGTAGCTATCTAATTGTGACATTTCTAATGCACGAATAGTTTTTTTTTTAGAACTATTAATAAATATGCTTTAAAAAAAATTGTCCCATTAAATTCACTTTCGCTTAGGAAAGTTTTTTTCATATATAAAAGCGCTTGGACTTTTTTGGGGTTACTAATCTTCGAAGACAGAGCCTTTGCTCCAGAAGATACGCTCCTCAAGGCGATCGTGGAGGCCAGAGAATGGCAATTAGCTCAGGAGAAGATAGTGGCTGAAAACCCAACTCCATGCAGCCTCCCGTTCAAACCCCCTCCGCTGGAAGCCATCATTTGTAACACAGACGCGGCTTGGAGACTTGAAGACAAAAGAGCGGGGCTAGGATGGATTTTCAGTGACCATGAGTCAACCATCCTCTTGCAGGGATCTTCCTCCCAATTTAACGTTGCATCCCCTCTGATGGCAGAAGCTTTAGCAGTACTTGCTGCTCTTAAGCATGCTCGAGAACAAGGATGGAACAAAATTTGGCTAAAATCAGACTCTCAGAAGCTGATTCGAGATTTGAATTCAGGGATCAAGCGAAAGGAGCTCTATGGAGTTACGTCTGATATCGATTCAATCTCTGCTACTTGTAATATTCTTGTCTTTTCGTTTACTCCAAGGAATACTAATGGACTGGCAGATAGTTTGGCCAAAGAGGCCCTTGTAAACTCTCTCCTTAGTCGGTTTTAGCCGTGAGGCTTTTAATGAAGTTATTTGATGATAAAAAAAAAAGGGATTTTTTTGGGGTTAATTAAAGTGTTGATTTGTTTGTTACTTGCATCATATGAAATTTTGTAATTTGCAGTCGAGGAACTTCTATCCGTCTCACAAAAAAAAAAAACAATATCAGATTGTGAGACTTTAATTAAACTCAGATTTCATAATCCTTAAGCCATACTAAGAGCATCTCCAACGCAGAACGGCAAACGCCATATTTGGCGTGGAAGAGCTTCAACCGGATGCCAATCTCCACGGCAAACGCCATATTTGAAGAATCTTGAACAGTGATGCACCAAAAATGGCGTTCCACTGTTCACCACGCCAAACACCAAATTTAGCGTTTGGCGACTTCTCCAACCGGACGGCAACGGCAAACCAAGGAGGAACAAACTCTTCAGCCATAGGATTAAGCTTAGAGAAAAGCTCTTGAAGCTCTCTCATATCACGCTTGTAGCTCTCTCCACCGTCAACGCCGTCGGATCTCGCCACGTCTGACCCGATCTTGCTATAGATTTCACCTAAGAACTTGCTCGATCCTTGAGTGATGGCTTTAATTATCAGAAGATACGCCGGAATCTTGACTTGTCATTGAAGACGGTGGTGAAGATGGCGGCTGGATCACGACTCCTCCTGCTTCAGCAACAGCTCCAGTCTCAACTACCGCCATGATCAAAGAGGAATCCAGAAATGAGTGAGGAATCAGCGATCGGAGTAGATTTGAGGAAGAAAAGGAGAGGAATTGGCGATCGGAGACGATTTGAGGAAGAAAAGGAGAGGAATCGGCGATCTCAACAAGGAAAAGAAAAAGGAGAGAGAGAAAAAAGAAAACAAAGATTAAAGAGTTAAAATGAGAGGATCGTTGTTAATTAATGTGTGTTGATGAGAGTGATTAAGTAAGGATTTGTTGAGAATCCGAAAATGAGTTACTACTCCTACTCACTCTCGTCAATTTTTTTTTTTTACATTAGATCGAGATTGTAATTTTTAATTGTAATTTTTTTGCAATTTTTTTTTAATTATTAATTGTAATTTCTTTAATTATCTTTTGTAATCGTATTCCAAATGAAGTAATAAAAAAATTAGTTTCTTAATTATTAATCATAACGTTTAATTAAATTAAAAATAGTTAAGAAAATCTTATATTTAATAATATAATATTAAAAAATATTCTTTTGGTGTGAGATTTGGTGTTATAGGTTGGAGATGAAAAACACCAAAACACTAAATTTGGTGTGATTTTCACACCAAATTTGATGTATGGGTTGGAGATGGCCTAACAAGTATCAAGTGACATCTATAAATTGTCGGTTTCTCATCGCAAGATGTTATATAAATTAGTTAATAAATCATGAAAGGTTGACCTTCAATTATTGATGATATATTATATCTGTTTGTATAACGGTCAAAGTGCTAGATGAGATAAACAGGATAATGAAACAAATCATATTTTCATTTATTTTATGGTTATCCTTGAGAAATGTCAACTAAAAATCTAAATATCATGTTTGATTTATGTTCAAATGAAATACCGTATTTAGTACAACTGTAAATTACACGGTATATAACCCTATTTAAATCAAAGAAAAACCATACAACCACGACGTTTTTACTATTTTTTTGTTTAACATAATGTTCTCTTGGAGAAAATGTGGAAGAGTTCAATTCAAAAAAAAAAATTGTCGAAGAGGAGTGAATTGAACCAATAGGAAAGTAAAAAAATGCCACGCAGGCACGTTTCGTCGCCATCAGTGATTCTTCAAACTGTCTGAAACGTGTTTCCCGGGATCTTTTTGTCGGCTACTCCACAATTATTGGAGCTCTCGTCGTTTTCCTAACTGAGTAATGTTTACTAATATAGTAATATGAAATGTGCAACTGTCTATCGTACACCTTAACCAACTAACGACCATTCGTGAATTGTTATTTTAACCTCATTGCCTTTGGCCTATATATGTCTAATGTCTGCCTTACTTAGTCCCCATGTGTTCCCAATGGTCACCAAAATGATTCAAATTCATGAAATCATGTAAATACGCTTTTAATTTCTTGTCTTTTCATTGGTACACAACATTTTTGTTTTCCATTTGAAACATTATATAATTTACACATCGGATAACAGTTATGAATACTTAAAATGACATTTATTATCCAAGCCGTAAAAGATCCATAACATTGTTATATGCCATGGCATTGATTAATTCATATTGTAAGCTTTACTATAACATTTAAAACATTAAGTGTTTAATATTTTCGCAATCATGAAATATATAGTGGTACGATTTTCTACTGTAACCAATAATGATACTTATGTAAATTTCATTCATAGTTCATTAATAGAGTTCTCTATTGGCGGCACTGTTCTGTATATACATCTCTTGACGTCAGAATTTTCTTGTCGGTGAATTGACTCCATTTGTGTTGGATTACATTTACATATGTTGGTTTCAACTTTCAAGACTTACTTGTTTTATCTGCTTTATCATATGAGTTATAAATATAACTATGAACTTTGAATTTGTGATTCGTTTTGAAATTATTAGACATATCCCGAACATAGTAATGAACAGTTTGACATAAAATGGTGTTATCGAATTGCGAGACATCGCGATTTTTATCTGTGAATTGTGGGGCGTATCGGAAGTTTACATTTGTTATGTCTCCACAACTTTTCTACCTTGGAATGTCTTTAAGCTCTTAACAAGGCCCAAGCCATGCGTGACATGTAAGCCTCTATGTGGCTGTTATTTATATATATTTTTTTATATAATATAAGTTAGTTTAAGATTTTGGTCCAAGATTCAATTCAATTTTAGAGAAAAATAAAAAAGTCAATCAAAATCATTTGAAACTAGTCGTATTGCAATGAAGAGAATTAAGACTTTATTCACCTAACACCACAACTAGTTTGATTAAATCCAGCACAATCTCTTCTATTACATGACTAAATACTTCTGTATCTACAAATTATTATTATTATTAAATCTGAAGCTTGCATACAAACATATGAACTCAACATTATTTATATATAAACTTGTATTTGACCAAGTTTTAATCAAATGTACATAATTTTTTGTTTTGATATAATGTTTTAACATTGAGTTTTCGGTTTAATTCAAAATTCAAATAATTTGGTTCGATAACTAAATTTCGACTTGTTCTCTTTCCAGTTTTCACCATGTCAACTCCATTGGTCTACTTCTATTCCTGGTTGGATCAGAAAAACGAAACGACCTGTTGAACCAACTCAAGTCAGAGCAACCCACTATAACCGACTAACCAACTATATAATAACATGAACCAATCTTCGGTTTACAACACGGAATACAAGAAAAACAAAAGGTACACTCATAAAAAAACCGCCAGAGACAATTACTGATTACTAAACATACTAATGGCGGTTCCGATTTATAAGAAATTGTTTGGTTAAACCACAACCCAGTGCCTCATCAGGAATATAACCGATCCGTTTTAATCCCTCAGCGAAAACCACACCCATACCCATATGCAAATGCGGTTCAATGTGACAATGAAAAAACCAAACCCCAGGATTGTCCGTTACAAATCTTAACGCCGTCCATCCATAAGGAAACAACGCCACCGTATTCCGTAACGGCGGGTTCCTCAGATTATACGACTTCTCGTCGATTCCGGGCCGGAATTTCCCTTCGCCGTAACCCAAAACCCAGAAATCGTGACCATGAAGATGCCACGGATGGATCTCGCTAGCGTTTGCCTCTAAAGCGTTTGCGTTTTGAATAACCACGTCGACGGTTACGTTAAACGGGAAAATGTAAATCCCGTTTCCTTGGGTAGTGTTAGGAAACGGCGGTGGATTCATGATATCGTAATCCATCGGATAATTCCTCGGCGGCGATTTCCAGTTGAATGCATTTTTCAATTTGTATTTAACAGATCCGAGATACGGCGTTCCCGGAACCGTAAGAGAGACGTTGTTGATAGACCATTTCGTGAATCCGTCGAGCTTATTCTGAGTGTTGAGGAGGATCAACCGTTTTCTGAATTTCAATGGCGGCGATGGAGTTCCCATCGCTGCGTAGATCTTCTTCGCGAAAAGTTTGCTCCGATTGAAATCGTTCCATTGCGGAGTCACCGGCGGAGAGGAAGAAGGGAGTTTGGAAGCAGGGGCAGTTACGTAATTTAAAATAGTGAGTGCTGGTGGTGTTTTGGGTTTCCGGCCACGGACGCCGACGGAGATCCAGTAGTTTTGGGAAGGGTCTTGATCGGTGGTTAGGAGTACGGAGTAGCTCTCGCCTGAATATATGTCGATATCGTCGGTGGTGAACGGCGTAATGTAGTTGCCGTCGGCTTCTACCACCACTAGCTTGTGTCCCTGCACGTGTAAAATTTAGCACACGTGTGATCATAACGTTTTAAAAGAATAAAAATACTGTATGGTGTGTTTGATATCCTTGGACCGATGCGTATTATTAGGCCCTTGTAAATGGGCCTATATAGCACAACTTAAGAAGATCCGCTATTTTGTAGTATTTTTTTGTTTGTTTGTTTCTCTGCTTATTATTAGTTTTGTGACTTTTATTATCTCGTAAAATCGGAAAGGGATACAACAAAACGTTTAAAGAATAACAAAAATTAAGTTGAAAATTAAGATATGATGAAAATAAAATTTTGGATAACAGAAATGATAATTACTCTTATATTTCTTCTTTTTCGTTATTTTATTTTTACTCTAGAAAATTCACAAATTGATATTAAGATGTGTGTTCCACATCTTAATTTCTTTTTCTTTGAGGAATTTTTACTGTCGAAATTCCACAATTATTGAATTTTTAGTTTGTAAAAATTCCACAAATTGAGACTAAAACTAAAAATATTGAAAATAAAATAAAGAGAACTATTGAGGGAATAGCCAAAATGACAGTTGTTTTTTAGTGTAGCAAAAATGAGTTGGGCATTTAGTTGGGTCTGAAAAACTCTGCAGTCATGTCAGTTTTTAACATTAAAACAATCTTTTTTTTTTTGGGTGATTGATTGAGACCAGTCCAACAAGAATCCCTCTCTCCACGGGACGATTAACGTACACACACATCTCAATTTGTGGAGTATTATTTTTGCAATGTGGGGCTACTCCATCACTTTGCAGTCTATCTCTATCAATAGATTTTATTTTTATTTTAGAATTTTCTGATAAATAACGAAAACATAGAATTAAAGTGTAAATAAATAATAAAAACCTGAACAGCTAAGTTGAGGGAAGCAAGAGCGGTGGTGCTAGCGAGTCTGATTCGGTAAGTCTTGTTAGGCTCCACGTTGAGTTTTTGTGGTGCGCACTGATCACCTTCTTTGAACGTGCACATAGGTAACGATGTGTTGCTAACTTGCGCCGCCAATGAACAATTGAATTGTCCCCTCCCATTTATCAATATGCTCTTCAATTATTCATAAAATGAAATGATAAAATTATTAGAAGAAAACAAAAAAAACCTCAAGTGGCCAGCCAATCTATTCACAATAAAGGAAAGATGATGGTTTATTTACATTTTATGAAATTGCTAGAATCCACTTTTTAAAAAGAAACAGAGAAACCAATATGTCGTCTTTAGATTAATTAGATTGCTCGTGCCTATTGCTGTCTCATTCAATCTCCACTATCAAAAAAAGAAATACGGACCTGCTACTTTTTGTATTTATTCTTTTAAAATTAATATTAAAAATCAGAAAAGTACTTTAAAACAATAAAACTTGTCTAGTAAAGTCAAATATTATATAAGAAAGAAATAAAGAACCTGAGGTTCACCGATCCAGCGCATAGGTCTGGAAGAAAGACCGAGTTCTTGGGAGAGAATATTCTCATGCCACCAGTCACTTAGTAAGAGATTAAACTCTCCATCGTATCTCAACCTTTCTCTCTGTCCTTCCGCCACGTCGATAATCAGAGATCCGTATAGCCCAGCTGATCTCTGCATGCCGAAGTGTCCATGGTAGAAGTGTGTTCCCGGCTGCACCGTATCATTTTTTATTTTTTATTTTATTTTTGTCAAGTTGCACCGTATCATTACTTTTTTTAATATAATTAAAATAAAAGAAACAAGAAAATGTTACCTTATCAACAGTGAATTTGTAGGCAAAAGTCTCGCCAGGGCTAATGGGACATTGGGTTACTCCGGCTGCTCCATCTGCCCATGGAGTTCCCAACTATTTTCACAAAAAACAATTAGTTAATTATTCACTAATCTACTTTTATCTTAATCTACTAACTTTAAGCTGAATTATGCATGTAAAAGAATGCGAGATATAGAGAAGTGTTCATAAGCCAGAGAGAGACCAAACTTAAACTGCTTTCCATAGAAAAATAGTAATAAAGCTTTAACTATTAATTGTGTTCAAGGGGTGATAAATAAAGTCAATGGAAAAAACCAAGGTCGTAAATGTAGTGGTCGTAAATATTGGCATGTGCCTGTAAAACCATTATTTCTGCAACTTCACCGATATTTTCTTCTTTATATCACCCAACGACAAACCAATTAATAATACTTTATACGATGGACACAATTATTTGATGCTTATGGATAAAGAAAAAAAAACAAAGCTGAAGAAAATTTAAGATCTGAACTAGTTCATATGGTGAGTGATGATCTGAGTTGTTGATGATCATCACTTCATGTATCCGACGTTATAAACATTTCTCTAGCTAATGCGTTTTAAAATGCTCGGCCTTTCCAAAAATGAAAATTTTTTAAAAAGAACTCGCCACTTCATAGATCTATAACTAGATGGATTTGGGTTTAGGTTCCGGTAATAATAATAAAAAAGGAACCTGACGGATTCCATGCCAATGGATGACAAGGCCTTCGGTAGTGAGTTTGTTGGTGAGATGGACAACGATGATTTCTCCGGCGACGGCGTGTATGGTGGGGCCAGGAAACGTACCGTTGATGGCCATGACGGGGCCTTCTTTACAGTCCGGCATCCCGAACTTGTACTCAACCTCCCAATAATACTCTTTCGTGGCGACAGGCGCCGTGTGGATGATCAAGACAGCCACCACCACTATCCACCACACACCCATTGGCTTATGTATGTGAGTGATGATGTATGCTCATCTCATCACAGAGATATATATATAGAGGAAGAAAGAGGGAGAGATAGTTGGCAAAACCATAGATTGGGTTTTTTGGTCAAAAAGATAAGTAGTATTTTACTTTTCTTTATTTTTGGGGTTTTAGAAATGGGCACAATGTTGATGGTCATAATTATGATCGTGTAAACAATCAAAATATCTCAAGAAGATTCGGTGAGGTAGTGATCTCATGTTACATGTTTTTAGGGTGACTGGTTGAATTTGTCTTAGACGGTGAGATCACGTTCACAATCTTTATAATGCCAAACTTTATCAAGCTCACTTTCTTGGTAGGTTTTGAAATAACATGTAAGTAAAGTTATCACATAAAAAGCCTATGTTTTAGTTAGATGTCAAAATTATATCCGTCTTTCTTGTGTATATTTTTATATAATCGATCATATTATTCTTTTGTCAACGTAATTAATCGTATCAAATTAAAATTAATGTAATATTACTTTACAGCTGCGCATCACGTCTATAAGACTAAAACTATTTACGGTGACATCTGTCTTTTCCCCTCGTGGCTCCAAACAATCTCATGAAAAAAAATTCTTTTGGTAAATCTCATGGAAAGTGTTGACATAAGTCACGTACGTAACAGTTTATTGTCTGAAACGTTTTTACTTTTGAATTAAAGTTTATGAAAACCTAATGTCAAGAATTTGTCCAACGGTTTACGCCAAATTCAACTCTAGTAAAGTGCGTATGTGTGAAATGATGAAATTATTTTGACGAAAGCTTCAAGAAGAACTCGTGCAAACTATCAAAATCATTTGTAATATAATTTTCCTTTTGAAATTTCTTTTTCCTCTATGACCTGGAAAGGAATGGTTACCCCCATGTATTTCGAATTCTGATACCACAATAATTCATACTTTTAGACTATTTTTAAGAAATTATATATGTATTGTTGTGTCTTTGATAATGTTCTGTTTTTTTTTTGTTGTTGATAATGATGTTCTTTTTTTGGAGTTTAAATACTTTCGGCGACCTATAATAATCTTAATCAGTGGAAAAGTTTGTATGTCCAAACAAATTTATATTATTTGTGATTATATCACTTACAAATAAATCGTTCTTAAAACAATTAAGTTCTCCAAAGAGTGTGTGTTTCAAGCTTCGGGTCCAAACTCCTCTGTAAAACGACGAATTACATATGCGATATGTTTCTAACAACATTTGTTTGGCCCCTCAAAAATACATGTCTCTAACAACATTTTAACAGCTAGACATTCAATATTCTGGAAAAAAACTTAAAATTACAAAAACATTTTAATATTTGGAATTTAACACTAATACCATTTGGAATTTAAGTCGCTTAAAACATCGTTGAGTAAGTTGGTGTAGTCGTGTAGAGACTCATTAAGTTGTACATACAATAAATTAAATTGTTAGAGAAGACGAAAATCAGCTTATCAAATCGTTTTTATATTTAAAATAAAATAAAAGCAAACCAGTTTGATCTACAATTAACTTCACTGTTTTTTGTTTCAAATGGAAGAGCCACTTAAGAGGCTAAACTTTGATCACCATGGCTAATAGCCTAATACAGATGATATAAATTTTATCATTTTCATTTTGATGTTCTCGTTTGTGTTCAGAGCCGACCCAATAATAAATCATGACTAAAGCAAAAAAAATATTTTTGGCCCATCTATAACCATAAATAGAAAAACAAATCACAAAATTCAATGATATTAATCAAACCCAGCAACTTAAACTAAGAGATAATGTCAATAACCACTACACCACAACATATTTTACACAATTTGATACCCCTAAAAATATTAATATTATTCTGCTACCTAAAGCAACTGCTTGTTGGACTTTAAATCAAGGCCAAATCTGCTTGTGTTTCCCACTTGTTTTAAATGTGTATGTTCTTTACCATCGGAACTAGAAAAAGTCACTTGGTTTCGAAGAAATAAACTCATGATATAACAAAACCTTGTATAGTTTGGTTGAGAGTTGTGTTAGAATCGCCCGTCGTATTAAGTTCAATAGAATGTATGTGTAACTTTGTAAGTTGTCGACAAATTAAAACCGCTCATGATACACAACAAAATTACTGTATTGAAAACTTCACATCCACAATAAATTATTTTAATTCATGTATTCAGAATTCTTTGATTAATCAAATGATTAGGACATCCTAGGTAGAGTCCACCAACAATAGAATTAAAGTATTTGCTTGGATCTAGTAAATTTCAACATCCTTATATTTGTCCGAAAAGAATTTAACAACCCAACGAAAAACACACATATCTAAATTATGTCACTTAGGGGGATTATTGATAGATAGATTTCCTAAGACTTTAAAATTTTTGAACATCAAACATATTTGATGCTACATTGGTTCAGTGCCGGTTTACTTAAGGACGGCCCCGGTTCATGAGCCATTTCCTGGTTAATCCACAACCGAGCGCCTCGTCCGGTATCTCCATCTCAGTGATCCGGTCTAACCCCTCGGCTAAAACCACACCCATACCCATATGCAAATGCGGTTCAATGTGGCAATGAAAAAACCAAACCCCAGGATTGTCCGTTATAAATCTTAACGCCGTCCATCCATAAGGAAACAACGCCACCGTATTCCGTAACGGCGGATTCTTCAAATTGTACGTCTTCACGTCAATTCCAGGCCGGAACTTCCCTTCGCCGTAACCCAAAACCCAGAAATCGTGGCCGTGAATATGCCATGGATGGATCTCGCTGATTTTACCTTTCAAGACGTTTGCGTTTTGGAGAATCACGTCGACGACGATTCCATAAGGGAAACTGTAGATTCCGCTACCTTTCGTGGTGTTGGGATTCGCCGGCGGTTTCATGATGTCGTAATTATCTATCGCGAACGCCTTTGCCGGCGATTTCAAATCGTACGCTGATTTTAAACCGTATTTGATAGATCCGATGTACGGCGTCACCGGTACGGACAATGAGACGTTGTTGATTGACCATTTAGTGTAATCGTCTAACAGATTCTGTGTGTTGAGGAGGAAGAGCTGGTCGTCTGCTTTCGTCGGCGGTGGTGGATATCCCTTCGCGGCGAAGATCTTCTTCGTGAAGCTTTTGCTTCGTTCTGTGTCGTCCCACCTGGGAGTCACCGGCGGCGGATGAGATGGGCGTGCTTCAGTGGCATCCACGTAATTTAATACGGTTAGTGCTTGAGAAGTGTTGGGTTTCCGGCCACGAACACCGACGGAGATCCAGTACTTCTTGGATGGAAATGAATGGGTTTTAAGAAGAACGGAATATGTCTCGCCGGAATAGATGTCAATGTCGTTGACGGTGAACGGTGCGACGTAGTTACCGTCGGCTTCAACGACTTCTAGCTTGTGTCCCTGCACGTGCACAAAAACCACACGTGTGACCGTACTAATTAATGTACGTAATGCACATAACTTTCTCACTATTAATGTCATGAAAGTATAATTTGTCAAATTAAAATACTTTTATACTTCTAGCTTCATTCTTCGCATGTATCTCATGTGTAAATGAATCTAGACAAAGTTACACATTCAATAATTTTTTTAAAAACAAAAGACAACTTATTGGAAGAAATTAACAGTGAACTTAAACTTTATCTAAAAATATATCCCAAATCAATGATAAACATTCATTTGATTCAAACATATATATAAATCCAAACCAGAAGTTAAGTTATGCCGGATCAATACTATATCGATTTTAATGTGAAGTAAAATTGAACCATAACTTGGATTAAATGAATACACCTAAAGAAAACATGTTAGAAAAGTTAAAACAAATAAACTTACTTGAACGGCCAAGTTAAGGGAAGCAAGAGCAGTGGTACTAGCTATGCGAAGACGGTAAACTCTATTACGCTCGACTCGTAGAGTTTGAGGTGCGCACTCATCATTGTCTTTAAACTTGCATACATCTTTCTCCCCTCCTTTTCTAAAATACGCAGCCTGTGAACAATTGAACTGTCCTCTTCCATTGATCAATAGGCTCTGAGGCTCGCCGATCCAATGCATAGGCCGAGAGGAAAGAGCAAGTTCTTGTGAGTGAATGCTTTGGTGCCACCAGTCACTAAGCAAGAGGTTAAACTCTCCATCGTAAACTAATCTCTCTTTGGGTGATTTCACTATCAACATTCCGTAAAGTCCAGCCGATCTTTGCATTCCGTAGTGTCCATGGTAGAAATGTGTTCCTGCCTTATCGACAGTGAAATTGTAAGTGAAAGTCTCGCCAGGGTTAATAGGACATTGCGTCACACCCGCTGCTCCATCTGCCCATGGAGTCCCTCTCTGTTTCCATTACACAATTCATTTTTAAAAAATTAATTATACAGACTCTATGGTATAAAGTATTATGTACAAACTAATGGCTCATTTAGAAATTAATTAAAGTTTGATTTAACTAAATTTCGTGGAACAGCGGTTCTACAATTAGATACTTTTTAGTAATTTTGCCGAATGACTGAATAAATGAATAAAAAACACGGTTGTACTAAAATTTTGATTGGTAAATAAAAATATGCAGAATTGCGCCATTCTACTGAAACCCAAACATATATTGGTATAGAATAAGCTCCTTGTCACATTTTTTTGGTTAATGCTTGTTTTGACGTTAACATAGATATAGTTGTATAAGATGGAAGAAAATTAAGTGAACAACCTGACGTATGCCGTGCCAATGGATGACAACACCTTCCGTGGAGAGTTTGTTGGTGATGTGGATGATGACAGTGTCTCCGGCAACTGCGTCTATCGTCGGCCCCGGAAACTGGCCGTTGATGGCCATAACAATGCCTTCTTTACAGTCCGGCCACCAGAACTTATACTCAACCTCCCACGTTGATTCTATTACAGCGCCGGACGCCGAGTGAACCACCATCATAATCACCGTTACTAGCCACCACACAACTAACGCCATGGATTTTTTTTTTTTTTTTAGTGGCTGAATACTGTGAATATAGAGGCAGTTTAATTTTGTGTGGATGTTACTGACTGAAGTTAAAAAGTACAAAAGAAAAAGAAAAGACGACAAAGATCGATGAGGCCATGTATCTTGGCAGTTTCGTATGCAGGGCATGGAGTATTTAATGATGATTGCAATCATTTTTTTTTTTTTGTCATCGATTGCAATCATTTTGAACATCTTAATTTGAGAAGAAAAGAAAAAAATAAAAGAAATAGTAATTTCGAATTTGCAAAAATTTAAGTATTTCTGATAAAAACGAAAGAAAGTGACAGTGAAAAGTGTCTTTCACTGAGTGAAACTACAGCAGTTAAAGTGAATGGATGACATCATGATCTCATCTTGTCGACAAGGCAACAACCCGAGTTCACATAAATATTTTTTCCTACTAAACTTCTTTTGTTTGGACTCGATATTTTAATTAAAATATTGAATTTTCAAGTTTTGTTTGATAAAAATTCAAAGTTTCCTTTTTTCAATATATATTATGTCTTTTTAACGTTCTCATCCTTTTCATATGTTTACCCACATTCTTTTGGTTTATATTTAGTAGATTTATTTTGGTTTTTCGGTCATTTTGTCTCTTACAAATTAAATTTCAAATCTACTATAAATTTTGCTTGGTGACTGATATTGCAATTTTGAATAACCGGACTATCAATAACCCCTTAACCGTTATAGTATAAGAAGTGTCGTGATCCATGGATAATTGAGATTTAACACATCAATAATTCAAATTCCAACTTAATCTAAGCAAATGATCAACTTCGTTTTAATGACTAACAACTTAAGTAAGTAAACTAAGCGAACTAAATTATTAAAGATGACTTTAAATGCAATAAGGTAGAACAATAACCATAGGGAATGATTAATGAACAAGGGTGATTACTAAAGCATTAGATAAAGCTTAATTATGACTAATCAATTATTCCATAGACTTTAAACACTAATAACAACTAATCCATTCTCATGACAAAAACATCTTTGCTAAGCAATCACTAAACAGTAATTCTCATTAGTCAATGATTAATAGCAAGCATTAAAAGCAAGTTTAAATAGTCACTAAACAGCCTAGACAAATATTCTCATATGCTAGGAATGAAAAGCTCTTAATAAATTGGTTCAGGAATTTTATCAAACACCTTGTGAGCACGAAAATCCCTATGATTTAAATCAACTTGATCATGGTTCATTTAGCATTAACAACACATATTAAGAATGAAAACATGACTAGCAACCTAAAACTCCATCAATACTATAGCAATCAACCCTAATCCATCACCCCCAAAAGTCCTAAATAGACTACTCACTCATGATCATGTTAACACAAAGCAATGCATCAAATGCTTGGTTAAACATGATTAAGAGATTATATAAATGAAGATTAGAAAAGGAAAATCCAACTTAAACTCAATAGAAATCAAGATCATACAAGGTTTTTTTTTTCTAATCTCTCCCCAATGTCTCCTCCCCTAATCTGGGTTTTGTTTAGCTATTTATAGCCCAAAACTCGGACTGGTTCAACAACAAGAGAAATTCTGGTTAAGTCTGGTTAAGAGGAATTGAATCTGAATTTAAACCATCCCATCGGTCATGCCAGATCGATGGATCTGACCACTGGAGACCATCGGTCTGTCTTCACCGCTGGGAACGACCGCTGAATTCTTTCGGTTATGTTTGACCGCTACAAGTGTCCTCCCAAACTTTCTGTAAGACTGTTGAGAGCTCCATCGGGCTGTAATGACCGCTGGAGGCGACCGATGATCACTTGCGGTCTTGCTAGACCGCTGGAACTGACCGCTAAGAGCTCTCGAACCTTCTAACTCCATCCTTTGCCCCTTCTTGCTAAGTAAATCCACTCCTAAGCTTCCATATCATCTAAAACCTGTAAAAAAACACAAATATACAAACTCTACTCTAATATGCATCTAATGCCTAAAAGTCATACAATAGTTCTATGAAAATGAACCGAAAACAAGCTTCGAAAACACTAAAAATGTAACATATGAATGACATTTTTAGTCACTCAATATTGAAAATGCTTTGAAGTCATTAGACGATTTTCAAAAACAAAAAATAAAAAAAGAGACAATTTTCAAACCATTACATCATAATAATTTTCTCTCCCTCTCTTTTTAAAGATAAAACAATATTTTTTCCTCAAAATGAGAAAACTTAAAGCATTTTCATTGGAAAATACCCAAATTTTTTAAATTAATGTTTTAAAACTAAAAAAATAACCAAGAAAAAAAGACACATTTGACATGAGTATGAGAGACTTTATCATTAGTACAAAAGACCTATATCAAACGTGTATTTTCTCTATTAGTCACATTAAACTTTTAGTTTAATACATTAATTTTAAAATTTTGAAAAGCTCATTTGAGTCTCTCCCAGTATAAATGCTCTTACCTCTATCAAAAAAAAATCATTGGCCCCAAATGGCCAAATGGAGATATTAAGCACGTTTTGCTTTATACAAGCCATAAACTCTTCAAGTGGTTATAAACAGTACTCCCATAAATAGTCTTGTTTAGTTGTTTGTAAATGCAATTTGTTTTATGTTAACATCGCAACGTGATTTTTTTGCTTTTATCAATTCTTATACAGATGAAGTGGACTAACTCACAAAAGGTTCATATGTACCATCTTTATTAATATGCATGTGATGAGCATGTCACGTAACTAGGTAGGTATTAAAAAAAAAAGTAAATGAACAAGTTTTTTTGGTGTAAATTGTTTGATATGTTTTTAAACAGAAACCAGAGTTAGTCAAATCAAACTAAAATTTCAAAATCAATTTTACTGAGTAACCGACAATGAAAGAAATTGACAGTGACAAGTGTCTTTCACTGAGTAAAACTACTGCAGTTAAAGTCGATGGATGGAATCCTGTGAAAGGCACTTATTATACCTCAGCCAACAAGGCAACAATAAGAGTTCACAACTTAACATTAATATTTACTTTAATTTATTTTTCCTACTTTATTTTTTTATTTTTTATAAAAGGCTAATTTTTTCCTTTTTTTTTCATTTCGAACTCAATATTTCAACTAAAATATGGATTTTCAAGTTTCTTTTGAATACGTATCTTTTAATAAAATATCTTGTAACGTTGTGATCGTTTTCATATGTTCGCGCACATTGTTTTGGTTTATTTTGGTTCATTGATCGGTTTGTCTTTTACAAAATAAATTAGAAATCGACCATACAAGTTTATTTGTTTTCAGTCATGCATCAATGTTTTAAAGTCATTAAACCATTTCCACTTCGTCCTTTTATTTCTACAACAAACGCTAAGTGAGGTTGAATTTTTCTTCATCATATTCCCTCATTTCTTTTACTACAAAAATATATTTCAAGTATATTTTATACTCACTTTATTATTAGATTTTAGTAAATCCTTTGTTTTTAAAAATTATAAATTCTAATAACTTATTTTATTTTTAGCAAATTTTCACAATTATGATTTTATCTAAATCAAATGTTTATTATATAATACACTACACATATAGAAAAGCAAAAAACAAAAAACAATAAACTTTTGTGCTAAACATCGCTATTACTTTTTGTGCTTAAAAAGCAATAAAATTATGAAAATGTCTATTTTATTTTGGTATTCTCGCTTGTGTTTCCCATTTGTTTATATGTGTATGTTCTTCTTTACCATTGGAACTAAAAAAAGTCACTTGGTTTCTAAGAAATAAACTCATGATATAACAGAACCTTGTAGTTTGTTGACATAATCGCCCGTCGTATCAATAGAATGTATGTGTAACTTTATAAGTTGTCGACAAATTAAAACCGCTCATGACACACAACAAAATTACTATACTGAAAACTTCAGATCCACAATAAATTATTTTAATTCATGTATTCCGAACTCTCTGATTAAAAAAAAAAGAACTCTTTCATTATGATAAAGAGATCCTAGGTAGAGTCCACCAGCAAGAGAATTAAAATATATTGCTTTCATTTAACAAATTTAAACATCCTTCTATATTTGTCCCAAAAGAATTTAACAACCCAATGAAAAAAGCACACACACTAATACTACACCAAACATACAACATTTAAAGAACGCCGGTTTAGTACCAGTTTGTTTAAGGACGTCCCCGGTCAATGAATCCAACAGAGAATGATGCAGACGTCGCTAGATTTTATTTAAAGATTTTATTATTTTAATTTATTTTATTTATTTAAATTTAATTTTAATTCATTATTTCTTTCTCTTAAATGTAATTTTAGTTGTCAAAATTTTATTGGGTAAATTTAGAAAATGTGAATATAAAGGTTCACTCCTAGGAGTAAACCCAAAATTGTTATATATATATATATGTAGAAAGAAAATCATTGTTTTTAAAAATTTTAAAAACTAACAGCAAAATATAAAATAAAATCAGCAAATTATTATTTATTTAGATTTTGTGTTCTAAGAGGCATTTTTATTTTTGTGTGGATGTTACTAATTGAAGTTAAAAATTACAAAAAAAAAAGAAAAAAGGCGACAAAGATCGATAGGACCATATATCTTGACAGTTCTTATGGAGGGCCTGGAGTATTTAATGATGATTGAAATCATTTTGAACATCTTTGAGAAGAAAATAAAAAAATAAAAGAAACACTAACTTTGAACATAAAACGAGCAATTATTTACGTACAAATACAAATGCACAACAAGAGTTCAATCAAATATTTTTGCCTACTCAATTTTTTCTGTTTGGACTCAGGACTTAATATTTTAATTAAATTAAAATATGGGATTCTCAAGTTTCTTTTTCAAAAGTTGGTTTGTTTGGTAAAAATTCAAAGTTTCTTTTTCAATATATATTTTTAACGTTTTTTATCGTTTTCCTATGTTCGCACACATTCTTATGGTTTATATATATTTGGTAGATTTATTTTCGTTTGTTCGTCAATCTGTTTGTCTAAATTTAATATTTTTTATATAAATAAAATTACATAAGACTACACAAATAGAAAACAAAAATAAGAATAGGTTTTCGACTAAACATCATCATTACTATATTT
>CM051384.1:14496705-14521705 GCA_028015245.1 Cardamine occulta
ATTCCATGGTCAATTCAAATTATGTAATAAAAACGAGCTTTTATATAAAATAAAAAATTATCAAAATAGGGTATTTTCATCCTCTTCTCTTCCAACTTCCATAGGTGGAGCTTCTACGTTATTCTAAGTTTTTTTTTAGCTAGAGGTATTAATTATGTATAAGTGATTTCAATGTTGATTATATTATTATAACTTTTTTTTTGCTATTTACCATTATTGTAATTTTATTTTAGTTGAATAGCTAAATAGTTTATATTTATAAATTGTAAATAATAAACTAAAACTTAAAATGATGTTTAAATATTGAATAACTATATATTTTTTGCTTAGATATAAAATTAAAATATGCAAAATTTAAGGGATCATTTTGTAATAAAAAGTTCAACACTCAAATTAAAACAAGTCTTATGAATAATGTTTTGTTTTGTTTTGATAAAGACCTTATGAATGTTGCACTATATTTGATGTTCATAATCCTTTATTTTTGAAGGAAAATAGTATTTTTCCACAAAATGAGGAACCTTAGCTCTATCAAAAGAAAATCATTGGTCCCAAATCATATCCTCTATCAGATGAGTACCAAACTGTTGAAGATATTAAGTACGTTTTCCTTTATACAAATATACAAGCCACAAACTCTTCAAGTGGTTGCTAGTGTTTTTGGGGGCTAGTTTTACGTGTACCATTAGTAATCATTTAGCCATGAGGCCCATAACCAAAAGTACCTTATATTTAATTTGAGTTCTTAAATTTAATTTTGGTTAGAAAGAAGAAGAAAACCTAATTCCATTTTAAAACATTTTTTCAGTTGTTGTAGAACATAATCGATTTCCCGAAAGTATTGACTTTTCATTTTTCAAAGGCGTCCTATAATTCTGTTATTAGTCCCGTAAACTACCATTAGACGAGTAATCTACAACTCATAAATGTAGTTGTTTTATAAATGCAAAGTGAATAATAAAGCTTCACAATTACCTCTACGAGACACGCAATCAACTCTTGAATGTAGTGTGGTACAAAATGTTGTCTGCCAATTATATACCTGAATTTGTATCTATCACCAATCATAGTTCATTTCACTTTCTTATAACCAAACTTTTACAAACGATTATTTTTCTTGCTTGTAGATTATAATAAATGATTTTACAGATAATTTCCAGAATTTAATACAACCGAATATGTAAGTGTACCGGCACTTACACGACCCTACGAGAATAGGAAACACAGATCAAAAACATTAGTAATTTTTTCTCTCATTTTTGCAAACTCGTGGATCACACAAGTGACTAAGAAAGGACACTATTATTATGTTCTGTCCACGACTATGATATGGATTGAAGAATAGCAGGGACAATGGACAAGAGTAGTTCTAAATAAAACACCCCAATCCTCACCTTTTTTTTGTTTGGGCTCTATATAATATAATAGATGTTACACAAATGTTAATGCATAAAAGGCAAATAACTTGATACCAAACCAATACAAACGTTACTTCTCAGTGTCCCACAACGAACGTTACGCTACGCGAAAGGCGCATTTAGAAATTTTACATACAGACCTTAGGAATTTTTTTTTCTCAATTGAAACCAGATGATTACTGATTCGATTTTTTTTTAACTATTACATATATATACTTATTACATAATAGATGTGATATTTGATAGTGTTCTTACAAGGTCACCCCCCATTTCTTCCTTTTCCAGGTTTTGCCAGTTGTTTCAGGTGCAGTTAGTGTCGTAGCTTGCAAGACCGAGTAATTCCGGTCCCTCCAATCGCGGGTTGTTCTCAAAACTGCACAATTGTTTTGTGTCATTAGGAACAAATGCTCATCTGAAACAACCTATTCAACTGATATCTATAACAAAGACTACTTAAAAGTGCAAATACTATGTAATATGGGTGAGAAAAGAAATGCAAAATGCAGGGGAAACATTATCAATAAAACTTGTTGGCTTAACAAGTGATTAAAGAAACTTACTTCTGTAAAGGAATGTGTGCAAAAGGTCCGTTTGTTGGGATTGTTCCACATAAATTATTGCTCGAGACATCACTGAGAAAAGGATGACAAAGAAATGATGTTTTTATGTAAAAGCATGAAATCAATAAGTTGGATACAATCATACAAAGGGGTTTAAAGGCTGGTGATTCAGAGTACAGCGGCAGAACTTTTAGCTCAAATATACACAAAATGTAATACAGAAGTGAAGCTGAACTTACACAACTTTAAGGCTTGGGATTGCCGTGAGTTCTCTAGGGATTGGACCAGTCAATCGGTTGTCATTAAGTCGTCTGCCACATTAAACACTTTCTTAGAGTGCCAAGGTATGAAGAGATATCACAAAAAGAATCAGGTATTGAATCTAATCACATGATGACACAAAGCCCACATAAACCATCTTGTTCTTTTACTCAACATTTGGTAAACCATTTTGCAATTCACAAAGAAGTCTAAGTGGGTATATTGTTCAGTGTGTTCGTGGCAAGAGTTTAAGAGCAACTTACAGAAAGACCAGAGACTTCAGTTTTCCCAAAGAAGTAGGAATTTTTCCCGTAAGGTTGTTGTTGTACAGATCCAAGCTAATGAGATTCTTCAGATTTCCAAGTTCGGAAGGTATAGTTCCTTGGATGCTGTTTTTGTAAAGCTCTCTGTGTCAATCACAAGACAAGTAAAGAGTTAATCAACATCGTCTATTACATAATAAATCTCATAGCAGACAGTTTAGGTGCATTATATAGCACACGACTTTATTTCCACTATCTTATACATTAACAAAGCTGGAAAAGTAAAATTTTCAAAAACAAAAGAGTCAAAAGTGATGGCATACAGATACTGTAAATGTTCAAGCTTCCCAAGCTCGGGCGCAAGATGTCCAGAGAGGTTTGAATTACCCAAATCCCTGCCAAAATACGTGGAATCAGAGATTCAATTTGAGAGCAAAATACCTATATTTATATTGGAGAAGAAGAAGACAATAAGCATAATTTTTAGAAACTTCATTAGCTGTTCTCTTTTTTCATCAAACAGTTCTGAGAGATAATCAGATGTAATCAATTACAAAGAATCCACGATTCTTCTAAAAGCGGAAAAACTCACAAAGTAGGGACCAAAAAGTAAATCTAAATCAGTAACAAAGCATTAAGAAAATCATGAGGTACAAGCAAAATTGATGGAATAACTATTGATGATTCTCTCGAGACTTTCAAGGAATCCAATGACTAGAAAGGTCTACATAGTTTAAAACATGGGAGCTTTAGATTTCCCCTTTTCATACTGAAAAGTTAAACAAGAAAGTGTTATTTTTTTTTAACTCCGTACTCTACATTTGAAGCTGTGAAAAGGACCATATCATAAACAGTCTCATGAACCTTAAAGAAACGAAATTAAAGTTACCACAGTTTGATAAAGAAGTAGCAAAGGATAACTGAATCATGGCAACATAAACTAAATTCCCATTTGACTTAACACTTAAAGAGAGCAACTTCAACCATATTCGTCCATAAGAAATATTGGTTGCTCTTCTCAATCTCAATCTCTAAGAAGTAATAACAATTATTGTCAACTTTATCTTACAACTTCCCTAATGATCAAATATGAAATAACAGCTTCGACAAAAGATCTGAATATGATTCTCATACCATCATGTTAAAGCTCAGGAAAAATAAAAAGCTTTATCTTACATCTTAAATACGACCCTAATACCATCAATCTAAAGCTCAGACCTAAATCGACTGAAACCAAAAAGATAAAAGCTTGAATGATGAAATCTAAAAATAGAAACGAAGCCAGAATCAAAATCCTAAAAATAGAGCCAAAATTCCTAAGAGATAGAGTCAACTCTGAGAAATATGAAGACTGTATCAATAGAATCTCCATAGATTCTGGACGAATCAACTTCTCCAAAACAGGAGCTAAGAGAAAAGAGGATCTTACACTCGAGTGACGCGGTTGTCTTGGTTACAGGTGACATGGAACCATGTACACGGATTAACAAGAGTTGGATCCCAGCTCTGGAGAACATGGTCTGGGTCTGATAAACTCTGGCGAAGAGCGTAAAGAGCATCTCCTTCAGAGTTTGCTTCCACCAGGTGAATCAAAGCTAAGGTTAGGGTTAGCGTAGCTGCGAGGAGCTCCCATCGACAGTTTCGAGACGCCATGTGAGCTATCGGAGGATGAAGAGAGATCATTCGAAAAGGAATTGAGTTAATAGAATTTTCCAGATCAGAGGAGCTAGAAAATTAGGGTTTCGTTTGTTCCCCCTTTTTCTCCTTTGTTGAAGTTGAAGAAATCGATTATGCGATTGAGGTGGGAAATGACGGAGAAAAATACTACTTTTATTTTTCTTACATTTAATTCCTGTCTTTTGATTTATTTAATATTTGTTTTATATTCCATTACAAAGAATGTTGTATACAGAAGTCACTCAATGATTTTTAGATAATTTTTAGAACTTTAAGAAAAAGTTAGAAAATGTGGGGTTGCTTTATATTTAAAATTATATGAATTGTATATACACAAAATTGAAAATTAAACTCTGTAACAGTGAAACGTTGATTTTAAAAGGAAGAAAAAAAGTAAAGTCTTCTACTAACTTGTTTATTGGTTTAAAAATCTTGTAACTTGTTGTTGGTCAAAGAAGTTAAGAGGGTTTTGTCTAGCGTTGGTCAAAATTGGAGACTAGAGTTCACGCGGTAACAGCGCAGTGCTTGGTTTATTGCACATATTATTATTCTTGTGAATTGTGATACCATGGAAATTAATATGGATGATGTGATATTCACTTTTTGTTAATTTGGTTTGAATTATTTTATTCACTGATGATGGAATACGAGTTTTGTGCACTAACGAAAAAAGAGAGTTAAGTGCAACATAAGAATTAGATTTAAGAAAAACAAAAGTCAATGAAATTCGGGTATAAGATTGATAAGATTCTGAAGATGGAATCCGATCCGACAAACACATAACACTTAAATGTCGGAATAATAGCAACTCCACTCTTTCTTTTAAAATAAGGCTAGTAGTAACACATGACGACAAAAATAGTAGAAATCATCCTTTTAAAACGACACCGACTCTTCCAAAATTGTTCGCCTGAAAAATTAAATTTAAGAACCGATGATGATCAATCAAATGAACCCCGATGCTAGAAGCCCCTTGAAATATGGGCCTAACAACGGGTTAAACGGGCCGATTTTAGGCCCTTTTTTTAGTTTGACGTGTGTTTTGAAGGAGTTTTTAGAGTTCTTTTCACAGGAAAACAAAATCCCCTCAATCTTGGTCTTGAAGGGTGGGGAAAAACCAAAAAATTCGGCTCCAAAATCAAACCGTATAGTCATAAAACCTATACGGATTTTAAATGTTTATATCCGAATTATCTAAACCGAACCTGAACCGAATCAAAAATTGAAAAGTGTATCCAAAAACCCGAAATAAAATTATATATATGAAAATATTAGTTGTATTTAGTTATAGTTTTATATCCAAAAATACCAAATAACAAAAATATTCAAAATAACCTAAATATCAAAAAATAATTTAGTTATATTTTTCAAAATTATACAATATTTTGGATAATTTAACCAAATTTTATGAAAATTGAACCAATTTTTGTTAAAATTGAATAAATTGTTTGTTGTATTTTTCCGAAAACCGATATGAATTCGACACCTATCCGAACCGAAACTGAACCGAATAATCATAAAACCCAAACGGATAGTAAACTTTCCTATCCGAATTATCCAAAAAAAAAAAAACTGAACCGAATCTGATCCAAAATCCGAATGCCCATGCCTAATCTTGATTGTGAAATAAATAGCAAAGTATCGCCTTTTCTTCATTAAGTAGGAAATTGTGGTGAGAGTGATTTAACTTTATTACTGGAAACTGTAAAGCATGTTTTGCTTTTGAAATGAACACTATCTTCTGAATGGTCTAGGACACCTCAATACAATGATTATATTTTGAAAAATTGTAGGGAATTCATTCAAGATTTTTTTTCCCCGATCTGGTTATTTAAGTATGAATGAGATTTCAGACAGAGGTGGCCAAGTTTTACATCTGCACAGAAGAGAAATTGTTTTGAAAATTTTCTTTATCCTAATCCCCAACCACAAGACTTATAGTATTGTGACAATATAATCTTTTATTTATAAACAACATTTCACTATGCTTTTTTTTTTTTAGCATTCTATGCTTCTTCTATCTAAAAAAGGAGTTAGTGTTTGGGTCTTTAAGTCTGTTTCTCTATAGTTATAGTATTGTTTCTTGGAGGGGAAGAAAAGACGATAGGGGTTTGACTTTAGAGAATGAGAGGATAGGATTGTATTGACCCAAAAATAGTTCCTTTATTCACGTTCCCTCCCATTATTCAACAACATACACATCGTTTTCAGCTGCATGAATTGCTATGTCATGACAAGTTCAGGCGTCTCACTAACATAAACGTCCACTCATTTATTATTTTTAATTACAATATTCTCTTCTTTGTTTAATATCAAATCATTAATACGGCCAAAACACACCAAAATAGTAAATCCAAGGAAACAAAAAAAAAGGTTTTGAAAAATATATGAAAGGTTCCGCAATTATCTCATCTTTTACAAAACAGCTCGTCTATTCTCTTCTTCTTCTTCTCCCTCAAATTCTTTTTTGCATTTCCCGATGGATCTCCGTTTTCATCCTTGGTTATCTGGATCCCACCCTTTGGCTTGTGTTTGATCCATACATTTCACCATGTGTCTGTAAATCTCGTTTCATAGTTGGAATCTTGGTGAAGGAGAGAAATGGGGGTGGTTTCAAGAACCGTGTTCCCCGTCTGCGAAAGCTTGTGTTGCTTTTGTCCGGCTTTGCGCGCCAGATCGAGACATCCCGTCAAGAGATATAAACATCTTCTCGCTGATATCTTCCCTCGATCCCTGGTTTGTTTTCTAAACCATTTCTATTTGAATCTTCCGTTTCGTATTTCCATGTAACATCAACTATATAATTAATGTTTTCGTGAGCTTTGTATTTTAGAGAACACGAGTTTCATTGCAACTATTGCTCGTTTTTTTCTTTATCCGATTAGAATAAGATTAGTGTAATTGCTGCACATATTTTCTTCTTTGGTTACAAAGCACCTTGTTACTTAGTCATGTACCACAATTCAATATTTTTAAGAGAAGTCATTTTGCACATCAAATTTTATGCTTGTTCACTCTGTGAATTTTGATTCATGCTTTGTAGGATGAGCAACCCAATGATCGAAAAATAAGTAAACTATGTGAATATGCTGCCAAAAATCCTCTTCGTATCCCTAAGGTGAATCACATCAACTTAATCCTTAGCATTCTGATTTAGTTCGCTAAATTTTCAAGCAATGATTATATATATACTGTTTTCAGATTACAACCTCTCTTGAACAAAGGTGTTACAAGGAATTGAGAATGGAGCAATTTCACTATGTAAAGATTGTTATGCGTATTTACAAGAAGCTCTTGGTCGCCTGTTATGAACAAATGTATGTTTTTATTTATTTATTTATTCAAAATTATACTCCTTAAGATGATTTTGGCTTTACTAATGAATTATATATCTAACAGGTCGTTGTTTGCTAGTAGCTACCTTGGTCTCATTCATATTCTTTTAGATCAAACTAGGCATGATGAGATGCGTATTTTAGGCTGTGAAGCTCTCTATGATTTTGTTACCAATCAGGTGCATAACTCTTGTCAATTTTACTTATCTTATAGTCAACAATATCAGATTTTTTGAGCTTCAAAGTCTGATAATGTCCGTTACCGATTCTTTTCCAGGCAGAGGGTACTTATATGTTTAACTTAGATGGGTTGATCCCAAAGATCTGTCCTTTAGCTCATGAATTGGGAGAAGAAGAAAGGACAACTAATTTGTGTGCTGCTGGTCTCCAGGCTCTCTCATCCTTGGTACTCATATACTCAGATTATTCATATTCCATATCAACTGTTATCTCTAACATTGCATATGACATGTCTTATGATTGAGAGTTGTAAGAAAAGTATTTTGATACAATCACATGAATTATTCCACAGGTTTGGTTTATGGGAGAATTTTCACATATATCGGTTGAATTTGACAATGTAAGTTTCTTTGGAAGCTTTGTATAAGAAAGCTTGGGTGTTTAGGAATGGTGAATGATTTTGTTCTCTGTTTGGTTGTTTCTCTTCTTTTCAGGTAGTTTCTGTTGTCTTAGAAAACTATGGAGGCCACAGTCAATCTTCCACTTGTGCAGTCAATCAAGAAAACAAGATTGCTTCTGTTGATAAAGAATTATCTCCAGCTGAAGCTGAAACAAGGATTGCTTCGTGGACAAGAATCGTGGATGAGAGAGGCAAGGCAATTGTATCTGTGTAAATCCTTCTACTCGAGCTTTACTTTCGCATGCTTTTTGTTTTTTTCTTAGAATATATTTTCTGATTAGAAAGAGTATAGGGAGGATGCTAAAAACCCCAAGTTTTGGTCGAGGGTTTGTCTACATAATCTGGCAAAGTTAGCAAAAGAAGCAACAACTGTGCGGCGTGTCCTGGAGTCACTCTTCCGTTACTTTGATTTTAATGAAGTTTGGTCCACCGAGAAAGGTCTTGCTTTATATGTTCTACAGGACGTTCAGTTGCTGATAGAACGATCTGGTTCGTATTGTCTCCATTTGGTTTTGGAATTTCTACACAGCCTGTTAGTAACTTACTAATAGTGTGAGTAAATTGACTACAGGGCAAAACACACACTTCTTGTTGTCTATCTTGATCAAGCATCTTGATCACAAGAATGTTCTAAAGAAGCCTAGGATGCAACTTGACATAGTTTATGTTGCTACTGCACTTGCCCAACAGACTAAAGTTCTTCCATCTGTCGCAATCATTGGTGCCTTGAGTGATATGATTAGGCATCTGAGGAAGAGTATCCATTGTTCATTAGATGATTCAAATCTAGGGAATGAGATGATTCAGTATAATATGAAGTTCGAAGCTGCAGTTGAACAATGCCTTGTGCAGTTATCCCAAAAGGTAACCCCTATAGTGCCCCAAGAAGCTACTTAATATGTACAAAAATGAATGTGTCTCTGATAGTGTCTTGAAATTTAGGTAGGAGACGCAGGTCCTATCCTTGACATAATGGCTGTCATGTTGGAAAGCATGTCAAATATTACCGTCATGGCAAGAACTCTAATCGCAGCTGTTTTCCGCACGGCACAAATCATAGCAGCTATACCAAATTTATCATATGAAAACAAGGCAAGATGCTTAAAGCCTTGAGGTTTCTATATCTCTGTTTTTTTCCCCAATATGTAACCAAACCTGCAAGGGTTTCACAGGCTTTTCCAGATGCACTTTTCCATCAACTGCTTCAAGCTATGGTCTGTGCTGACCATGAATCGAGGATGGGGGCTCATCGTATATTCTCTGTTGTTCTGGTTCCATCTTCTGTTTGTCCAAATTCAGTTCCCAAGTCTAGAAGGCCTGCTGATATGCAAAGGACATTGTCAAGAACTGTGTCTGTGTTTTCTTCTTCAGCTGCACTGTTTAGAAAACTGAAGTTGGAGTCAGATAAATCTGCTGATGATACTGCAAAGATTGAGAGAGTTTCAACACTTAGCAGGTCAAACTCAAAGTTCACAAGAGGTGAAAGTTTTGACGATGAGGAGCCAAAGAACAATACTAGTTCAGTATTGAGCCGTTTAAAGTCGAGTTATAGCCGAACTCAGAGTGTGAAAAGGAACCCGTCTTCAATGGTGTCAGATCAGAATTCTTCAGGAAGTTCACCAGAGAAACCAGTATGTTGTTTCACATTTGTGCATAACTAAATGAACCATTAGATTCATGAAATCATCATTTTGTTTACAATTTGTTTTCTCAATGTCTTCTTACTGAAATTTCAGGTGATACCTTTAAGATTAAGCAGCCACCAGATTTGCCTTTTGCTTTCATCTATCTGGGTGCAGTCTTTGTCTCCTCACAACATGCCACAAAATTATGAAGCTATTGCTAATACATTTAGCTTAGTACTTCTATTTGGGCGGACTAAGGTACACTAGTAAGAAACTATATAGTTACACTTTTACAATAGAATTTACCTCTTTTCATATAGTAATTTACAAGCGTTTGATAAATTATGTAGAACTCCAGCAATGAAGTCTTGGTCTGGAGCTTTCAGCTAGCATTTTCATTGCGGAATCTTTCTCTTGGAGGTATAGTTCCCTGCAGATAAACCTGTAGATGATCACTTAGTTATCTTTTCGAGTTTAAATAGAAACAAAGCACACACTGTTGTAAATGCATCTAATGTCATGAGAAGTGTTGCTCTTCTTGTTTTCACAGATTAGTTTTTTCCAAATTTTAGGACCATTGCAGCCGTCACGGCGTAGATCCCTCTTTACTCTGGCTACATCCATGATTTACTTCTCAGCAAGAGCCTTCAACATCCCTCCTCTTGTTAATAGCGCAAAAACCGCACTACAGGAAACAACGGTAGTTAATAGTAGTTTTACTAAAGTTGTTGCTTTGCCTCTCTTCTAGTAATAATGCATACAGCTTGATGATATATTTTGTTGAATATCAGGTAGATCCGTTTCTTCAGTTGATGGAAGATTGCAAGCTAGATGCTGTTTTCTATGGACAAGCAGAGCAACCAGAAAAGAATTATGGATCAAAAGAAGACGATAATGACGCCTTAAATTCACTTGTGGCTATAGAGGAAACTACACATAAGCAACCTCGAGAGTATTACGCTACCATGATAATGAAGTTTCTTGGGAAACTATCAGATGTACTTTGAAACTGTTCATCATTTTTTATAATTATGCTGGACTGTACACATGAGTTTACAACTTAACTGTGGCAATGGTTAAACTTGCAGCAAGATTCGTCGGCTATAAAGGAGCAGCTAGTTTCAGATTTCATACCTATCTACGGTTGTCCAGTTGGAACACAGTTGACAGAATCTCCAGTTCAAGTTTACCGTTCTGAAGGAAAAAACAAAAAGCCTCAAGAAAATGTATCCACTTCTTTGTACTCGATTTCTGAAATTCTAAGTTATTTGCCATTCTAACATCAATCTGTTTCTTTATACTTGCAGGCTGAAACTCAATTGCTTATACCGGAGAATGATGCAGTGCCAAGTCCTCCAGAAGATCAGCTTTGTGTTGACACACAACCTAACGCCAAAACCGCCTTTCTTCTGAGCATCGATGAACTTCTAAATGCAGTGAGTTCTTTTTTCTTATTGGTTTTAAATGCAAACGCAAACATAAGTGAATCTTAGAAGGAGAGTGACAAAATATGAAAATGCGGTGCAGGTGTCTCAGACAACATCACAATTAGGAAGATACTCAGTGTCTGATCCACCAGACATGACATACACAGAAATGGCAGGACATTGCGAGGCTCTTCTCGTGGGGAAGCAAGAGAAGATGTCTTTCATGTCTGGAAAAAGCAACAAATTCAGCAGCAACCAAACAAAGGACGCTGCAGCTCCTGCTTTGCCTTCGGGTGGGAATCTGTTTGTGGAGCAGAGGAATTCGTGGGAGACGATGGGTTTGGGTGCACCCGCGGCTTCAAATATGTGCGTCACAGAGTATCAAAACCATCCTCCTTTCTTCAATCCTCCTGCCTCTACTCCTTTCGACAACTTCCTTAAAGCCGGTTCCTCCTGATTAGTTATCCCAGTTGTTTTTCATCTCTTCAATACTTAATTATACGTATCATTTCTATAGAACTCTAATAATTTATTTCCATCGAAAAATATGCAAAAGGTAAGTTGTTTACCTTCTCTATTTCGGTAACAAAATTATCTGTTAGATTAGCTTCTGGTTTGGTATCAACAATATATGTAGACAAAGCCGACCACCTTCATAATGCTATACCTTTTGACTCTGTCACTTGATTGATCATATATACCAGCCGTTGAAACATTACCTTACGTATAATATAGCATGCCACATTTGGATTTGACATATTGCTTACGAAAATCACATTTACAAGTAATATGTTGCATGTTACACGCATATTTTCAATGGAACAACTACAATAGACCTGCAAAGACTTGTTCTCTTATAGGAATTTAATGCTTCCATATGTTTCTTCATGCGCAACTAGTTATAGACATACAACGTGAAGCAGAAAGCTTCATAGACATTAAGCCGCTCTACAACAAACAGACATGACATGCAAAACAGAGACTCGAAACAGTCTCTAGAGAGTAATTATTTTCCGGTGGAGTTGATGTGCTTCATGACCACCATGGTCATGATCATGGAAGAGAAGGGTTAAGATACCTACCAGACACAGGACCGAACCAACCAATAGTTTGTCATATCGCTCCACCCAGTGAAACTTGAGCTGGCTTGCACCATAGAACGATAGAGCCACCAGCGATGTCATCACCAATATGGTGCTGCCCAAAGAATACCAATCATTTCAGACATATGTTCTTTCTCTTGTACATATCCAATTTGCCCTAAGATTGACTATATAGAGAGATATTTATTGAAGCATTAAACATGTGACAAAAAGAGTAGCATTCATGTCACCTGATCAGCAGAACTATGATGGCGAGAACCATCATCGGCTTGGAATTTCCAACAGCGAGGAAAACCGGGAGAGTAGTTGCACAAGGAGACAATGCAGGAACAAGGACAAGCCCAGCAACAGCCATTTTCTCCATAGGTTGGTTATGAGAATGAGAGTGACCACCTTTACCAGCTAAAAACAACAACACATAGCTTCCACCGAGAATTACAAGCAAAAGCGAAGCAAGTTTGTGAACAGTCTCTTCACCGGCGATGGTATTAGCCATTGTGATCGCTGTTATACCAAGAAGGGAAGTGGATATAACATGCAGGACGGCTCCAAACGCAGCTGAAAAGTAATGACACTAGAAAAATTCAGAAAAGAATGTGCAACAACACTTAACCAAACAGAAGTAGAAACACTGGATCATATATTTGAGCTTGTGAAGCGCATCAATTCAATTCAGTAAGATGACTGGCTTTAGGCACTTTGTCACTAGAGAAGAATGTGATCAGAACAAAAATACTCACATCATCTATGTCCATAAGGCACCAAATGCAAAACCGACGTTGATGACGAACATCATCACAGCAAACACAAGCTTTTAGATCATTGAAGCAGCAGTTAAAACATTAATTCCTTTGTTTCCTAATCATCTATTTCTAGCTTAATCAAACAATGCACATACAAAGCCTTCGATCATTGATTCATTGAAACGCAGAACAATGGAAATTACAGAAAGATCTAAAAGATTGAAACATACTGACGAAGAGAGTTCTAGAAAGCGTCCATTTCTGAGCACGTCCAACAATGGAGAAAGGCAGCCAATGCGTTGGAATAAACGAGTGAAGGAGTGAGACTGTGGCTATTCCGCCGATCGTCGATAGATCCTCCGCGCTGAAAGTGTCCATTCTTCTTATCCAGAGAAAAAGTAAAACCGTGAATAGAGAAAAGGATCCGAGAATTGAGAAGCTCGATCTGAATCGGATAAGGGATTTTACATTTGAACCTTCTCGGATTTCATGGGGGAAACTGCTAAGAATAAGATCTGAGGAAGAAGAAACTCGAGGAGCAAAACAGTGAACTGTATACGATAAGTCGATAACCGAATGGGTTTTTCTTGCGGGTTTCTCTACTTTTAAAATTGAATCGGTCCAACCGAACCAACCGAAAATTCAATTATATTGGTTTGTGACCGTGTGATTAAAATAATATAAGTGCGGTGATTAGCGAGTGAAAGAAACAGCAGTAGAAGCAGAAGAAAACGAAATCGAGGAAGAAGAAGGATGAAGAAGATCCCGGTGCTGCTCATAGGCTGTGGAGGCGTTGGTCGCCACCTTCTTCAACACATCGTCTCTTGCCGATCTATTCACGCCAAAATGGTCCATACTCTCTTCTTCTCACTCACTTGTTTCTCCATCGAACGGAGTAGGCTTGATTCCTCAGTAGTGAATTGAATCCAAAACTAAATGTTGTTTTCATTTCTGGTTTCTGAATCTCGGCTTCTGGATCGTCTTACCTCGAAATATGCGATTATCAATTTCTCACTGGAATGTAATGCTTAGCTCACAAGCAGAATCATGAATTCTTCTATTTTCCGTTTGATAGGGAGTTCATTTACGGGTGGTTGGAGTATGTGATAGTAAATCTTTAGTTGCTCCAATGGATGTGCTCAAAGAAGAACTGAATGATGAACTTTTGTCAGAAGTTCGCCGTATCAAATCAATTGGTTCTTCATTATCGACGTTGGGTGCTTTAGGTAACTCGTTGGCCTATCACTTTGTTGTCCTCATCAGTCTGTTTAAGGAGTGTAAACCGAATATATATTCTGTTTTCCATTGCAGAAAAAGGTGGATATCGAGTGTTCAATGATTCTGAGTCAAGAAGAGAAACAGAAGAAATTGCAAAACTTCTGGGTAAATCTACAGGTTTGTATCAAACATAAGGTTGAATTTACAACTGTTGCGGTCAGAATTTTGAAACGTTCAAAGTCTGTTGGGCTTAAATAGCTTCTGATAGATACAAGTCATGTATTTGCTATAGGCTTAGCCGTTGTGGATTGCTCAGCAAGCATGGAAACGATTGAAGTATTGATGAAGGCAGTTGACTTGAGTTGCTGTATTGTCCTAGCGAATAAAAAGCCTCTTACTTCAACACTGGTAATTCCTTGTTAGTAGTAAGCATTTTTGCACATTCTGCTTAAGTTATGAATGTGCAAGCGTAGGCATCAAATTCTTCACTTTAGTTGTTTCTCTTCTATTTTAGTTTTATTGTCGTGTATCATTAGCATGAACAAGTTCATTTGGAGACAGCATAGTCTTGAATCTGTACTTTATGTTGTTTCAAGCAGAAGAAGTTGCTTTGTTTATTTAAGTTCTTTACTTAGGTCATTCGACTTCTCCACATTGCCTTTCCTGCAAATCTATCCTGATTTTTGTTAACTGGACATACCCTAGATAGTAGGGGAAAACTAGAAAGAAAAAAGATTCTCTGTAAATCTCTGCTAATCTAATTCATCAAGTAGTTTGAAAAAACTCATATTTTCTCTCATCTTCTATGCAGGAACATTACGATAAACTGGTTTTGCATCCAAGACTCACCCGCCATGAATCTACTGTAGGTGAAACACAACTTGTGTATAGAGTAACATTATTAATTCACATTTTGTAGTCTTTTGAAAATGTAACTAGATGTAAAAATGTTCTCTTCATATAATATCCAGTTTTATTCCTATGACCGAGTCATTAGTGTGGTGATATGGTTGGTAGTGAGTTTTTAAAAGCTTTTGCGCCCGCCATATGTTTATTTATAGGTTGGTGCTGGTCTTCCTGTCATCGCATCCTTGAACCGCATAATTTCATCTGGAGATCCTGTTCATAGTATTGTTGGTAGTTTGAGCGGTAATCACATTTCGAATTCAATTCATTTGACTGTGATAGTGTTATAGATGTTTATCAGTGTTCTTATCCCAACTTATGCATCTATCGCTTATGAATCTTTGTATCTGTGCTTGGCTTATGATAGGTACCTTGGGATACGTAATGAGTGAGCTGGAAGATGGCAAGCCTCTAAGCCAAGTTGTTCAAGCTGCTAAAACGCTGGGGTACACTGAACCAGGTTTCTTCCAGTTTCATATAATCATAATGGCACATATATTCCTTTTCTAACTATTTCAATCATATTAAGGAAAATTGAGGATGGAACACCTGTGAAATGGCAGATATTCAAGATGATGTTTAGTTGACATGTTGTTTTGTTTGCTTCACAGATCCACGCGATGACCTTGGCGGCATGGATGTTGCTAGAAAGGTATGGACGGATAGGTATAGTGTCTCTTGTGAGAGTTAGAGTGCATATGTACCCTTGTTAATGTAAGGGATGTTATCATCAGTCCACAAGACAGATTGCTTTCTTCATCTTATTTGAGTAATGTACAAAAAAGCAGTCATGATTTATCTGCTGGTTATGTGAACAATCTTTTGCTTAAACTCGATTTCTTGATGATATTAGTAGGCAAATCTGTTCAGTCTTCTATTTTCACTAACTCACTGCGATAAAACACTATGTATTGGAATTACCCTAGATTTTTTTTTATTTCAAGCATTCTTTTTAGTCCAAACTTTCATGATTCTCAGTTTTATCTGTTTCTGTTATGACAGGCCTTGATTCTTGCTCGACTTCTTGGGAAGAGGATAGTTATGGATAACATAAAAGTGTGAACCACATTCGAAGCTTTTCATTTTCCATCTATTGAATTCGATACTGCGATTTATGTTTGCGAAGCAACACTCTTCGAGTCAAATTCCAATTGGACGAGTTGCAGTTGCAATAAACCGCTGCTCAGCTCAAGTTTTTGGCTGGGGAATTCTAGTTCAGTTTTGTATTTAACGATGGAGCTTGAACTGGGCTTTAGACATACTGATCTTCTCAGTTTGTCTGAACTTTGGTTCTGCCTTGTTGTTCCCGAAAAGAATTGCTTGTAACTAGAGTCCTTTTATTGTTTTGATCCTGAACATAACATTTGTAGTTTTTGTTGTTTCACTGTAGATAGAGAGCTTGTACCCTGAAGAGATGGGACCTGGACTCATGTCTGTGGATGATTTCCTCCACAATGGAATAGTGAAACTTGATCAGAACATTGAGGAGAGAGTTAAAAGAGCTTCATCAAACGGGTGTGTGATACGTTATGTCTGTGTGATCGAGGGTTCAAGGTAATAATAACTGGTTACCTTTCCTCTCGTTACTTTTCAACCAACCCTTGGTTCAGTCAACATTCATTACCTTAATAAAAGGTTTATTACTAATTAGATTTGTAGCAAGAGAGAACAATTGTTTCCTAATTATATGCAATTGAAATCACCGATAGAATGCTAGTGTACAATGTCGGATTCTTCTGATATTGAATTTCTTGGTATCTCTGCAGCGTTCAAGTTGGCATTCGAGAAGTTCCAAAAGATTCACCATTGGGACGATTAAGAGGCAGTGACAATATAGTAAGTTTGTTATACAATTCTTATTTTTATTATCTCAAAATCACAAACAGATTATTTGCCTCTAGATTTACTTGTGAGTATTGAGTAGTAATAATTGAATTGATTGGAAAACTGTAGGTAGAGATATATAGCCGTTGCTACAAGGAGCAGCCTTTGGTGATTCAAGGTGCCGGAGCCGGGAACGACACCACTGTAGCCGGTGTTCTTGCAGACATCATCGACTTGCAGGATCTTTTCCCTTGAGAGGACCTGATTTAAGTTTTATCAATTTACTTTAATCTGGTCAACTCAAAAATTTATTGTTTCTTTTCATTTTAAAAACAAATATATAAAAAGCTATTTTTTTTAATTTGTAAAAACACTATTTTACAAAAAAAAAATTAGGAGTGTTGGACTTGAGAAAGATGACGATGAAATAAAATGGACGTTGATGAAGTGAATGATGCATATGATGAAGAGGAATATCAAAGTTAAGACAAATATATGAAAAGATATCGGAATAGTTGCTTTTGTTTGTCAATTCTGGATCTTTGCAAACATGTAATCCATTATCCAAATATAAAGTGTTCATATTTTTATTTTTTATTAGAGCAACAACATTCCAATCAAAGCAAGAAATTAACAAGAAAAAAACATACCAATTATGCAACGTTAAAGTACATTAGCAAAACGAGGAAGCTATTCTAAAACCTCTCTCGATTATAAAATGGTTCTAAAACATTCCAATTGTGATCAATTTATGCTTTCAAAGCCAAAACTGAATTCGATAAAAGAATAACCCTCTTCATGTTGTCTCGGTTGATGATATAAATCGGGTATGCAATGTAGTATTGGATGCGTAATTCAGGGTAGACCATGGTGAATTGATTGGTCCAGAATAATATTTCATGTTAGTTGTGGCTAAGGCATGATGCAGCAAACACAAACGTTCTCCTTTATAGAGGGACAAAGAGTTTATATGTTCAACTATGTAATAAAGCCCAATAGGAAGTGCATAAGAGCACCCACATCAGTGGGTCTGTAAAAAAAAGTCTCTAGAAATTAAAATATTAATAATTTTAATTAAAAAAGAAACTAATCACTCAAAAGAAAACAAGTGGCAGAAACGTTTCTTGTTCTTTTTTTGAGATATCCTTGAGATACCCTCTCAAATAGACCGATGGAGGTGCTCTAAGACCTTAAATGGATATAGTTTTTGAAGTTGTTTTTTTGTTTTAATTTTTCTAAAAAATCTATTTTATAGTAATTCAAGATTATGAGAAAAGTGATTTTCCTAAAAAATAAAAAATCTAAATTTTGATAGTTTTTTGACAATTTTCAAAGAATATCTAAAATCTATGTTTCATTGGTTTTTCACTTTTTAAACGTGACTTAACTATTTTTTCATTTTTTTAAAATTAAATACAAAATCTAAAAACCATAAACCAAAATCTAAAATCCAAAAACCCAAAACTCTAATCGTCGCCTAAATGTTTATCTTTTTATTATACATTTACGTTTGATTATATTCTTTATATTAAGAGTTTAGTTCGTGAAAAGTTAGTGCATAAACATTGTGAGAGAGATAAAACATAGAGTAGTCTTTAATCACCTTATTTGAAAGACATTTCCAATAAAAAATATACCATTAACCAACATTATTTGAAAGGTTTGATTTTCGAAATTAAAAAGGATTTAAAGTAATATATAAAGATAATAATTTTGAAAGATAATGAGGCAAATAAAACTTATTTCTGCTTGTGGATTTAGGCGATATATTAGTGGATCAGATCATTGAGCAGGAACCCATGTATGAGCATGAGCATCTTTACCGCCACATGTTAGGAATTCCACACATCTCCTCTATGAAAAAATTGTTGCACGACCACCACCAATGACTGAGGGACTACTATCAAATTTGGTTTTGACCGTCCGCCTTTAACCTTTAAACCAAAACCGGTTATTGATCTTTGGTCTAAGATTTTCATTCCATGTATTTCTTCTACGTAATGAACTTCAGTTCCACCGGCCTTCTCCTCCTCCATATTGTTATCTTATCTATGAAGGAAAAAAAATGATCAACAAATTAAGTTACCCAGAATAACTTATCGTTTTCCCATCCTTACACCAGCACGACATAATCGAATATTTCAAATCGATTCCAGTATATCTGGGTATTTCAAATTCGAAATCTTACCTCATAATCGAGTATAATGGAATCGATTTGGTTAAATCGAGTAAAAGAAACCAAAATTTTACCTCATAATCACAGTTTTAGTTGATTTCTACTCGATTATCTCCATTTTTTTCTAATTTCAGTCTCTCACAAACGAGGAGAAGAAGAAGAAAAAGAAAACGCAAAACTGAAATTTTCCCAATTCGAAACCCTAGGTTAATTACATGACAACGATAAGTTTTGTTTATATATTTGAAAGTTTAGGTTAACTAATACAAAACATTAAATAGATCAACTTGTAAATGACATGTGAAACATTAAAGAGATTGCGGGTTCGAATCTTGGATGCACCAATTTTTTTTTAAAAGCTGAAAAATTAATTTTAGCGTTTATAAAATTTAAAGTTGGATATTATATTGTATGATGGTTGTAGTTAACCGGTTAAATGCAAGTGAATAATGCTTCCCTTTCCCGTAATGAAGCCCAATAGGAAGTGCATAAGAGCATCCACATCGGTGAGTCTCTCAAAATAAATCTCTAGAAATTAAAATATTAATAATCTATACTATTAAAATGGAAGCATTATTAGAAAGTAACCTTTAAGTTCTAAGATATTTACATAAAATGCCACTATTTCTAAGAAGAAAAAAAAAACAATTTTGGACAATTTTGGAAAAGCAAAAAAATCTTGGACGCGGATCTTCTTGCTATTGGGCGCCGGATCTTGGGTCAGCCGTCGGATCTTGGGTGGTGTTTATGTTTGAGATTGTGTAATTTTATAACAATGCCCAATAACAAAAATATGTATTGTTTGAATTATTAAATATCTATACTATCCATAAAAGCATCAATATATATACAAGGAAGAATCTTCGGTTGAAATCTTTAAAAATTTCCAATAAATACTTAAAATTTTAAATACTATTCCAAATAAAATCTTAACGAAAATCTTTTCAAGATTTTCCTACGATGAAACAAAATTAACGATTAGCAGTTAATTAGATTTCAATAAAATCTTAACTTAATTAATTAAAACAAACCCGCATATTGTTCGTAAATACTTAAAAAAAAAAATTATTCCAAATAAAATCTTAACTATATATTCTAACACTTATCAAATGAAGCATATACGAAGCATCTATAATTAAAATCTTAATTCCCAAATATTTTCTTCAGTTTTTATCGGCTACAACCCTAAAATTTTTAGCCGACTTCTATATCCTATAAATACTAGGATCAACTAAACTAATCAATACTCACAAATCATTACATCTTTCATATACCAAAAGCGATATCTCTTCCAAAATAATGAAGCTACACAAGTTAAAGAGAACTTTACATTGACTAAAGTGGTGTTTTAAACCAAGGTATTCTTACATTGATTTAGAAAGAGATGTTTTAAGGCATTACGTGATTAGAAACTCTTGAAGATAGTTAGTATTATATGGTAAAACAATCTCTACCACTGGATGTTATATTCTATTTTTTATTTGTAGTTTCTTTATCATTGTGTCTAAAGAACAAAACTCTAAGATTATATTTATGAAAACGATACTCTTGGAGTTTTGTCCTTTTCATTTATAAAAATAAACTATATTTGTTTCTGTAATTCTGAAAGATCTATGAATTTTATGAGCATTATACTTATTCTTTGCAAAACTACTATATTTCGTTTGAAAATAGTATTTTGAGCAATTGATTACAATCACTATGTTTATATATATAAACAAATGCTAATAAGGAAAGATATGCATCTTTGAGAGAAAGCTCTAAAACTGCAGGAATTGGATGGATCTTCTCCAATACACGACCTTGATCTCTGAGTTCTCCCAAGTTACACCCTTTGTCGGATCTCCTTTAGTGGCAGAGGAACGAAGCTCTAGATCTGGTTTCATACATCTTCGACTTGAATCTGATTCTCAATAGATGATCCATGCAATTAACAATCAATCAAGTATCTCACAGCTCCATAGAATTCTAACAGATATTACTTCGATAATCTCGAGATTTCTTTCTATTCAGTTTGTGGCTATTCCACATGGGGATAATGCTATAGCTAACTTACTAGCCAAACAGGCCTTAAGTGCCTTTGTACGTTTAATGAACAAGTTTATGTTTAACAAAAAAAAAAAAATATATGATGGCCCAGTTATTAATTAGATTAGATTCTATTTATAATTTGGCCCATATATAAATTAAATATTATTACATTTGAATATAATTATTTCTTAAGATATAAATTATTGTAAACCTTAATTTTTAAAAATATTTACAAAACTTATAAATTTCTAAGATGCAAAAAAACTTATAAACTTATAAAACTTAACTTTTTCCATTGTATTATATTTACATTTGTAGATATTTATACCATACTATTACACACATAATGCTACAAGACAATGTTTTACTCTTTCAAGTTATTATTACATTTTCATTGCATTAATAACTATATTTATATTGTGTATAAAAATATAAATTTTCAACTATATATATCCATAAATATTAGAATAAAATAATTAAAACACATAGTATTTCTTAATTAAATATATAAATTAGAAAATCATAAACGCAATATAGATAAATTTGTAAATAAGATTGTTTACTACTGAACTAAATTCAATAACAATATCATGAACCTGAGTTTATAAATTGAAATCATAGCCACAACTCAACAAGTATTTTTTTTTTCAAATCGGGATGCAGGTCAATTTTTTTTTCAAATCGCGAGTCGCGGGTGCGGATCAAAATATTTTTTGTAAAGCGGGTTTGCGGGTACCCGTATTTTAATAATAATAATAATATTAATTACTATTATTTTATAAAATTTAGTAGTTAAATTTTTAAAATATAATAAAATATATATAGATATATATATTTATCCAAAAAATTGTTTTTTAATTGGGAATTTATGTTTTTTAATACCAAAATTTTATTAATAAATATTAATTTTACTAAAATTATTTAAATATTTACGGGTTATCCGCGGGTATCCGCATATTTAAGCGGGGCGGGTGCCGATTAATTATTTTTATTTGGCGGGTCACGGATTGCGGTTTGATGCAGATCAAAAATTCATATAACCCGCTGCGAGATGGATTGCGGGTTGCAGGTTGCGGGTTTGATACGCTTGACAGGATTATGAACAAGTAAGGGACAAAACGGAATGAAACACAACAGAATATGAATTATGTCAAACCGTACTAAGAATAAATCTAAATTCAATCGTAAGTATAAATTGTCATAAATATTTGAAAAATACAAGGACCCGGTTAACTTAATTTTAATCGTTATTGACGATTTTATATCTGAATTGATAGTTCACGAGTTTAGTATAAATAATACCGATCACTAATCCAATTCACGGTTAATTCCGGTACAACATTCAAATCAGTCCGAGTGTCAAAATACTGATAAAATTATTATTATTTTTAATATTTATAAACTGGATTAAAACTAAACTGAATAAATAATTAGCATGAATTTGAATTATATATGTTATATCTAATAAAATATTTATAAACATAACCCCGTACGTACGTGCAGGTCCGAATCTAGTCTATACTATTAAAAGGAAAGCATTATTAAAAAGAAACATTTAAGTTCTAAGATATTTTCATGAAATGCCATTAATTTTTTTAAGAAGAAAAAAAAAGTTTTGGGCAATTTTGTCAAAGGACGCGGATCTTGGGGCCGGATCTTGGGTTGATTTGTAAACAAGGTTGGGTCGTTAATATACCCGGATCTTGGCAAGATCCCTTTCAAGATTTCCCTGTAAAGAAACAAAATAAATGATTTCCTTCAACCGACAAACCAAATAAATTGTTAGCACTTATTTAGATTTCCATAACAACCGTGTAGATTTAATTCTGTATATTTGTATTAGGAATATCGAGATGCTTGCTGATGAAATCTCTAAAATTTAAATAGTATTCCAAATAAAATCTAACTATATATTCTAGCAGTTATCAAATCAAGCATATACGAAGCATCTTTAATTAAAACATTAATTCTCAAATATATTCTTTAGATTTTTTCGGCTACGACTCTACAACTTTTAGCCGACTTCTATATCCTATAAATATACAACTCGACTAAACTAATCAATACTCACAAAATCATTCAAACTTTCATATTTATATTACCATTTCATTGCTAACAATGGCTGCAAATCTTGGTTTCACAGGTCGACCTACACTGGAGAGACTTTGGAAATGATTATTGCTAATGCATTTGTAAGCCCAAATTAACCTTAATCTTTTTGTATCTATATTTCATTATTTTGTAATGCTATGTTTATAAAACTGTTGTAATGATTTCTGATGATATGTTTATAAATCGTGTTAATATTTTAAAATGATTTATAACTATTTTGTAGGGAACTCTATAATGATATGATTATACATTAGAGCAGTCATCATCTTCCAAAAAAACCATGTGTTTCTTCAATCAAAGGTGATATTGAAAAGGAAGAAATTGAATGTGAAAAAAATTCGATCAAAGCTGATACTGACGTGGAAGAGATTGAAGGTGAGAATAATAAAGTGGTTGCTGCATGAAAGTGATTCTAGAAGGTAAAGATATTTCGATTGTATGTGTTCTATTTATACATGAGCTTTGGTAGTTTTTAATTTTCAGTGTTTTTTTTAGGACCAGCAATAATGCTTACTTTGGCAAGTTTTTTAGTTCTAATTTTTAATAATTTATGTTATCCTATACATGAATAAAGTTTTGATTCAGATATAACTCTACACTAACCTGGAATCTAGAAATTGTCAATATCTTACATGGATATCTTCATTGAAGACGACTGGAGCTGTACTTAGACAAAAGGTCTAACGCATTGTGGTTTGCAAAATCTGAAAACTGAAAAAAGGAGTGTTTATGATATAAATCTATGCATCTTTTAGAAAAAAGTGAATAAGTCTAACATTAATCATAGTACTTAAGAGAGTTAATCCTATGGCTCACCTGTACCAACACTTTCTTTCCATAGTTTTGCATACAGTGGAAGAGTAACATAGCTGCAAAGTATCTGTACAACAACACACGACAAGATTTATAGAAAAAGGAAAAAAGGTTATAACTTTGTCAGTTAAAAGGACAAATTCTCCGATTCAACAGTCAAATATAATGTTAGCTAACCCAATTACATTTCTAATGATCACATCTGCATTACTTTCACGGAAACAATTATTCAGTTTGTAAAAAAAACAGAAACAATATATGTTCATCTTCAGTAGTAATTGCATAGTCGATCAATCAAGTATCTGAATTGATATTTTCAATATTTTGTTTGTTCGAATTTTGAAATGAATTTATAGCTTATAAACTGTTTCAAATTGCATAATCCTTCGTTTCCCTAAAATTCAATCTAGGTGTTTTAATCGTAACATGGTTATGATGCAAACATAATCAAGATAGATTGATCAAAGGGTTTTTCAATTCAACAATTCAAAATCGGATTTCCATTTAAAAATCTTTAAAACATCTCACCTCCAGTATTCATGATGCTCGAATCGGATTGTTGTAGTACGGAATAATGAAATCTGAAAGGATATAAGGCTTCAAATCGATTAAAAAGGAGATTTCTCATGGTGCTTGAAGATAAAAAGCTTTGGATCGATTAGAAATTTGTAGTATTGACTGACGAAGATGAAGACCTAATATGGAATCTTCCCCAAATCATTTTTTTTTCCAGACATTATTAAAAAAAACGCATGACATATATGACCCATTTTGGTTGGGTTGGACCGGTTGTTTGGCTATTTAGTTGGATTTCAAAATTTTAATAATAGGATGGTTTAGTTATTAACTAGATTAGATTCTATTTATA
>CM051384.1:14521805-14646805 GCA_028015245.1 Cardamine occulta
ATTTGGCCCATTTATAAATTAAGTATTATTATTTTTGAAAATAATTATTTGTTAAGATATAAAATATTGTAAATCTTAATTTTTAAAAAATATTTACATATCTAAGATGCAAAAAACTGAACAATAAGGGTGAACCTTTTTATTCACCTTCTCCTATTTTATCCAATCAAAATATGACAATTAATATTACAGTTAAAAATAATTAAAAAGTTAAAAATAATTAAAAAGTTAAAAATCAAATTCAAACAAAGAAAAAAAAACAAATAAACAAAGAAAAAAATTTCAGAAATATTTAACATGTTTTCTAATAAACTATGACATTCAAAAAATCAATTTAAATTTAAATAGAAGAAATCGTTGCAATATGTTTTTTAAAAATACATTATTAATTTTAATTAAAAAGTGATATGTAAAAACATAATTTTATCTATATTTTATAATATCAATAACTAAATACAATAGTAGTTGTAGACTAAAATAAAATACAATAGTATATTTTACATTTTAATGTTAACAAATTTATTTTTAAAATTATAATTTATAAATTTTAAAAACAAAGCTACCAAAATGAGAAAAATTTTATACACTAGAATATGCTAAAACAAAAAAAAAATTTGGTCAACAAGAAACTGTTTTTAATTCGAATATTTTCTGTTATAGAAACAAAAATTAATTAGATTTTCACAACCATAATTGCCAAATTGTGATAATGGATAATGGTAGGTTTCATGGATAAATACCAAAATTGTTAAGATCATAGTAAATTTTATATATTATTAAATAATTTCATCATCATAAATTTAATATGTGCAATTAAGATTAAGATTTGTTTGCTGCCTTTGGATCGATTAACATTGATAAGCTAATCAAATTAATCCAAATTCGATGTTAGAAGGTGAAAGAATTAGGTCACAAGAGCTTTTTCCAAGCATACTTTTCCTTTTCTGATTTTTTTTTTCTAAATGCCGACAATTTTGTTTTTAATTTATAATTTTGACCTCTTATTATACTTTTTCACCCCTTATATTTTGATTGTCTTTTAAAAAATATATACTAAAGTTCCATACTAGAGCTCATCACAAACGGAATTAATTATTATTTAAATATTTACGGGTTATCTGCGGGTACCCACAAATTTAAGCGGAGCGGATGCAGATCAATTATTTTTATTTGGTGAGTCGCGGATTACGATTTGATGCGGATTAAAAATTCATATTATCCACTATGGGGCGGGTCGCGGGTTGCGGGTTTGACCCGCTTAACAGGGCTAAATTCAAGTTTCAAATATGATTTCCTTCACTAATCCCTTACCCAAAATAAATATTTTCAAATGAGTAATTAATTAAAAAGAAACGGTTATGGTATAGAAAATTCCCAATGGATACAAGATTAGACGGGTTTTCAGTTCTAAAATGAACATGCCAATTTTTGCATACATGATACACCTAATCACACATAATTATTTCTAAAATTGAACCAAATTTCATTTATGCCATCTAAATTTTACAACAAACGTAATTAAAATTAAAATATATTAAATATCAAATAAATTCATCTTACAAATATAACCCCGCACATACGTGCGGATCCGAATCTAGTTTTAATTAAAAAAGAAATTGATCACTTAAAAGAAGACAAGTGGCAGAAAAGTTTATAGTACTATTCGGAAAATCTCTCATTTGAGAAATGTTTCTTGTTCTCTTTCCTATTTTTTTTTCTAAGATACCCTCTAAAATAGACTGATTAAGGTGCTCTAAGGCCTTGAATGGATGTAGTTTTTGAAGTTGTTTTTGATTTTAATTTTATTTCATAGTCATTCAAGATTATGAGATAAGTGATTTTCCTAAAAAAATAGATAATCTAGATTTTGATAGTTTTTGACAATTTTCAAAGAATATCTAAAATCTATGTTTCATTGATTTTTTACTTTTAAACTTGATTTAATTTAATTTTTTTTTTAAAAGAATTGAATACAAAATCTAAAAACCATAAATCAAAATCCAAAATCCAAAAAACCAAAAACTATAATCCAAAAAAACACTTAAAAACTTGCAAACATTTATGTTCTTTGGATTAAGAGTTTAGTTCGTGAAAAAGTTAGTGCATAAACATAGTGAGAGAGATGAAACATAGAGTAAATCTTTAACCACCTTATTAGATATTTCCAATAAAAATATACCACATAAATTATTTTTTGATGATATCCAAAACCATAACGATCCAATGCTGAGAAGAAATCCATTGGGCTGATGGTTCGAAATCGCAATTTATAAAGATTCCAAAAAATAAGTTTTCAAATTCGTCGGTTTAGACACAAGAACAATCCATCAGTCCATCACTGTCGACGACATCAGAGATGAAATTTCCATGATTAATGCAGTCCGGGATCACTGTAAATTTAACGTCGTTGGCCTTAGGATTGATGAAGCTAATGGATTTCAAAAGTAATAAGAACAAGTTACTAATAAACTTTCTCTTCTCCTTTGATTCCATAATTTCTTCTTTTATCTGGTCAACTAAAAAACAAATATATTAGGCATTAGGCAACAAGAACGTGGCCTCTCCTTGCATTACAAAATAAACCAATTTTTTTTGTTTGGTTTGACCAATCAAAGTTTTAAGAAAGCGTTGACTAAAAAACAGCGGTAACCAAAACAGAGTCAAACGGAGTTAACGGTGGTGTCGTTTGATATCTCAGTGTGATCGATCTGATTCTTGGGATCAAGAGCCATCTCCCTTAGCCGGAGAAGACTTCCGGTAGCCAAAATCGCCTTAGGATTTATATCGTGTAGAGATCGGAGATACAAACTCTGACAAGCTTTATTCGCCGCCTCCGCTACTTCCATATCTTCCACTTTGAGCCCGAGGAGACAATGCCCTAAGATCCTCAAAATTGGTTGCAGAAGCTCCCATGGCAATGGAATCCTTCCGCTATCTCTCTCAGATCTTCCTCCCATAGCGACATTCTCTTCATCTCTCCATGAATCGTCGCTCAAGGTAGGGATCACAGCTCGTGATTGCTCCGTTTCTCCGTTTTGCCCCGCCCATTTCTCACACGATTTGCAGAAGTTAAGCTTGGATTCGCGTGGCATTCTCGAGATTTTGCTGTAGTAAAGCTCCAACGCCACACCAACTATCCTCGCGCGGCGCGTGGATCTCACCGTCCCGTGTGGATCTAACGTGGAGGAGATTACGGCCATGTTGAGACACGTTGAGTTGTTCTTCGTCAGACCTTTGGATTCGTGGTAAATGCTGGGATGAGACAGATCGGGAATGTTGACGGTGAGTGCTTGACCGGCGCGTGAAGTTGTTTCGTGCGCGTAGAGAGCGAGTAAAACGGCTTCGAATCCGGCTTGAGGTTGCCGGATAGGGACACGGGAGAGGTAGAGACCAGCGATTAAAGGAACGAAACGGAGGACGAGAAGCTGAAGCGATGGTTCCGCGGATTGGAAAGTATCGTAAAGCCAACGGCAGAGGTTATTATCGCCGGCGCCTGAATCGGGACGTAGGAGAAGAGATGAAATCGCGGTGGAGACGGCGTCATCGTCGAGGAGAAGATAGATCGTGGAAGGGATGTTTGTTGTTGTGACGATCGTGGCTAAGGATTGAATCGCTGTTTGACATTTCGCATTGGAATCCGAATCGTTAGCTACGGTGGTTTCTGAATCATCTCCGATCGTTGTCGTCGTCATCGGAGGAGGAGAGTCATGGCTGGAGGAAGAATCAGACATTTGGGGGAAGATGATCGCTTGTGAGAGAGGAGGAGGAGGTGAAAAATATGGATTTTGAAAACTTTGAGAAAATTACGCAGCAAAACACAGGATCAAATAAAATAAACCAAATATATATATGTAACTCGCTCTTATCGTACGGTCTGGATCCACTGATGTATTTCCATCCGACGGTTATTATACCACCGCACCGGGACCAGAAACACACAAAAAAAAAAAAAATCGGCAATATTTTGTTTTCCAGTCTTTTGCTTGGTGGTTCTGCATCTTCGTCTCATCAATTCGATCAGAGAAATTAGGGCAACGTAATTTGGGCGAAAATATCTCCTCTGCTTCGAATACCTTGTTTTGATTACTGGAGGTACTTAACTTGTCTTGAATTTTTAGTTCCTGTTCTGTTTCTAGGGCTTTCTCGTTGCTCATTAGTTTTGGTTTAGCTTAACATTTCCGAATCTCTTCGTTTTTCTTTATTAATGATCTATAGGGTTTGATTGTAATCGATTTTCTAATCTGGTTCGGTTGAATTGATGAATCGTTTTCTCGTTTTTTCTTCAAGGTTAGTTGGATTCGTCTCTGGTGCTGTAGAGTTTCAGATCCGGTCAAGGTCGTTCGTGAGAAGCTCCTTGTCTGGGTGTTTCGGGCTGCATCGGACTCTGGCTGGTTTTTCATGGCATTTGAATCTCAGGAGAGACTTGAAGTTGCGAATGATTCATCGAGTATTGGAGAGACTTCGAACGAACAAAGAACTGATTCTCATCTTATAGATTCCGATTTGAGAATAGGGAATGGGTCTGCTGAGATTCCAAGTTTGAAGTCATGTTGTCAGCATAAGAAGGGAACTTTGGTGCCCAGTGGCTCGAAACAGTTGCTCTCTGACAAGGTTCCGTCTACTACCATTATTGATTTGCCTCAGGCATTGATATCTGAGATTCTTAATTGCCTTGACCCAAAAGAGTTAGGTCTAGTGTCTTGTGTTTCAACTAGTCTGCATAGGTTAGCTTCGGAGCATCACGCTTGGAAGCAATTCTACTGTGAGAGATGGGGACTTCCCGTGGTTTTCGGGGCTACGAGTTCAGGATTTTCTGAGGAGAGATCATGGAGACAGCTGTTTGTTGAGAGGGAATTTAGGAGTAGGAACTTTTTAGGACGTTATAGTATTGATACCCTCTATGGTCACACTGAAGCAGTCCGGACTGTTTTTCTCTTAGCTTCTGCCAAGCTCGTTTTCACTTCTGGATATGATTCCATTGTTCGTATGTGGGACATGGAAGAAGGCTTGTCTATTGCAGCATCTAAACCACTCGGTTGCACTATTAGGGCCCTTGCGGCTGATACAAAGCTGCTGGTAGCTGGCGGTACTGATGGGTTTATACATTGCTGGAAATCACTTGATGGTCTGCGGAACCTGTTTGATCTCACAGGTTTTCAGAAAGAGCAGACCGAGTTTCGGCTTTGGGGACATGAAGGTCCTATAACATCTCTTGCCCTGGATATGAAAAATATGTTTAGCGGTTCATGGGACATGACTGTTCGTATATGGGATCGATCTTCAATGAAGTGTGTCAAAACCTTGAGGCATAGTGATTGGGTTTGGGGGATTGCACCTCATGAAACTAACATCGCTTGCACATCAGGTTCTGATGTATATATTTGGGACATTAGCAGTGAGACTCCACTGGCGATCATCCATGATGCTCATGAGGGTACCACATACTCTCTGGCAAGAAGCCATACTGGGGATTTCCTGTTTACTGGTGGAGAAGATGGAGGCATTAAAATGTTTGAGATCAGAAGATATGGTAGTGAAACAAGCGTTGTACTCATATCTCAATGGATGCCTCACACTAGTCCTGTCTACTCTCTTTCTTTTGAGTTTCCCTGGCTTGTCTCAGCATCTGGTGACGGTAAACTCGCACTTATTGACGTCAGGAATTTGTTGAAGACTAACCGCCGTGCCTTATCCAAAAGGGTTTCTTCGAGTACTGTGGAACCACCACAAAGAATGCTGCACGGTTTTGGGTCAAACTTGTTCTCTGTGGACGTGGGTTGTGACCGTATAGTGTGTGGAGGTGAAGAAGGCATAGTTCGGATATGGAACTTCACACAAGCGTTGGAGATAGAGCGAAGGGCTCGAGCTCTTAAAGGAATGAGGCTTGAGAATAGGATGAGACGAAGGAGAATGCAAATGGAGATGAACGCAAAGAGTGTAAGGCCTGATCAATGCTCCATTGCTGCTCATAAGAACCCCATCAATGGCGATAGGAACCGAGCATGGCATAGTAAACGAAGAGCAAGTGGGAAGGCGAAGGCCTAAGCAATGCAATTCGATTTTTCTTTACACATTGAGGAAACCAAGTTTATAATCTTGGCACATTTTTCCTTTGAGCTAGCAAAGTTAGGTCTTATGCTTGGTGGAAAATGAGAAAATTGGCTTTTACCTCTGCTTGTTCTATTAATATGTTTCGGAAACAACCTTTGTTTAACAAGTTTACATAAAAGTCTACCAACTTCTAACTGAATTTTCAAAATCTTATTATACAATAAACAAACTAATATTTTGCAGTTAAAAAAAGGCGAAATATAAACAATTACCATTAACTTATGGATAACAACAATTAAGGGCATGCATCTATTCCAGGGCTGTGTTGCCTAAGGCACATGACCACACGGGAGCCTAAAGTGGAATATAAACAATTTTGATATGGTAGAAGAAACACACGTAACAAAGTAGAAAAATTATCTGATGAGCTAAAATAAGAATAGAACCAAAGTATAATGAAACACTAAGATAATTTCAACAATTTTTGGACCCCAAAACTTGCATATAATTTGGGGACACGCCTCTAAACTATTTTATTTTGTTTTTTTCTTTGACCCAAGTCGTGTCGTGCTATGTCGTGTTGCGCCAAACGTGTTGGATTTGAGTAACGGGGTTACAATCCAAATAATTATTCTTATTAGTCAATATTACTTTAGTTGTATTGTTGATTAAATTAACAAATATCTACGTTAAAACTAAGTTTTGTAACTACCAAATCTCAATTCACGTCAATTAAGTTTGAGAATTAATTCTCATAATTTGTGTTAATAACTCAAGATTCTCCTCATTATTGCTCCAAACAAATGTTTAAGATATTGCTCCAGACAAACGTTGAAGCTCAGATTATAGAGTCATGGTCATCGACTTCTCATTTCAACACCGAATTCACAAAAGAAAAACACAAAAATCACTATTCTTCCTTCTCTAGTTTTGCGTCTGAGAGTACAACATATCTTTTAGGTTCATTAGCTTATGTTCTTGAGTGTTGCGGAATAGTTATTCATGCAGTTGTATCCTGAGATTCTGATTAAATAACACCATCACACTATGAGCAATTAAATAACTAAAGAAATAGCGGCTCTCTTCCGCATAAATTGTTCTCCATTCCTAAAAGATTGGTATCAATTGTTTTATTTTTATCGTTATTGTTGGTGCTAGATTTCACACCAAACCCGACCCGCTCATAAGCCCAAGATGCGGCTTGATCCGTAAACTGTGATGATGGCTCATAAAGCCCAAATAGCATATCTAAGTCTAATAAAGGGAGGAACAAGTCAGATAACAAGGTGGAGATCTCCTAAAATCATGGCTCGCGTGCAGTTAGGAGAAGTGATAAAATGGAGAAGAAGTCAAAGCACGTGGAGACTAATAACTTGGAGCGCAAGTCACGGAGCTATTTGACGAACACCTCCAATCTAAAAGAAAGGAGAACAAGCGAACAGGAGAGGGGAGATCCAAGCAAGAGAGAGAGCAATATGTCACTTTGACTTAGGAGAACACAGAGAACACGTCTTAATATCACTAGAGAGAGAGATTATTCAGCTTTTTGTATTAAGCGTTTTCTTCACTTGATAATCATCTATAAAATACCTCGTCTTGGAGATCTTCTTTTGTATTTGATTCTTATTCATTTCATTAATAAAGTCCAATTCATCGATTCAAGCCTTATTTTAAATCTTAGGTTCATTACGAGAATCTAAACCCTAATTCCCTAAATTTATTCTTCTAAAATTCTTAGGTGTGAGTTTTGGTACTCACAGTTATCAATAGAAATGATTCAGTTTGCTATATCGTAGAAGTTGAGCTTTTACACTTTCACCGTGAAAAAATAGCAAAGCGTCACGAGTCATGATCATGGTTCTTGTTTGAATTCCCAAATCAATTCCTAGTATCTTTAATTTGTTCTTAGAATTTTAAATGTTGAGAAGTCATGATGTTAACGTGGGAAAAATGAGATTATCATTTTCATCTTTTGAAAAAAGTAAAGGAGTAAGGTATTACTTTCATGTTCTTCCTTACTTTGTGAATTATTTGGTTTGTAGCATCCATTTTTGAACTCCGTATCCTTAGGTTAAATCCTAAATCGTGTTTTTATTGATATTTTTATTGATATCTGTAACTGTTTTAATTCTTTTTTCATATCATTTTTTTTGTTCGTATAAATTTGATCTTTCTAATATTTTATATCAAATTTATTAATATTTTTTTTACTAATAGTATAATTTTAGTTATTTTAAATAAAAGTATTCTTTGTTATTAAAATAATTATGGCCTAAAAATCTGAATGGCACTATAAAAACCAAGTCAATAACAATTAGACTATTGTGGCCTAAAAATAGTAGTCAACTTCTTTGTTTATGTAAGTCCATCTCCATAGGTTCATGTATTTATAACGTTTTACTAATCTCTAAAAATAGTAATTAATTTTTTCTTTTGAAAATTTCTCCATTGTTTTTGAATGATTATTGATAGATTATTATGTGCTAATAATATTAATTTATTGACAATTATATGCTAATTAGTCATAATTTTGTTATTTATTTTGAATAGTAAATAATAAATTATTATGAATAATAAATAATAAATTATTTTGAATAGTAAATAATAAATAGTTTTGAATAATTTTATTGTTACATGTATGATTTTTTCGTTTGTTATTTAGCTGTAATTTATTATTAATTTTGTATTATTGAATTGATTAACAAAACAAAAACATTATTTCAACAATTGTTACGTAAAAGTTTGTTTGAGACTTTAAAAAATTAAACTAAAAAAGATCTAGTGCTTTTAAAAATAGCAGTTAGACTTTAAGACTTAAAAACAAAATAAAAGTTTTAAAGTCTGATTAGTTGAAAATTAACTTTGAAGACTTTAAATTTTTCTAAAGCTTTCAAAGTCTCATACCAATCGGCCCCTAATCAGTTTCTCCAATTCCATCTGCAAGCATCTTCGTCTCTTTAACTTCCTTTCTTTCTCTTTAACTTCCTTTCTTTCCACATCTTCGTCTCTTTATCTACTGATTCTGTGTATTGTTGGATGAGTTTCTTTTTCTTTTCATACTAGTAATTCTTTTCCATGATCTTTTAAGTTTTCTTACTCAAGAGACTAGTTAATTTTTTTGGCTTAAACTCTAATCTTGTGGGTTTTGCAACTCCAGATAATGGATTCGAGTTTACCACCTCCTAAACTTATGAATCTTGAACCTGTGAAGTAAGATAGCATTCTTCTTCCAATGGCTCGGCGTGACAAAGGTTCCAAAGGACGCAAGATTGATCTGCTTACTAACCACTTTAGAGTCGACTTCAGTACACCAAACAGTCAACATTTCTTCCATTACAGTGTACGTACGCTTCTCTTCTTGCTTCCTCTATTGTCCTATGCCATCACTGTTTTGAAGTAGTTACAATGAGATCTTTGGAGTGTTGATAAAGGTTGCTATTACATATGAAGATGGAAGTCCAGTGGAGGCTAAAGGTATTGGTAGAAAGATTCTTGAAAAAGTTAAGGAGACTTATCAAAGTGATGTGGGTTTCAAACACTTTGCTTATGATGGCGAGAAGAATCTTTTCACTGTTGGTTCACTTCCCAGCAACAAACTCGACTTCTCTGTTGTTCTTGAAGACATGTCTTGTAGCAGAAACAACACTAGAAATGACGGGGACAGGAAAAGATTAAGGCGTCCTTACCAATCCAAGAAATACATGGTTCAGATCAGTTTTGCTGCAAAAATCCCTATGCAAGCTATTGAAACTACTCTTCAAGGGAAAGAAACAAATCATCAGCATCAAGATGCTACAAGAGTGCTAGATGTTATCTTGCGCCAGAACGCAGCTAGACAGTAAGTAAAAGTTAAACTTTCTTGATTTTCTTTGATCTTGCATGATGTTTTTCTTATGTTCATCTCTGTTTTGTGCAGAGGTTGTCTTCTTGTTCGACAGTCCTTCTTCCACAATGACGCAAAGTACTTTAAAAATATCGGTGAAGGTGTTGATTGTTGCAAAGGGTTTCATTCAAGCTTCAGAACAACTCAAGGATGCTTATCACTCAACATTGGTAATTCTTGATTTAATGTGCATTTCAAAGTCTTTTTAATTTGTAACATTTTGTTTTTTGTTTCTTCTTCAGATGTTTCAAGTACAATGATAGTACAACCTGGTCCTGTTATCGATTTCCTTGTAGCAAATCAGAAAAAGAAACATCCATCTTTTATTGATTGGAACAAGGTACTTAATTATAAGAATCTCAATAATGTTCTTTGAGGTGATGTACTAAATAATCTGTTTTATTTTTTCTCATTAAGGCTAAACACACACTCAAGAACCTGAGAGTTAAGGTCATTCCCTCGAATCGAGAATCCAAGATAACCGGACTAAGTGGACTACCCTGGACTAACATTCCCTCAAACGTATGTTAGGTTATTCTTTGATCATATGTTTTAAATTGGTTCGATTAAATTCTTTCTTGATTTAGGTTTACTTGGAAGCAAAATGGTAAAGATGAGGAGGTTGAGATAACAGTGTTTGATTATTTCACTAAAGTACGTGAAATCAAGCTACGTTATTCAGGTGACTTACGTTGCATCAATGTTGGTAAACCAAAGCGTCCTACTTACATCCCCATTGAGGTAACCAATTTTTTAAGTACTTTTTTTTGTTTTTCTGTTTTTACCACATTTTTTCATGTTTCTTGTTGATTGTTCACATTTTGCAGCTATGTGAGCTTGTTTCTCTACAACGCTATACCAAAGCTCTTACCGATTTTCAGAGAACTAACCTAGTTAATGAATCAAGGCTCAGGCCACAAGAAACGATGAATGTGTTAACCAGAGTAAGTAAGATTTTTAGTTTTCCATTTGTCTTCTTTTAGACTTTTAGTTTCATTTTTATTTTATTTCAAAGTTTTATCTTTTAGGCGCTGAAGAATAGTAGTTATAATGATGACCCAATGTTGCAAGAGTGTGGTGTAATAATTGGCTCTGACTTCACTGAAGTAGAAGGACGCATATTACCAACACCAAAGGTGATTCTTCTTAGTCTTCTCTTTCATTTTTGGTTATGGATATAATTATCTCTCATTTCTTAATCCTTGCACAGCTTAAAGTGGGCGGTGGAGAGGACATCTTTCCTAGAAATGGGCGTTGGAACTTCAACAATAAGGTCCTTAATGAATTGTATATGCTGCACTTGTTGTTTCATAGAGATGATTGAAAACTTGTGATAATGATCAAAATTTCCATCTGCAGAAACTTGTTGAGCCAGCCATGATTACTGACTGGGCTGTTGTGAACTTCTCTGCTAACTGTAACATGGACAGGATTATTGATGGTTTGATCAGATGTGGAAAGATGAGAGGAATTGTAAGCTTTTTTCTGTCTTCTATACAAGAATCATTGTTTAGTATAAGAACATCAATCACAAAGAATCTTCCTTGGTTTTCTCTCAGAACATAGTTCATCCATCGCGTAATGTCTTTGAAGAAATTTGGGTTTAAGAATGCACCTGGTTCTGTAAGAGTGGATAAGATGTTTGAACATATCATACCAAAGTTTCCAAAAGGTCCTCCAAGATTCATTCTTTGCATTCTTTCAGAAAGGAAAAACTCTGATGTTTATGGTAACACTTAAGCACTTACACATTCTTGCAACATAAGTATACTTTTTGTTTCATTTTTCTCACATGTAGTAATTAATCCCTTATTAGGTCCTTGGAAATACGAAACTCTTGTTCAGTTTGGAATTGTGACTCAGTGTATTGCTCCTCCCCGCAACATAAATGATCAGTATCTCAACAATGTTCTCCTCAAGATAAATGCCAAGGTGATCTACATGAATCAATCAGTCTTTGTAGTTTCTGATATAAATATGTTAAACTAATAATCTCTGCCATTCTGTGTAGCTTGGTTGATTGAACTCAGTGTTAGCTATGGAGCGGCCACGAGAAACGCCTTCGGTAATGAGAGTTCCAACCATCATTATTGGGATGGATGTATCTCATGGCTCTCCAGGGCAGTCTGATGTACCATCAATTGCCGCGGTACTTTGATTTTGCTCGTCTTTTTTTTGTTCATTGTGTTGTATTTTCATGTAAGCTACTTGATATGATTTTGATTTTGGAATATCAATAGGTTGTGAGCTCCAGAGAATGGCCATTAATCTCAAAATACAGGGCTTTTGTGCGTACACAGCCATCTAAAGTTGAAATGATTGATAATCTATTTAAACGCGTCTCTGATAAAGATGATGAAGGTATCATGAGGTAAGAACAACATTTCAGGTGAATGAAAAAGTATGGTTTATATAGAATAATGAAAACTGATTTTGATTAAAAGATTCAATGCTGTGTTTACAGGGAGGTCTTGCTTGACTTTGAGTCAACTTGTAGAAGAAAACCCAATCACATTATCATTTTTAGGTATGCATATATAATCTGGATCTTGTGAAAGTAGTGTAATAAAATTTGCTAACTCATCTGCATTTAATACATGTAGAGATGGTGTGAGTGAATCTCAGTTTAACCAAGTTCTTAATATTGAACTGGATCAGATGATGCAAGTAAGGATTCTGGTTATATATAAAGCCTATGTTGAACATTTTTAGAGTTTAAACTAATATTCTTGTTACATAATTAGGCGTGCAAGTTCCTTGATGAAAAGTGGGATCCCAAGTTTACAGTGATCATAGCTCAGAAAAAACACCACACCAAGTTCTTCCAGACCAGAAGCTCTGATAATGTTCCTCCAGGTAAAATTCATTTGTTTGGCTTTTTTTTTTGGTTGAAATGACTTTGAATCTGATTCATATTTACTTGCAGGAACAATAATTGATAGCAACATCTGTCATCCACACAACAACGATTTCTATCTTTGTGCTCATGCTGGAATGATTGTAAGTGAAAAGTCTTATGCTTTGGATCCGTTATGAAACGAATGGAAACTTTAAACACTTTTTCTATGTTTAAAGGGAACTACAAGGCCAACACATTACCATGTGCTCTATGATGAGATTGGATTTTCACCAGATGACCTCCAAGAACTAGTCCATTCTTTATCCTATGTGTAAGCATCATCTTTGTAATGCCCTGTATTGAATTTATCTAATAAATCTCTTAATTGTTTTGCTTGATACTTGTAGCTACCAGCGGAGCACAACTGCCATCTCTGTAGGTAATTCACTGGCATTTGATATTAGATGTCTATATGATGGAACTGATGCATATCTTTTATATAAGCTTCTTTTGTCATCATTGTCACTAAGAACTTATTTGCTGCGAGATTTGAGTTTGCTTTCAAATGACACAACTTGATTGGTATTGACATCTCAAATTCCCTTTTGCATTGGCAGTTGCGCCGATATGTTATGCTCATTTGGCAGCTGCACAGATGGGAACTGCCATGACGTTTGAAGACATGTCTGAGACTTCATCGAGCCATGCAGGGATCACAGCCGCTGGAGCAGTCCGTGTGCCTCCCATGGCGAAGCTCCACGAGAACGTTGTTAGTTCAATGTTCTTCTGCTGACTTGCTTTTTCGGCTAATATATGAACCAAAGACACAAGAATGTCTCTTTTGATGTTATGATTTTCATCGACTCTGCTTTCAGATTTTGTTTTGAATCGCTAGACATGATGAGTTGCGTTTATTATCTTACCGAAGATTGATATGAGTTGTTAAATAAACCTGAGTGATGTTTTAATCCAACAAAATTAGCAACTGTGAAAAACGATAATTCATATACAAACCACTGTAAACTCAAAGCTCAGTACATATCAGAATGTTTTGAGTAAAAATCTCAAAAAATACTCATGTAAAACTATTATATTCTACATGTTCTGGAATTTATGGGATTTGAAACTATTATGCCATACAAATATGTAGAACACTAACAGAAGATTACACCTGAAACGGTTACTGAAGTGAAAAGTGAAAGATTTCACCTATCATAGAGTTAGGATTTAGAGTAGTTCAGAAAACCTTTTTAAAACTGGAAAGACAAATACAGAAAACAACTATATACCCATCTATGGCTATATTAGTAACCTGAGGAAATGTAATATTGACGACCTACGTAGTTCGTTGTCTAACATGTCGGCTGCTGGTATCACCACCGCCGTCAGATAATTGTGCCCAAACGCTCTGAGACTTTGCTCCTCCGGTACTGTTGCTGCCTTCCTCATGACCAGCCACCGCCTTCAGAAGCTCAGACTGGAGGGTCACACATTCATCCTTCATCTGTTGGTAAGCGTCTGTCTCCAGGACAGCTGCAATATCAAAGACCCACCAAATCAAACACAACAGAAGATCCAGTAGCTCTATTGAGACCATCATACACTTTAATTGCCTAGTGTCTGATATTTAAAATGCGAAGTAGAAGCATACCTGCTAGGTTCTCGGCAGTAAATGTTAGGCAAACGCCTTTTAGTTCCTTAGCATTATATCTGTCGGCCAATGCTAAGATCTTGGCAACGGATTTTACTGATATGCCTTTGCAGAGGTGAGATTCACACAACAACCTGAGCCTATTCAGTTCGAACTTGTCTGCTGCTGCTAAAAGCTTTACAATCAATGTCTCGTATATTTCTGACAGCTTTAAGCGCTCAAATGTATGCGCTGTCGCAGGCTCCACATCTTCTGGAAGAGAATCTTTATACATGAATTGTAGCAAAGCCTGGAAGGAACAGAGCATAAATACAGACACGATCTGAACACACCAAAACAAGTAAAAAATAACCACCAGCGATGTACCTGAAAAACCTTAGGTTCCAAATCGTTGATAGTAACCTCTGTGTTGTTTGCTTCAAACTCATTGAAAAATTTAGACTTGAAAAATGGAGATCGAGCTGCCAATACTAGTTTATGAGCTAAAAACTTCTCGCCAGCAATGTCAAAAGTGACATCAGAACCTTCCATGCTATCTAATAAAACTCCAAAATGTGATCCAAGTTCTGAATCAGGGACGTTAACAGAGTGTAACCGTGGGCAATGTACTTCTGAAACCACAACTCCAACCGTACAATTGATTTTCAAGCAATCATCTTTGAGGTAGTCAGATGTCTCAAGCAAGGAACGTCTGAAAAAACGCTTGTATCCCCTAATCAAACAACAAAGAAGAAAAGAGTATTAGAGGAGCTTGAGAGTTAGCAGATCGTAAGCAAAAGGAAAATTTAAAGAGAAGATCAAATTTATCTCTCAAAAAAAAAGGATCAAAGTAAATTGGAAGAACAGAAGACACATTCTTCTCCACTAAAATTAAGAAATTTTTCCAGTTAAGACTTAAATAAAGGCTATGTCTGGATACACGCAGACAATTCAGTTACCAAAACACCTTCGAAATTATAGATATCACATTCAGTTTTCTTTGCATCATGAACACACCCACATCTTTCTTTTCTCCATAATATCCTTCTCATAAACAAAATTTGGAATGGGAGCAAGAATCCACATTACTCATGAGTCAGAGGAATGTTACTACACTGACAATAACTAGCTGAATTCTTCAATTTCCATGCTTTATACCACCAACATGAAACATCATGCAGCTGTAAACATATATCTACCATATAATTCCATCACAAGGGTGCAGCCAGATAAGGTAATCAATCACGTCACGGGACACAAGCTAGTCCTTGTGATCAACGCTCAGGTACACAAATACGCCAGCAGATGCTAATACAAAAACTACTAAAAACCCTAATTGAAAGTAGTTCTTCCTCGCCGGAAATGATCAAACATAACATGCATCAGTTTAGAAAGTAAGGGAAAGCCAAACGGAACTATTTTATGAAGAAAAATTAAAGAATCATCGATTGTAATCAAGGAAAACTAGAATTATGAGCAGTAAGCATAAACCAACTAGGTGAAGAAATCGTACCACATGCTTCCTCTGTATTTGAGAGTATAAGGTCCACCATCAAGTGACCGCTCGAAATGGCTATGAACCTTATGCTTCCCCTTTCCACTTTGGTCAACAAGAGCGAGCTCAAAAAGTGCCCTAACTTCGGTACCTTCGCTAGCCAATGCGATAAAGACAGAGACGTATGACGAGTTATCCTCCGGATTCTTACCGTCCGGGTAAAAGAAGATCCCCCATTGATAGCCTCCGACGGAGAAATTATCACTCGCTATATGCTTCCCCACACCCATTCCTTTCGCTAAGCTGTAACCTTGTATCACGAATTGGTGAGACCCGTTCACCGTCTGCGTCACCGACTTTGAGCTCGTCGGATCCGGATTCGATCCCGAAATCAGTGATCCAGACATCGCCTTTGAAATTCGCAGCTAATTTAGTGGAATCTGATCGAGAAGACAAGACTTTCCCCTTTCGATTTCTAGGAATAAAGATTCTAGGGTTCTTACTTTTTCAATTTAGAAATTTCTGGTTTCAGACCGTTTTAAAGAAATTGGAAGAGGGAAGTGAAACAGAACGTCTCAATTGTATAACTTACCAATTCTATCGAATAAGAGTGTTTGGTTACGGGTTTAAACCTAATCTCATAATTGTATAATAAAGTCAAAATTAAACCGGTTGCCAAACAAGCCGTCAACTTGGCTCCTCGAATTCAAGAGTGACCATCGTCTCTCTCTATCAAACAGCGGAAAAAATGGATGGTCATGAAGGTTGTTGTGGCGGCGACGGAATGACGGAGATGATACCGACGGAGGAAGCTCTAAAGATAGTGCTCGGCGTCTCCAATCGTCTGCCTCCGGTAGTCGTATCGTTGCAGGAAGCACTTGGGAAAGTGTTGGCGGAGGATATTCGTACTCCTGATCCTCTACCTCCATATCCTGCTTCTGTCAAGGTGAATAGCATTCAACCTCCACGTACCTCTCTGCTCATCTTCGTGAATCAGTTTTATCTTTATGCCTGTTTGATGTAAAACTTGAGTATATAGCGGTGTGCTTGAGGCGATTCTTGAACATTATAGCGTCTTGAGATGAAATGAGCTTTTTTTGTTTTTCTTTCTAGAATCAATCTAATAGAATTTGAGTTCACATGTTTATCCATATAAATTTGACAAGTAGAAAATGAATGATGCTAAGCTGGTGGTGACTACTATGGTGAATATTTGAATAACTTGGCATTATCGTTATTTAGGATGGATACGCTGTTGTTGCTTCAGATGGTCCTGGAGAGTATCCGGTGATTACAGAATCAAGAGCTGGGAATGATGGACTGGGTGTGACTGTTACTCCTGGAACTGTGGCTTATGTAACAACTGGTGGTTAGTATTTTGCATTCGATGAAAAATCTCTTACTGATGATTTGTATCATTTGCTTACTTACCTGCCTTTTGTACTTTAGCTGTAAAGTCCAACTGTTACTAAAATACTTTTGAGTATTTAAAACTGCTTCTTATTTTCTGTTCGTATTCACTCGTTACTACAATTTACCGTTTGGTAGTGTCTGCACGGGGAAGTGTCAGAGAAGTTGCTGTTTCTTTGATTTCAAGCTATTGTTTTATTTGATATCTTTCTCTTTAGGACCTATTCCTGATGGCGCCGATGCAGTTGTCCAAGTTGAGGACACTAAAGTAATTGGAGACGTCTCAACTGGACCAAAAAGAGTAAAAATACTGATTCATACCAAGAAAGGCACTGACATCCGTAGAGTGGTAAAGTTTCTTCTTTCTCGTTTATTTTTTCTGTCATCTACTTGATATCTTTGATTTCCTGTATCTCTGACTGTTTGCTAAATAATTGAAGTATCATACTGTTTTTAATAAGCTACTGAAAATTTGTTGATCTAAGAAATTCTTAAAGATGTATACTAGATTGATGGGTAAAATGTTTGAACAAATGGAAGATTCTGGGCGAGTTTTGGATATGTGCTTGATTGGTCAGACACCATCTTGTCTTTCGCTACTCCATAGGTGTAAATTTGCAATGTTTATTAGAGAAAAGACACTTCTGGGACTAAGAATAAGCATGCACGAGGTCATCACTACTGAGCATGGCTAAAACAATGTTTCCCTTTTACTATCAAACATCAAATCTAACAAGTTGATGAAAAAAGCATTTTTCAACTGTTTGGAAGAGAGGCAATCGTCATATGCTCATTATTGTTTGACTTGGATGCTTCATGATTCCATAAGATCCATTCAATTTATATTCTAGGGTTGTGACATTGAGAAAGATGCAACTGTACTAAAAACTGGAGAAAGGATTGGCGCCTCAGAAATTGGCTTGCTAGCAACTGCAGGAGTAACCATGGTGAAGGTACTGCTTTATATCAGTTTTATCTAAGCAAATTTACTAGAAGATGTGTCCAACAAAGAAAAAAAAACGTTCATGTAGGTATATCCTATGCCAACTGTTGCTATTCTCTCTACTGGGGACGAACTTGTCGAGCCGACAGCTGGGACTTTAGGTCGTGGTCAGGTATTATGCAGAAATAAGATTTCTGATGCATATGATAGTTAATTAGTTATACCTGTGTAATAATTTAAAAATGGCCCATATTATCTGCAAACAATAAACTCTTTGCAGATTAGGGACTCAAATCGAGCAATGTTAGTGGCAGCAGTGATGCAGCAGCAATGCAAAGTTGTTGACCTTGGAATTGTTAGAGATGATAGAAAAGAACTTGAGAGAGTTTTGGATGAAGCTGTATCTTCTGGAGTCGATATTATTTTAACTTCTGGTGGTGTTTCAATGGGAGACAGGGATTTTGTCAAGCCATTGCTCGAAGAAAAAGGGAAATTATATTTCAGCAAGGTAAATAAGCAGTATAAGTTCCCTGAACTTTATTTCTTTCTCTGCTTTAAAGCTAAAGAGTTGGCTACTATGTTTTCTGAAATTTTTTCTTACTGGATTCTACTGTTTAATTTCTGAACCGAGAAGATTTCCTATTTTGCTTTTTCAGGTATTAATGAAACCCGGGAAACCTTTGACATTTGCTGAGATCAACGCTAAACCAACTGAAAGTATGACGAGGAAAACAGTCCTTGCATTTGGATTACCAGGAAATCCTGTAAGCTGTTTGGTTTGTTTCAATATCTTTGTTGTGCCTACAATCCGCCAGCTTGCAGGATGGATAAGCCCTCATCCACTGAGGTTAATGAAGTTTTCATTATATTTGTTTCTAAATATTAATTCACTCTAAAAAGATCATCAGTGAAAGGGTACGTTACCATCTTATCTCTGTGTAGAGTGCGAGCTCGACTTCAGGAGCCCGTAAAGTCTGATCCCTTCCGCCCGGAGTTTCATCGGGCCATCATCAAATGGAAAGAAAACGATGGATCAGGGAATCCCGGGTGAGTTTTTCGTAATTATGTCTGCTTTTGAGTCAAAAACTTAGCTGGATCTTCCTAGATTTTGAAAATTCCAGTATGCATTACTCTCTTAAATGGTTAATAAGATATACCTGGATGTCAGATTTGTTGCTGAGAGCACTGGACATCAGATGAGCAGTCGGCTTTTAAGTATGAGGTCGGCTAATGCTTTGTTGGAGTTGCCTGCTACAGGCAATGTGCTTTCTGCTGGAACTTCTGTATCAGCTGTAATTGTTTCTGATATTAGTGGCTTTTCAATAGACAAGAAAGCCTCATTATCAGAACCAGAATCTATTCGAAAAGAAAAAAAGTATGATGAAGTACCTGGGCCTGAGTATAAAGTGGCTATTCTTACTGTCAGTGATACTGTCTCAGCTGGGGCTGGACCTGATCGAAGGTATGATTACTGCTAAACTTTTCTTGATTGTCCCGTAGCAAATCTGGATAAGTTGAGTTTTGTACGAATGTTGGAAGAGATACACATTACTTGTCATTTGCGTCTTTACAAGCATAACCATTATCAGAAGATGGTGCGGAAATGGCCATTCTGAGTTTGTCTTTGTACTGAATACATTGAATTTTATGAAGTCCTTAAACATATTTGTCTCACATATCTTACCTTCTGATAATTGCAACAATAGCTTGATGATGGGTGTTTCTAGTATGTTTATGGGTTGAAAAAGTACTACTCTTTCTGTTTAGATGACCTGTTATTGACTGACTATTCGATGAAAAATAAGCTAGAACATGAAATTTGTTGCCAAAGTAAAAAGGTCTAGATTCACCTTGTTGATTATGTCTTTCAATTTGGCATAATGGACGCAAATATTAGTAATGTAGGTTTGATAGTCTCCTCAGCCGGAGTTAAATGCAGTGAGTGAAAACTCTGGAACACTGTTTTTACAAGAGACTTATTTTCTTTGAATAAAAGAAGTGCATCTAGATACATCTTTCCAGTTCGTTATTCTGGTGAGGTCACAAATTCGATGCCATAGTAAAATTGCACAGTGATATTGCTCCTTGTCATAGTGAGACAGGGAAGCATCATAGTGCTTTGCTACATCTTTAGGCAATATCTCATCTCAATGCCATTCCTCAATTTAAATACTCAAAGGAATGCTCAAACCCTTTCCTGATAGTTATTTTTTTGCATTCACTTCAAATTTTGTGGAAGTTTTGCTCTCATCAATTATTTGTCCATTTGTTTCATGATCATTTCTTGATTGATTTTCTTATGTTGGTGCAGTGGGCCCAGGGCTGTATCAGTGGTTGATTCCTCGTCTGAAAAACTGGGAGGTGCTAAGGTAGTTGCAACAGCTGTTGTGCCCGATGAAGTGGAAAGAATCAAAGACATTCTCCAGAAATGGAGCGATGTTGACGAAATGGATCTCATTCTTACACTGGGTATACAAACATTTAGTTACTTACTGTAGATTTGTTGTTGTATATTTGAATCGTAATTTTGATATAGTTAACTTCTTGCACTAGGTGGTACCGGCTTCACTCCGAGAGATGTAACACCTGAAGCAACAAAAAAGGTGATCGAGAGAGAAACACCTGGTCTCCTCTTTGTAATGATGCAAGAGAGCTTAAAGGTATATACTTTAACTTTTACCTCTAGTGATCTTTAATCTGTGGATAACCCAAACCAATTAAATTCGAAAACCAAATTGAGGTTTAATACAGTTAATAGTCATCTGATTCTGTGTCCTTTTTCTCTGTCTGCAGATCACGCCATTTGCGATGCTCTCACGCTCTGCAGCAGGAATTAGAGGCTCAACATTGGTACAAATCTATAAGTTCACATTGGTGCAATCTCTAACTTGTGATCAAACTCACGTTTCTATGTCTTTTGGTCTCTCAGATAATCAACATGCCTGGAAACCCAAACGCAGTGGCCGAGTGTATGGAGGCTCTGTTACCGGCGTTGAAGCACGCGTTGAAGCAGATCAAAGGAGACAAGAGAGAGAAACATCCGAAGCACATACCTCACGCAGAAGCCACCACACTGACTGATACATGGGACCGAAGCTATAAGTCGGCTTATGATGCAGGAGAGAAGAAAGAGGAGGCTGGATGTTCTTGTACTCACTGAAACTTTCCAGCTTCTCTACACAGTGAATCAAGCTCCAAGTAATTTTGCTCTGCACTGTAAAAACTTTTGTGTTTTACTGAGTTTCCATGAAACCCAAGTATATGGTGCAAAAGGCATTGTTGTAATTTTGTAATAAGGTTATACTTACTGTAAAATGCCCCGCCCCCCCCCCCCCCCCCAATGAGAAAAAAATTACTGTAAAAATGGATTTGAAATATGATTAGATTTCGAAGTAAGTATAAGTTATGATTTATGAACGCTCTATTTAGGCTTCCTCATGATATGTAAGCTGAATCCAATTAGTGGATTATTATTAATTTATATAATTTGAACAATTGACCTTAGTTAATTAATTTTGAAAGTGGATATAAAAGAAAATTAAATTAAATAAAACCTGGGAAACAGTTGTGAGACTCCTCCTCCTTCCCCGGATACAGTGAGCAGAAATAGGAGCGCAGTTTGAAACCCAATGGGTCAGCTCGCTCTTCAGAGACTCCCGCCGGTGGCTTCGCTTCCTAAACGCCCTCCTTCTCTTCCGCCACCGTCTTCCGCTTCTCCTTCCCTCCCTTGCACAACCGCCTCTCGCCGTCCCAGATTCTACGTCGCCAGGTTTTTATTCTATTACCCTCCGATTTTTTCATCAGCATCCAAAATTTTGTTGGTATTGTGTTTGTATACATTCATGAATTTTTTCCCTAATCATGTTGTCTCTTTGTTTGTGACAAAAATAGAGCAATGTCATCCCACATTGTTGGGTATCCCCGTATTGGGCCAAAGAGAGAGCTTAAGTTTGCATTGGAGTCCTTCTGGGATGGCAAAACTGGAGTTGACGAATTGCAAAATGTTGCTGCTAATCTGAGAAAATCCATTTGGAAACATATGGCTGATGCAGGAATCAAATATATTCCCAGCAACACCTTTTCATACTATGATCAGATGTTAGATACCACAGCCATGCTTGGGGCTGTTCCCCCTAGATATAATTGGGAAGGTGGTGAGATTGGGTTTGATCTTTACTTCTCCATGGCACGAGGAAATGCTTCTGTTCCTGCTATGGAAATGACCAAGTGGTTTGATACCAACTAGTAAGTAATTGAATTGTCTTTATTTTTTTGTTTGTAAAATTTCTTTCTCAGTTATCATGCTAATTACTTCCCTAACAGCCATTACATTGTTCCTGAGTTGGGTCCTGATGTCAAATTCTCCTATGCATCTCACAAGGCTGTGGTTGAATTTAAGGAGGCCAAAGCAGTAAGTTGACTGGAACCCTTCTCACTTATTTTTTCTCAGAAACAGCTTTTGAGTTGAGCTGTTACCGTATTTATGAAATAGGCATATAGATGAAGTCATGGTATTTCTATTTCTTTTTTAATTCTCTTCAGCTTTCCTCTTTTTCCCCAAAGTTCTTATTCACAGCTTTGCTTTTGTCTTTTCATGGAACAGCTTGGCTTAGACACAGTTCCTGTGCTCATTGGTCCTATGACCTACTTGCTCCTGTCAAAGCCAGCAAAGGGTGTTGAAAAATCATTCTGCCTTCTTTCTCTCATTGACAAGATTCTTCCTGTCTACAAGTAAGTATATTTTGAGGCCAACTGAGAGGTTTTTGGAAATTAGCTAGACCAAAATAACTTCAAAAGATACAGTTTCATTTGGATATTGCTCGAAACTTCAATTGGTTTCTGTGGCATTTGTTTTGTCAGAGAAGTTTTGGCTGATCTCAAAGCTGCTGGTGCACGGTGGATTCAGTTTGATGAGCCTATACTTGTGATGGATCTTGACACCAGCCAATTGCAGGCATTTTCTGATGCGTACTCTCACATGGAGTCATCTTTGGCAGGCTTGAATGTTCTTATTGCCACATACTTTGCAGATGTTCCTGCTGAAGCATACAAGACACTGATGTCTTTGAAATGTGTAACTGGGTTTGGATTTGACCTCGTTCGTGGATTGGAAACTATTGATTTAATCAAGGTGAATTTTCCTCGCGGAAAGCTACTATTTGCTGGAGTTGTTGATGGAAGGAACATTTGGGCGAATGATCTTTCTGCATCACTCAAGACACTACAGACTCTTGAAGATATTGTTGGAAAAGGTCCGTAAACAGCATTTCAGGTTATTGATATCACTTCTTTTTCGTATCTAGCTTCAGAATGATGTAAACCTTTTTCTTCTCTTTGCAGAAAAAGTCGTGGTTTCTACTTCATGCTCTTTACTCCATACGGCTGTGGACTTGGTGAATGAAATTAAACTTGATAAGGAACTAAAATCATGGCTTGCATTTGCTGCACAAAAGGTCATTGAAGTGAATGCACTTGCCAAATCATTCTCTGGAGCTAAGGATGAGGTACATCTTTGCTTATTACATTATGCAAACCATCCAAGGTAGATTACCTTGGAACATGCTGTAGGCTCTGCGTTTCTAGTTCTAGAAGGTCTTTCCAACAATTGAAGTTATCGGCTTAAAACATATGTTTGAATGACTGCAACTACATCAAATGAATTATATCTCATATACTGGACTTTTACCTGATCTCATGGATCATTGCTGGTACTTTGCTTTTATTTGACATCAGAAATAGTTAACCTTTGGCTTTGTATGGTCTTGGTCCCTTTGTAGGCACTGTTTGCTTCTAATTCCATGCGTCAAGCTTCTAGAAGATCATCTCCAAGGGTGACAAATGCAGCTGTACAACAGGATGTAAGGGGTTATCTAACAAATTGCTCTTTCACATTTTGTATCATGGACTTGTATCTTTAATTACTTTTTACTCAGGTTGCTACAATAAAAAAATCGGATCACCGCCGTTCTACAGAAGTAAGTGTTAGGCTACAAGCCCAGCAGAAGAAGCTAAACCTTCCTGCTCTCCCAACAACTACAATTGGATCTTTTCCTCAGACCGCGGATCTCAGACGGATACGCAGGGAATTCAAGGCCAAAAAGTATGCCTATCTAGTCCAATGGTGTATCTGAAATTTTTTAACATGTCGTTAATTTAATACTCATGCATACGCTCCATTTGCAGGATATCAGATATTGACTATGTCCAGACTATCAAAGAGGAATACAAAAAGGTTATCAAGCTTCAGGAAGAGCTTGGAATTGATGTATTGGTGCATGGGGAGGCAGAGGTGGCGATTTTACCGTAACCTAATTTTATCATTCAAACTATTATATTCTTTACCTCACCTGATATGCCATAGTCCTGCAGAGAAACGATATGGTGGAGTTTTTTGGTGAGCAACTGTCTGGCTTTGCTTTCACTTCGAATGGGTGGGTTCAATCATATGGGTCCCGCTGTGTCAAGCCACCTATCATCTATGGTGATGTCACCCGGCCAAAGGCAATGACTGTCTTCTGGTCGTCAATGGCACAGAAAATGACCCAACGTCCTATGAAGGGAATGCTTACTGGCCCTGTTACAATTCTCAATTGGTCCTTTGTTAGAAATGACCAACCCAGGTGTGACAACTAAGCCTATCAAGTTTTTTTTCCAGTATATGGTATTCCATTTCACCATTATTGTTGTTAATAGGCACGAGACGTGTTTCCAAATTGCACTTGCCATCAAAGATGAGGTTGAGGACCTTGAGAAGGCTGGTGTCACTGTTATCCAGATAGATGAAGCTGCGTTAAGAGAGGGATTGCCTCTCAGAAAATCTGAGCAAAAGTTTTACCTTGACTGGGCCGTCCACGCATTCAGAATCACAAATTGCGGTGTGCAAGACTCTACTCAGGTGTATTTCACTTTATTGCTCCTTTCCACTTAAAGAATATTCTTACAAGTATATTGACCATAATGTGGTTTCTGCCATTTTCGTGGACAGTGCAATGATAAAATGGAACGTGATATCTAAATAAAACCTTTTTAATCATGTTCTCCTTGTATTTCATGTAGATCCACACCCACATGTGCTACTCAAATTTCAACGACATCATCCACTCAATCATTGATATGGATGCTGATGTGATCACTATTGAGAACTCACGGTCAGATGAGAAGCTCTTGTCAGTATTCCATGAAGGAGTGAAATACGGTGCTGGAATTGGTCCAGGGGTTTATGACATTCACTCTCCTCGTATACCTTCCGCTGAAGAAATAGCTGAGCGTATCAACAAGATGCTTGCAGTTCTGGACAGCAAAGTCCTTTGGGTGAACCCTGACTGTGGCCTAAAGACGCGGAAATATTCTGAAGTTAAATCCGCACTTAGCAACATGGTTTCTGCTGCCAAGCTAATCCGCTCTCAGCTAAATAAATCATAAGTCTTTCCTCACGTATGTTTTCTCATACTACTACTTTCTTCTCTCTCAAAATCCTTCATTTAAAACAGTTGGTTAGGTCATAAATAGGATTTCTCTATCAGTTCCTGTAATGAAATTTATCATGATGCATGCATCAATTCTCATCGATTTTCATCTTATTTTGTAGAATTTCTCCACTTGTAGAATATATTTTTTTTTTATGATTTAGCAATTTTTGTAGGCTTATTTTATAAATCTGATTGTTTTCCTCTAAAATTTTTGGCACTGGAATTCATTAATACTAAGGCTAATTAGAAATCTGTAAAATGGAGTTTTTCTAATTTTCTGGTCACACATTTGTAGAGAGACATGTAGAGGGAATTAGCAAATATTATTTATTTTCGCAAGCTTATACATTATGAGATACAGATTTAAGGGTCACTCATTCCTCGGATTTCCACACAAGGGATGAGCGTACTGCATTTCTAGCATACAGTAAGATTAGCAGAACCAATGAAATCGAAGCAGCCAAATTGCAAATTAACTGTCTTTTGTTCTTAGCTTCCTTGACCACATTTCCAGTTGCCTCTTTGTACTTCTCGAACCATTTTGCTCCAACTTTGTCTTTCTCCTCATCCTTGTAACACAAAGGTCCTTTAGGCTCACCAATTAATTTTTTTTTTCCACTCTGTAGTTCCCTTGCTTTTTGCTGTGCATCATGTTTCAGCTGATCAGTTTTACCACTGCTCGGCTTCCCAACCATTGCTTTTTGCTGTGCATCATGTTTCAGCTGATCGGTTTTAGCACCGGTCGACTTCCCAACCATTTCTTTTGAACCCTGGCCTTGTTTTGTCTCGTGCTGATCACGGGGTTTCAGGATCACCGGTGGTTTTACTGGTGATAGTGGCTTAGTTTGAGGGATTTCTGTCTTGACTTTTGGATGCCGGATGTAGAGTTTGTTATCCTTGAACATAGCTGAAACCGAGTCGATATCAACAGTCAATGGAACGGGAATTTCCTTGTGGAAGCGAATCCATTTATTTCCGCCAGTTGGGCGTTCTCCTTTTAGTCTTAGCTTCCTTGTTACGGTTATTGCCACCTTAACTTGTTCTTTCTTGAATCCTAACCACAGAAGACAATGCTTTTGAGCTTGCTTGCATTTACCAAACTCTTTCGCTCTATTCTTTGTGTTTAATGTAGAATAAGGAACAAGAATAAGCAAGATGGAGAAGAAGAAAACAAACCTGGAAGATCAGCTACAAGAATCTCGGCGTCTGGTTCAGAGGTCCATCTAGTTGCAAGCTCAAAGTCTTGGTAAACCCGGTCCATTCCAATGTTAGCCATTCTGTCTCTCTCTCTTTTCTTTTTGGCTGCTCTTTGTTTTTGGTTTAGAGGTAATGTTTTGTTTTGTGAGAAAGCAGAGATAGATCTCTATGATTTTATAGGCGAAGAAGATTATTAGACAACAAAGAGTTTTGTGATTTGGTTTTAGTTTGAAGGAACGAAGTTTTAATTCTTTGGGTTTTCCACTTCCTCTTTGTCTTTCTTTGAGTTTTCTTTGTCTTGAAGATTTTGATGATTCTTTGGATTCAGTTTAATATTAAGTATCCCTTTTTATTTGTATCTCGACAAAATTAGAGTTTCAACATATGGGATAATTATTATAATATTGTAAATTATACTATTTGTATACATATGTATATGAGATGATATTGTATTATACATTGGCAACGTTGAGTGATGATGAATCCAAACACCACACCACCATTGGCATGCTCACAATCCTCTAAATTATGTCCTACTCCTGCCTGACATATTATATATTAAAATTTATAATATCTTAAAACTGAAAAGATTTCTAGATAACAAAATTATTGAAACTTCAAAAAACAAAAAAAAAGGAGCAAATATTTCACATAAGAAACACGAACAGAAGCTATCAAATGTTCTTCTTCTGCTGGATTTTCCATTCCAAGTATTTCTCAACAACATCGAGTCCACAAAACTCCTTCACAACAGGCATTGTTGCTGGAACAGGCAATTCAAAGTACGGATCTATCCCTTGTTGGTTACTGTTCCATGTCAAAATCTGTTTCCTGGCTTCTTTAACAGCTGCTCGAATCGCGCAGTGAACAGAAGCCGCTAAAAGCAATGGCGGTTCACCCGAAGCTATATCAAAACCAAAACAAAAAATGTTTGAGAAAGACTTTCTGAGTTTTGATCTTTTGGGTTTCAGTAAGAACATATAGAGAAATCAACAAGGCAAAATAGATAAGTAAGTCACCTTTGGATGAAAGAACACGGTTCTTGTGTTGTCCACTGTTGAGAATCTCAACATTGAACTGTCTTGGGATTGTGTCGACCGTTGGGATCTTGTAATTCCATGTGCTATCTGTTACCACGAGACCATCTGAGTTCATTAGATACTCTTCAAGCATGAAGAACCCAAGTCCTTGAACAAATGCTCCTTCAATCTGTAAAAATAAACAAAACAAAATCATATAACAGAACTATATGACATAACAAATTTAAATCAAGAACCAGAAACAGAAACACATAGAATGGTTCCCCGGGTCTAACCTGTCCCAAATCCACTGCGGGATTAAGACTTTTCCCACAATCGTAGATAATATCCGTGCGCAGAATCGTTGTTTCGCCCGTCAAAATGTTTACTTCAACCTGTTAATTACAACCAAAGAAGCGAAATTATTTCAAAAATGTGTTAGCTAAGAAGAGCTATTGTTCAGTGTTTGAAGCTTTACCTCGCTTGCTGCAACTCCATAGTTAAGGTATTGGCCAGTGGAGAAATCCGGCATGTATTTGCTACTAACCGACATGTTTATCGATTGCCGATAACCCTACACCAGCCATTTTCAAAAGCAAACCATTCTAAGTCCATTCAAAATAACCAGAACATCAAAATCATATATTTTTCAAGAGTATGGACCTGACTGATAAGATTATCCCAAGTCACAGGTCCTCCTGTTTGCTCCACCAAAGCAGTCTTTACAGGTAAAAGCCTTTCGACTAAGCCATCACAACAAATCCTAACCGCTTCGCTGCTTGCCTCAGAGGTTGTACTACCAGCAGTCATTGAGCCTTGCACCATACTCAGGGTGTCTGATTGGATGACCCGGATTTTCTTGAGCAGCTCATCGCTTTTAGTACTGCATTGGATCAATCCAAGGGAAAATGCAGCCATCTGTTTCACCTTTGTCCATAACCCTTGTCCTATCTCAATCCCTTGAACCTCAACCACTATAGACCCGTCTCCCAATACGCTTACTCTTCCCGGTGTTGATCGCATAGACACTCCATAAACCGCAGGCACACGCGAGATCCCTCTCTTTCTCCACTTGTTTGATGCATTAAACTCCTCAACCACCTTCCTCCGCTGGTTAAATCCCGAGAACTCAGCGAGTTTGTCCCAAATCAATGGTAACGTGTACTCAGGGGATTCACCAGCTTTGACATTGTGGAAAAACTTTAAGCTCTCATATGTATGGAGATTAACCTTCCTTATCTCATCAACATCAATTGAAAGATATGAAGCTACATGTTCAATAATGGCTTCTCCTATATATGATCCTTGTACATCCCCGGGAGCTCTAACCGCGGTTCTGCTCACTGTGTTTGTTTTGCATACTTTCACATCAAAAGAGAGAACACCCCAATCATACTTCATCAATGCTCCTTGGATCCCCTTTGCCATAAGTGGGCTTACATCTTCAGTTAACCCTGCATCAAGTAGTAGCTCTAAATCTAAAGCAGTAATCTTTCCATTGGATTTGAATCCAACACTATATGTAACTTTCATTGGATGTCTTCCTCCAGTAGTTATCATATCGGTTTTTCGGTTCACATATGTCCTCACTGGACGCTGCATTTTGGATGCTGCAAGTGCACAAGCTGCAGCCACCTAGAACACAGAAAGAGAAATGTTGAAATAAACATTAAACTCTCATTTGAGAGCACTTTCAAGATGATAACTCACAGGCATTGACTTCACGGCTTTCCCACCGAATCCGCCTCCAACTCTTCTAGTGATGACACGCACATTATGCTCAGGAACTCCAAGACATCCAGCAATGGTTTGATGTACAAACTCGGGGGTTTGAGTCGAGCTATAAACAACCATACAGTTGTCTTCATCCGGCACTGCAAGAGCTGTTTGTGTCTCCATATAGAAGAAGTATTGTGACCCGAAACTAATCTACATATAAACCGCAATCACAAAGATTAATATGATGGTTAGACAAGAGTAAGAAAGACTTATAAGTTATATGTCTTTAAAGGGAATCACCTTTGATTCAAGAATCTTATGTTCAGCTGCAGCCATTCCCTTGGTGATATCACCGACCGAGTAACCACGCAGAGGTGGAGGGATTTCGAATAGGCTAGACCGTTCGACAGCTTCTTCTAAGGACAGTATAGGCGATTCTAAATTCTTGGTGTCATAATCAATCACAACAAGATTTGATGCAATATCTGCATGCTTTTGACTATCTGCAACCTGCAGATAGAACCATATTGAATCTTAAGTTTATTCTACATAAATGATTCAGAGGAAAAGAGAATTCTTCACCAAAAACTTACCAAAAAGGCGATTATCTGACCCGCACAATGAGTGATTTCTTCTGCAAACAAAAGATCCGAGGTAAAGAAACCTTTGGTACCCATATTTTGCCCGCCTTTGGGAATATCTTTGTAAGTAATTATGCCAAGAACTCCTTCTGGAACTGTGTTATGCTTAAACCTTATACTCTGAATCCGCGCTAGCGGCATTGTACTGTAAATAAATGCACCGTATAGACAATTGTCCGGAGAAGGAATGTCATCTACATAAACAGCCTCACCTACAAATTTCGTGAAAACATTAACATATAATCATTATTCCTCAATCTTCACCTGGCAAATAATCAAAGAGTATGTATAGAAGTGAGCTCACCAGATGCTTGGAGACGAGCTCCAGCCTTTATAATGCCTTTTCCGACCGGAGTATGTTCTTGATTTTCAACTATTTGTTGTGCAGATGACAACATAGCTTTAGGTTTCAAAGATTCAACATTCTGTTCAAAACCAATCTCTTTGCATCCTCCGTTGAGCCAACCATTTGTAGCTTTAGCGTTTGTTTGAGTTAAATATCCGAAGAACTCGAAGAGAAAAGTAACAGCCAAGCTTGATCTATAAGCGGGATTCAAAGTAGCCTTATCAGGTACTATCTCATCTTTAAGTAAGCCAATAGCTTCCATCAAAACTTCATCAGATATTACTTTTCCTGTAAGAAAATCTTCGACTTTACTTGTCCTGTGTGCATGTTTGGTCCCATAAGCTCCAAAAGCTAACAAGCAATCATTTATAACAATGCCATCAAGTGCTTCACTTAAAGAAACTTCAGCTGAGAAAGCTGCATTCAGAAATGCCAATGCGTTTCCTAAAGGACGTGGCGCTGCTCTGTAAGTTTCAAAGAGCAAAATATTATGTGTAGATGAATCATTCTTCACGGGACGCCAAGACGGAATCTCGAGGCTCAAAAGAAGAGATTTGGCTTCAAGAGGAGGTTGTTGAAGAAACTCTTCTAATGTGAACTGTTCTTGAACCGCACTGCTAGTCATGATCTTCACCGTTGCTCGAGCAGCAACAAGTATGGTTGTGAGATCCGAAGGAAACTGTTTTCTTTGCGCCATCATGATGTTTCCGCCTATCGTTCCCGTGTTCCTCACGAATTTACTTGCAATTTTCTCCATATGAGCCGCGATTTTCGCCAACATAGAAACCTTTTTTTGTTCCCTTAAAACCTCAATAGCTTTCGAGATAGTAACACAAGCTCCTAGTATAACTCCATTCTCATCTCTTCTCACCATAGTGAGCTCGGGAATCCGCCTTATATCGATAAATCTTTCGTACTTCCTCTCTTTTTCTTCTTTGTAATACCCGCTGCTCGTGTTAGCCGCAACTAACTTAACCGACACTCCATTTTCAACTTCTAATAACTCTTGAAGCTCCGAGACACTAACCGGAGTTGACCATCTGTACTTTCTTGAATCAAGATTCATATCGTTCTTGATTTCGTTCTTCAAGAATTCAGGAAATGTACAGACCATCTGAGATGATGTGTGATCATAACATGGCCACCTTCCTAAAACATCATCTCTGTTTTCTCCCTTCTTGCAAAAGGAATTGAATCCAAGATCTTCGATATCCACATCTGCTGCAAAGCTCTTACAAGCGTCCACGAGCGGTCTGTATCCGGTACACCGGCATAGATTTCCGGCCACAGCCTTCTCTGCTTCCGCGGCCGTGAGGTTTGAGAAACCGCTGGAAGGCGGATGAGACTTATCAGCGTTTAAGAGAGCCGAAAACATCGAAACGCTCATCCCGGGAGTGCAGAAACCGCATTGTGTGGCGTGAAAGCCTGCGATACGCTCGTGGACCGCATGGAAACCAACTCTACTGTTTCCGAGCCCTTCTGAGGTAGTGATGGAGCAGCCGTCGATGCTGCAGAGGAGCGTGAGACATGAGCTGATTGTGAAGTCATCGACTTTTTCGAGCAATGGATCATACTTTGAAAGAAGAAGAACACAAGCGCCACAACCACCTACGTCCACAGAAGATACAATATTACTTAGAACCCAAACTTTAGGAATGTTATTCACTCATGGAACTGAATAGACCATAATACTAAACACAATTCACTTTGTTATTTTCAAATCTTCATTTATAATCATTCATTCATTTGTCAATAGAATTGATCTTTATAAATTATGCCTAAGAGAGTTTAACTAGTGTAATTCAAAACTAAACTCTTTTGTATAATGAAATATATAAAAAAGGATTCCAATAATGGATTTTTATGTGTACACTATATAAAAAGAGCATAATACAAAGTATAATATATTGGATTTTTATTGTTGTTTTTGATCATCACACACTATTGGATTCAAATCCGGATTATGATAGTGACTGATGACACGATAAAAAACAAAGTTTATTTCATTATCTGTTAGCGTTTAAATTCGCAGTCAAAATCGAATCAGTTTTCAGAAAATGGATTAATCTTATATTTCAATTGCATAATTAATCCAAATTCGTAGGGATTTATTTTTATTGAATTCTAAAACTTATCTTTTTCATACACAAAAGGTTTTTCTAAGTCAAGAACACGAAAAAAAGATCGTGGACATTGAATATTGTATCATCTCGTACCTTCGCCACAACCGAGCTTGACGCTCTTGAAAGGAGTCTTATTGCGCAAGAAATCGATAAGTGTGGTGGAAGGATCAATAGAAGAGAGCTCGAGCTCGAATCTTTCTCCGTTAACGGCGAAAACAAGAGAGGTCTTGCTCTTCATGGCTTCTTCACCCATTCAGTATTATTCTCGGAGCTTGAAACCAGAGTTTAGTTGCTTGACATCGATTCTCTCAATGCTGGATTTGGTTTTTTTGCGATATGTGTACCTGTCGGAGTGTTTATTATTCCTCTATAGACGATAATACACGACAAGAGTGATCGTCATCAGTATATTTTCTGTAAAATATTTGTACGGTTGGCATGTGGTGAGCGTTGTAGTTTAATTGATAGGAAATAATATTAAAAAAATAATGCTATTGCTAAGAAAAGTAATAGGTTAATGGAAGATAATGCAAACAATTCAATTAAATATGTGAAATTTGAAAAAGGACTCGCCATGATTTGATTATTAAATGTTCTTCCTTTAGACAAATCAAACTTGACTTGTATTTTCTCATCGTTTACAAATTGTATAGGCATATTTACAACACTGACTAAGAAAATAAGTGTCGGTCATCATACTTCACTTGCTAAGAGTCGCTTTTCCCCCATAAAATAAAATATTAATGTGACAGAAAATAGAGAAAAAAAAAAGGAACAAATGGAAAAGTGAAAGTCCATATAAAGGGATTTTATTTTTGCTGAAAATACCACAAAATCTTCTCTTTCCAAAATACCACTTTATTCCTTTTTCTTCCCATCTATTTCCTCTTTTTTTCCCCTTCTTTCTCACATTAATATTTGTTTCCAAAAAAATGGAATCCATAAAGGTTCCTAATTTTTCAAAGAATGGATTAGTCAAATGAGAAAGAGAAATCCATTACTTCATTCCGGAAGATGAAATACAATTTTCTTTGGACAGGAATATGTGGGGAGATTTTTTTATTGACGTGGATTTTCGTTTTAACATCATTTGGATTGATAAAATATTATCTACACTTCAATTCTTATTATATATTTTAACAAAAAAAAAAATCTTACTATATATGATGACGTGATTACCTAAATTCATAAACGAGTATCAGATCTTACACTCGTTTAATTAAACTAAATCGTTTAACCAAACGTGTATCAAAATCCTTGAATCGAGCGGTATAATAATTCATAAATTCTAATCATTTTAATTAAACTAATCAATAATCATCTTTTTTTTTAACTAATCATCTTAAATTAGGAGATAGTAAGAACTTTAAAACTATTAAAGATGGTTTTCTTTAATAAGATAAAAAATATAAGTCCCTGATTTATCTCATAAAAGACATACTGAACTGTGGATCGGTCGCCGGCCCGGATTGGCTCATGACTCATAAAAAAAAAAACTATTATTCGTTCCCATATATTTGGTTTAACAACCAATCATAGGGTCATACATTTTATATGAGCGTTGGAAATTTTTTGAGAAGACAACCACAAGTCATCACAATATTTTGCATGTGCTCCGGATGTTGAACCACTTCCTCAAGGTTATCTCAAACCACCAAGCTTTGCAGTTTTTTTTTTGTTAAAGCAAGTTTTGATTTAGAAACTTCCGTTCGTAAACAATTCAAAGAACCTGTAAACATAATTTTTTCGTATACATACAAAAAAATTTTGTTAACAATTCAAAGAACATGTAAACACCAAAAAGCAATGATTCCTCTTTCTCAACAAGGCAATAAATCAATCAATAAAAACAAAAGAAAATATCTCAGCTAGCATATAGACTAATGATCATTAACAAAACCATTCACATGCTTTGACTAGAAAATGAAAACTATGAACTTCTTACTATCATCTTAAGAAAGAATCAATCATCTCCAAGAAAATTATCACATTCATATAATTCGTTGCGGCGCGGATCACAGATTGTAAGTTTGACCCGTTTGACAAAACTATCTAAAAAAAAAATTAATCATCTCTAAGAAAATTATCACATTCTTTTTCTTTTTTCAACACCATAAAACATCACATTCAAAACCCAACGTTTTCAAAAGTAAAAACCAAAGATTACATAAGAAAAAAAAAAGAGACTAGTCGAATAAAGCATCTTATTATTCTGTATTATACTATTATCTTTTTTTTTTGTAGCCGTTAGAAGAGATCTGGGAAAGTAAATGTGACCGTTTGGAGTGTAACGTGGGTAATCTGGGACCTGCAAGCATCTTAACACGCTCTCCCATATGATCATGAGCTGTCCCACCCCAAGTCTTATTGCTAATAGTCGTTATCTTCTTACTTCAAAGATTCATTTTCTGTTTTATCTGTTTATGCGGTGACCAAGACTCTATTATCATGTATTTATATTTATAAATCGAAATGATTTCGAACCAAAATTTAGAGTAATTTCGAAACTCATAGAAGCTATCTGTTTTTGCTATTTAAGATATTTACAATGATTAAAAGAAAACATCAATGATTTTCGTAGATAGTGGATTTTGGTCTCTAGTTTTCGATCTATCCAAGGAAATACGACACACGTTCTTGGTTGAAAATTATAGCTGATGCAATGGTAAATCAAATAAGCTTATTTTCTTTGGACTATTTTATTGTTATAAATGAAATAAGCTTGACTAGTGTTTTGTATGTGTTAGAACTTAGAACGAGTGAAACGATTTTTCAATATAATTATTTGGTTCATTTATGTGTATCAATTTCTTCCATTATATAGAGTTTGTTGTGATGCATCAGCATCATCAACGGTCTTAAAGTAGAACGAGATACTGTAAAAGACTAAAAATTATTCAGCTTACTTTTTAAATATGTTATTTAAAATGTATTGAACAACATACTTTTTTCAAATCAAATATTTTTTGGACTATTGAACAACATATTTTTTCTTTCAAATTTTTTTTGGGACATAGAAGCATTCTTTAAATAAAAATGGACTAAAAACTGGTTTCGAATACCGAATGAGATTATTAACCAAAAGCTCTGAACTCTCACAGTTTATCAAAAATATATATATATAGTTTTTGACGTTTACTTCTGATTCAGTAAATATTATTTCCATCTTCTTGTGAGCTTTCTTTAGCTTAACTGCGTAACCTTTTTCATAATTAAAATTTACTTCGAGCTATTCCACACAAAAATTTTACTAGTTCACACTACTGTATTTTTCTTGGAACTTTCCACTATTTTTTTGAGATAAACATTTATATTAATCTATCTCTAAAAGCAACTCCAACCCATACACCAAATTTGGTGTTTTGGTGTCTTCCATCTCCAACCCACAACACCAAATCTCACACCAAAAAAAATATTATTTATTATTATATTATTAAATTTAAGATTCTTTTATTATTATATTATTAAATTTAAGATTTTTTAACTATTTTTAATATAATTAAAAGTTATGATTAATAATTAAGAAACTAAATTTTTATTACTTAATTTGGAATACGATTACAAAAGATAATTAAAAAAAATTACAATTGATAATTAAAAAAAATTGCAAAAATAAATTATGCTTAATCTCGGTTTAATATCGCTTTAATCTCTATCTAATGTAAATTATGCTTAATCTTGGTTTAATCTCGGTTTAATGTAAATTATGCTTAATTTCGGTTTAATCTCGGTATACTCTTAATTATGGTTAACCGGTTTAACATAGGTTTAATCTCGGTTTAATTTCAAATCAATCATTAACCGGTTTAACCAAATTTAATCTCGGTTTAATCTCAAACCACTCTTAACCGGTTTTAATTAATCCTTAATTAATTTCACTAATCCCATCGGTTTAATGTTTTCAACCTTTGTTGGTTTAATCTAGCCAACATTTTGGCGAAAAAAAAAAAATTCAACCGACATTCATCTTCTCCGATCAAACCGACGACGAATTCTCTGTTTTTCTCTTCCTCTTCTTCTCTCCGATCACACATCTGTTTCTCTTCTTCTCTCCGATCAAACATCTGTTTCTCTTCTTCTCTCCGACCAAACATTTCTCCGGTCGAAACGGTTTTAATTTCATCTGTTATTCTCACTGATCCAGCCACAAATAGTTCCGAATCGCCGGAATTCTTCAAGTCACCACCAGATCTGCAAAGAAAAACAAAAAAAAATTAAAATTGAAAACATCAGATTTTTGGTGTTTGGTGTTACTATCCGGTTGGAGAAGTCGCCGATGCCAAATTTAGCGTTTGACGTAGTGAGCAATGGCACGCCAAATATAGTGCCGCACTGTTCAAAAATCTTTAAAAATGGTGTTTGGCGTGGACTTTGCCATCGGGTTGGAGGTTTTCGACGCCAAAAATGGCGTTTGCCGTCTCGGGTTGAAGATGGCCTAAGTCATGACACAATTGGGAAATTGGCATTATATGGTTATCCTTATCAATACGAAAATGATAATATGTACCTTTGACCTCAGTGTCCCCATTATTCGTGCCGAACTTTAAGACTTGTGATTTGTGAGAGTGGATAATCCAATCTACAGATTAATTTTCATGCTCTCTCTCGTTTTAAAAAAGGTTAGGAAGAAATGAAAATTGATGTTAAGAAAGGGATTAAATTAACCTAAATGAAATAAATTAAACAGCATTCAAGGCCATTGATATACATAAATAAAATAAAAATTAACAAAAGGTGCAAAAATAGGATTTAAACATTAGACAAAGAGGTTAATTTAACATTTTAAGCCAAATCATAAATTAAAAACCAAATTTGTTAAGCACGTAGACAAAATTTTATAAAATTTATTGGGGGTCAATTGATCCTCCTCCTAAACTAATAACTTCGTCTGTGGATTGAACAATACATTAAACCGATAGAAATTAAAGATTAATGTACAAAATTTAGATTGCTAGAAATTCCAACATTCGTTTGTATGTCGAAATCATATTTGGTATAACTAATTATTTTATAAAATTTATTGGGATCAATTGACTCTCTTCTCAAACTAATAGCTCCGCCCCTAGGTTGAACAATACATTAAACCGATAGAAATTGATGGTTAACCTATAAAACTTAAAATGCTAAAAAATCCAAGATTCATTTGTATATATGTCAAAGTCATATTTAGTAAATAATTATTTTATAAAATTTATAGAGGTCAAGTAACCTTCTTCCTAAACTAATAGCTCTGTCCCTGGTTGAATCTATACATTAAACCGATACAAATTGATAATTAACATACAAAATTTAGAATGCTAAAAAAATCCAACAGTATGAGAAAGTCATATTTGATATAACTATTTATTTTTCCATAACACAACTTGTTCAAGAACATAGTTAAAATGACAAAAGACAAAAAAAAAAAAAAAAAAGACAACTAGTTCACGAATTAATAAATAAAAAAAAAATTTACTTAAAATCTTACAAATTACATGTGGGGAAAAAGGAGAGCAACTTTTTCAGTGTTTTAAAAACAGGAGAGTAGAACGAACAAGTAGCAGCATCACACTTCTCAAGATCTCTCTCTCTGCTATTACAACTCTATCGTCTCGTAGAGAGTAGAGAAATCATTCAACACTTCCAAGAAAATACCATCAGAATACTGTAAGTTTCTTTTCATCCTTCACCTTCGTCTTCTCTAGTCGTAACTTTATTCCTTTCTTTTCTTCTATTCTTCATTAATGTCAATAAAGATCTGATTTTTCAAAACAGGACTGTATCTGAAATAAATAAAGGTTTGATTTTTCAGCTCTTTGTGGTAATGTAGCTTCTTGAATTCAATCAAAGTTTTCACATTTTCAAAGTGTTTCAGTTTTAGATTCTTGTTCTTGTTTCCTCCAGCTGACCATTGTTCTTGAAATATATTCTTTGATCTACAATATAACAGTTCTTGTGACTAACAGCTTCGATCTGATAATCTGCAGTTGTTAGTGGATGAAGAAAATGGGGACTCTGAGTAAGATCTTATGTCTTCTGCTGCTGTGCTGTGCCATGGCTGCTGCTCAGGGTACTTTGAAGTACAAGGACCCAAAGCAGCCTTTAGGTGCAAGAATCAGGGATTTGATGAATCGTATGACTCTCCAAGAGAAGATTGGTCAGATGGTTCAGATCGAACGCAGCGTCGCTACACCTGAAGTCATGAAGAAATACTTCATCGGTAAGAAGAAAATGAATTCAGAGGAATTGTATGTCTGTTAAGTGTTCGATGTATTGTCTAAATGAGTTGTTTGTGTGTAGGGAGTGTGTTGAGTGGTGGAGGAAGTGTGCCTGCGCAAAAGGCTACTCCTGAAACTTGGGTGAACATGGTCAATCAGATTCAAAAGGGGTCTCTTTCGACCCGTCTTGGAATCCCCATGATCTACGGGATCGATGCTGTTCATGGTCACAACAACGTCTATGGCGCCACCATTTTCCCTCACAATGTAGGCCTTGGAGTCACCAGGCAAGTACTTGTCTTAGAACGGCTTTTGTTCTTGTTGGAATTGGTCTGTTATTTGTATGGCTATGAAACTGAAACAACTTTATGTTTTTGACTAATCTCTTAGGGATCCTAACCTTCTTAAGAGGATTGGTGAAGCAACTGCGCTTGAAGTTAGAGCGACTGGAATCCCATATGTCTTTGCTCCGTGTATTGCAGTAAGTAGAATAAAGGTTTAACAGTTTGAAGTTGTTTCAGAAAACTGATCAAGAAACGTGTATGCTTAATATTTCTGCAATGGGGATATGCTTTGACAGGTTTGTAGGGATCCGAGATGGGGAAGATGCTACGAGAGCTACAGTGAAGATTATAGAATTGTCCAACAGATGACTGAGATTATTCCCGGTTTGCAAGGCGACCTTCCTACCAAGCGAAAGGGTGTTCCCTTTGTTGGTGGAAAGTAAGTAATTTTGCCTGTTATAAGTCCTCTGTGATATGTTGCTTGATAGTCACTATGAAAACTGAAAACTACATTTATGAATATGCAATTATGGCCGCAAGAACTCTTGACTTAAGACGTCCTTTGGTTTATTTTTCTACTAGATTTGGTTAGGATTTGAATTGCTTGTGTATGTTTGAGTCTGATTATCAAGTGGGGAAAACATAAAGTCATGCTCACGCGTGCTATATTTGAACGTGGTGGTCCTTGAGTGTTAAATGCTTCTTGATAAGAATGAGCCACTGGGGTAATTGTCAATTTCACAAGTGCAAAGTCTGGTTTGAACTCTGTCTACAGATATAGTAGGTTCAACCCGGTTCTTAATGAGTCTTGGTTTGAATTTTCTACCACTGTAGGACAAGTTTGAAACTATCTCCTCCTTCTAAACAATCCCTGTCCCACGTATTTATTATACCCTTTCCATTTGAGGGAGACAAAACTGTCCATGTCCCACTTATTTCTGTCGCATATGGCTTTGGCTAGATTTATTTCAGTCATAACTTAATTCATGCATTAGTGTATGACATGGAACAAAAATTTCATTTATTTACCGAAATGAACTTTTGACTGCTACAGGTCAAAAGTCGCGGCATGTGCTAAGCATTTTGTTGGAGATGGAGGTACAGTGAGAGGGATTGACGAGAACAACACAGTGATTAACGAGAAGGGGCTGTTTGGAATTCACATGCCTGCATATTACAACGCTGTAAACAAGGGTGTTGCAACAATTATGGTGTCTTACTCTGCCTGGAACGGTTTGAGAATGCATGCTAACCAGGAACTCGTCACGGGTTTCCTCAAGAACAAGTTGAAGTTCAGAGTAAGAAATAATGATTACATGGTAGATGCATTTGATCTTCTGTGTTTTGGTCCTAAAAGCCCTTCTTTCTGTTTCTCTGCAGGGTTTTGTCATCTCGGATTGGCAGGGAATTGATAGGATCACAACTCCTCCACATCTTAACTATTCATACTCTGTTTACGCGGGAATCAGCGCTGGAATTGACATGGTTTGTCTCAAAAGTGATTCTACCTTGTGTATATTTGGTATGCTCTCCATGGTTACTTGATTGTTGTGTGTATCTTTAATTGCAGATTATGGTACCGTACAACTACACCGAGTTCATAGACGAAATCAACAGTCAGATACAGAAAAAGCTGATTCCAATGAGCAGGATCGATGACGCTGTGAAGAGAATCTTAAGGGTTAAATTCACAATGGGACTCTTTGAGGAACCACTGGCTGATCTCAGCTTTGCCAACCAGCTTGGTAGTAAGGTCTGTTCTGTTTATCCTCTGTTTAACCATCGTACCAATCATTCATTAAAAATCATCAATAGGAAACTGAATAAAACACTTTCACAGGAACACAGGGAACTAGCTCGTGAAGCTGTGAGGAAATCTCTAGTGCTGCTCAAGAATGGCAAGAAAGGTGCTAAACCGTTGCTTCCTCTGCCTAAGAAAACAGGGAAGATCCTTGTCGCGGGAACACACGCTGATAACTTGGCATATCAATGTGGTGGCTGGACCATCACCTGGCAAGGCCTTAACGGCAATGACGTCACCATTGGTACCGTCACTCATAAACTTATCTTTCACCTCTTTGGCTCGGTTGGACCATCACATGCATTAGCTAGTGTGAGCTTATACAGAACATCGCGATACAGAATTTTAAATCTTGACTTTTGTTTTCATTACACGCAGGTACAACGATCCTCACAGCTGTGAAAAATACAGTGGCTCCGACCACACAAGTCGTCTACAGCCAAAACCCCGATGCGAACTATAGTAAGTCGGGTAAATTTGACTACGCCATTGTGGTTGTTGGCGAGCCGCCTTATGCTGAAATGTTTGGGGACAGCACCAACCTGACCATAAGTGAACCTGGTCCGAGCACGATACAGAACGTGTGCGGATCAGTGAAGTGTGTGGTGGTTGTGGTCTCTGGCCGTCCTGTGGTGATTGAGCCTTATGTCTCGACCATCGACGCCCTCGTTGCAGCTTGGCTTCCGGGAACAGAAGGTCAAGGAGTGGCTGATGCTCTGTTTGGTGATTATGGGTTCACCGGAAAGTTGGCTCGGACGTGGTTTAAGTCGGTGAAGCAGCTACCTATGAATGTTGGCGACCGGCGTTACGACCCGTTGTACCCGTTCGGTTTCGGGTTGACCACAAAACCATACAAACTGTAGACTCTTTCTCTGTTTCGGAGGCAATAATGTTAGTTATTGAGGTAAAAAAAAAGATATTAAGGACCAAGGAAATAATTTCGATGAAGAATTTTGTTGGTTTTCGATATTGTCTGTCTACAAAACAAAACAAGTGTTATAAGCATCTATGATTTGAAGCAGCTTTTGGTATTTGTCCTTGTAATCTGATTTGTGTTCCATTTGATGAGATAATTAACATTTGGATATGGGATATTGCTGTTGAGAATATCTAATATACATAAGTAGCTGATTCGTACGGATAGCTCCCAATTCTAAGGTGAGACTATGCCACATGCATGGTCCACACATGTGCAGGTGTGCATTTGCAAAAGGGTTCATGACATTGATGTTTACAAAAGAAAAACTTTACCAACCAAACAATGATAAAAAAAATTCCTAGAGATTGCAAGAAAGTTTTGAAATATCAAACATAAAATTGCAAGGAAAATGATAAAAAAAAATGTTTATCAACGAAACAAATAAAACAGAAAAAATAAATGTATCCAATAAAGAACATAAACAAATCTGTTTCCCCAAAAGGGTTTTGTTCTCTTATGCTCCGTGTGCAATCGTCTTTTATAGTATGAAGGATTATTCTTTAAATTTAAATATCTAAGATATGACTCCAGATATCTGAAACTCACACGTTTAACGAAATGGAAAACAAATAAATTGCGATTATGTGTATATAGAAAATATAAAAATGATTTTTATCATTAACTATTTGACAGAATTATTAGTTATTAAAACTAATATTTTTAGTATGTTATTTTGCCAAAATAGATAGTTTATTAAGATTTTATCTCATTATATTTATTAACATTAAAAACAATAAAAAAAGAGAGAATATGATTTGTTTTAGATATTCTAGTCACGGAAATGTTATCTCTCTGCATGTAACCTCACAAGCATAACAACACATGGAAAGTCGGCCAAATCATGCAGGAAGTAAGGTCATGTGTTAATTTTATACATGAACTATGGTAGATGGCATTTACATATATGAACTACTAAAAATTTTGAATTCGATACCTTAACTAATTAAATTGTGCAATTTCATACTTATGGACTAACGCATGTTAACTCTCCGTTAACGGTTGATGACGTGGCTATCCACGTAATCGACGACCAATCCATGTCATGCTCAAAACGATGTCGTTTTAAGCATTTATAAAATAACTCAAATAAAATTATGCAATAGCAAGAGTCGAACCATGACCTTTCACACTAAAACTCAACGCTTAAAACCAAATGTGCTATAACAGATATTGTCATTTCCATCAACACACAAACATATATACGGTAGCTTGAAAATTTGCTTCATCAAAATAATAATAAATCTTCATCTTCTTCGAAGTAATTCTTCATCTTCTTCTTGTGAATCACGACGACGACTTCCCTCAAATCAGCGGCAGTTCTGCCTTCGGCCACCACATCGTCAAGCTTACATTTACTACTTATGGTCTTTTCACTCTCGATTCTCCTCCTTCTTCTCCTCCTATGACGCCGCCGGAGAAATTCACCATCAATACCAAACCTAAGTCGCTATGGTCTGAGCCAAGGCTAATCAAGTCTCGGAGCCATTGATGTCAGGCCTCGACGGCAAAATTATCATCCATTTGAAATATCTCTATCCAATTTCGTTTCTCCATCACTGGATCCGGCGAGATTAGTCTTCGGGATTTCAGATCTGTTCTTCTTCTTCATTCTCCTTTCTCTCGATTTGAATAATCTATGTATTTCTCTATGTTTTTATCATGATTGTTTTGGATTTGAGCTTAAGACTCAAAGTATGAGTAGAAGTTTCAGAAGTTTCTTGAAGATTTGAGGGATTGGTTAGATATTGTAGTTCTTCACGTGATGTTGTGGTTGATTCAATTGTTAGGTCTGAATCAATGATTACTACCTTTGGATCTGAATAGTTATCAATCAATCATTGTGTATTATTGAAGAATAAGGTTTGAAATATAGTTCAGGTATAAATTTAACACATGGACTAACTTTAGCCATGAAATGGCCAACTTTCCCAACACAAATACAAGAATACAAAATCCCAAACTCTGTATTGTGCCTGTCACTATCGAAACAACAACAAAATCTCAACCTTTAATTGTGCCTGTTTCATTCAAAACATAGTATTATACTAATATTCATCATCCTCATCGTTGTTGTCGTCATCATATCGTTTTATTTTGTCTTCTCCTTCTCAAATGGTTGATCAATAATTTGTATTGAACTATTGGATTGTTGTCATCAGCGGGTGTCGAGAGTGAAGAAGAGGCAAAGAAGGGGAGGTTGAGTTGCTTGCTACAAACGTTAGGGCTTCTGCTACTCTGCTCTGTCGTGGCAGCTAATAAAGAGCTTGCGAACGCCAAGTATAAGGACCCAAAAGAGCCACTAGAAGTCAGGATCAAGAATCTGATGAGCCATATGACACTTGAAGAGAAAATTGGGCAGATGGTTCAGGTGGAACGCGCCAATGCCACAACATAAGTCATCAAAAATTACTTCATCGGTATGATTCTAAATCTTCAGAACGTTGTTAAAACCTATAAAAATACTCAAATGTTTCAGAATTATGTGTGCAGGGAGTGTGTTTAGCGGTGGAGGGAGTGTGCCAATGCCAAATGCTAGTACCGAAGCTTGGGTGAACATGGTGAATGAGATCCAAAAGACGGCTCTTTCAACCCGCTTAGCGATTCCCATGATTTATGGGATTGATGCTGTTCATGGTCACAACAACGCGTACAATGCCACCATTTTCCCGCATAACATAGGCCTAGGAGTCACCAGGCAAGTTGTTATAGAGAACCATATTCCAAATTATCGACATTGTTTTATTCTTACTGTTTATACTCATGTGTTAGGGACCCTGGCCTTGTGAAGAGGATTGGTGAAGCAACTGCGCTTGAAGTTAGAGCGACAGGAATCCAATATGTCTTTGCTCCATGTATTGCAGTAAGTAAAATCTGAATCTGAACCTAAGCAGAAACATAGTTGTTGTAATCCCTCACTTGGAACAGGTGTGTAGGGACCCTAGATGGGGAAGATGCTATGAGAGCTACAGTGAGGATCACAAAATAGTTCAACAGATGACTGAGATCATACCTGGTTTGCAAGGTGACCTTCCCACTAGTCAAAATGGTGTTCCTTTCGTCGCTGGAAAGTAAGTATACTTTTGATGAATCACTAAAGAAGCAAAGATTAGTGGAGTTAAACTGAATCTTGGAGTATATATACTTACAGGACCAAAGTCGCAGCCTGTGCTAAACACTTTGTTGGAGATGGAGGTACATTGAGAGGGATGAATGCGAACAACACGGTTATTAATACAGATGGATTGCTTGGCATTCACATGCCGGCTTACTACGATGCGGTAAACAAGGGAGTTGCAACAGTTATGGTGTCCTACTCGTCCTTGAACGGGTTAAAAATGCATGCCAATAAGAACCTCATCACAGGTTTCCTCAAGAACAAGCTCAACTTCAAGGTAAACTTTAATCATAAAAGAATCAGGCTTAATCAAAAGCATATAGAAGCAGCCATTTGAGTAGAGAAATAAGAAAGATTTTAAATTCTGTTTGCAGGGCATTGTGATCTCGGATTTTCTAGGTGTTGATCAGATCACTACACCACTTCATGCTAACTATTCACACTCTGTTTATGCTGCTATCACTGCTGGACTCGATATGGTCAGTTCTCAAAAACGGTTCTTAATTTTCAAAGATATAAACACACACTTGATGTGATTAAAATCTTCCAATGCAGATAATGGGTTCATCAAACCTGACCGAGTTAATCAACGACCTAACCAGTCAGGTGAAGAGTAAACTCATCCCAATGAGCAGAATCAACGATGCTGTTGAGAGAATCTTGAGAGTCAAATTCACAATGGGGCTCTTTGAAGATCCAATGGCTGATCATAGCTTGGCTAATCATCTCGGTAGTAAGGTCTGTAAGATGAGACTAAAACACCAGTTTTAAGATAGAGAGCCCAACTTAAATCATTGGACAAACTCAACAGGAACATAGGGAACTAGCAAGGGAAGCAGTGAGGAAATCTCTAATGTTGTTAAAGAACGGAAAAAATGCGGATAAGCCATTGCTTCCTCTGCCAAAGAGAACCAAGAAGATCCTTGTCGCAGGAACACATGCTGATAACTTGGGATACCAATGTGGTGGCTGGACTATCACTTGGCAAGGCCTCAATACCAACAATCTCACCATTGGTACACACACAATCCCTTCGAATCATTATCATATACAACCATAGAAGACAAGACCATTAAGGTTTCTCAAATTCCCAAAAGCAGGAGCAAGTAATCATCATGAAATGATTCAATATTTCATAGCATTTTCTTGTTTGTTGTGATTGCAAGATGCAACAATAAGGTTTCAGACTAATTCAACAATCTCTGGAGTTAATAAGAACATTTTACCAATCTGAAATTGAATTTGCAGGAACAACGATCCTCGCCGCGGTGAAGAACACGGTGGATCCGACGACGCAAGTAGTCTACAATCAGAATCCGGAGACCGAATTCGTCAAGTCCGGAGACTTTGATTACGCAATCGTGGTCGTAGGAGAGACACCGTACGCGGAGGGATACGGAGACAGCACGAACTTAACCATAGCCGAACCAGGTCCGAGCATAATAGGAAATGTATGCGCATCGGTGAAATGTGTGGTGGTGGTTGTGTCGGGGCGTCCGGTGGTGATACAGCCTTACATCTCGAACATTGATGCTCTCGTGGCGGCGTGGCTACCGGGAACGGAAGGTCAGGGAGTGGCTGATGTTGTGTTCGGAGATTTTGGATTCACCGGGAAGTTGGCTCGGACGTGGTTCAAAACAGTGGATCAGTTACCGATGAACGTCGGCGACCCGCATTACGACCCGTTGTACCCGTTTGGATTCGGGTTGATCACAAACCCAAATTAAACAGCTTTGATCTGTACACGGTTTACTATTGCGCCATGAGCAGAGTTTGCAATAAAAAATTGTTTTCAAATTTTTGGATCGAAACTTTTGTTTCGTCCATTTCTAACCCATTTTATAGTTATAGAAAAAAAGAGAAAGGCGTTGTTCTTTATTCTGAAAATCAACGTGACAGTATAATCTCAATCACTAGCATCTTCCTCAAGCTCTAAAGCTTTGAAATATTTACCATCTAAAAGATATGTCCCAATGGCGAGTCGAACTGCCCACAAGTCCTTTGGTTTTCTCGACACGATTCTGCACAAATAAAAGCAAATAAAAGCTTTGTATACGTTATGATTGGCAAGAAAAGACTGCTGTGATTAGTCTAAGTGTTGTCCTAAAAATTTACACTGTTATAAAGAAAAAAGAAGAAATTTGGATGATGAAGAAGAAGACCTTCCAACATCACCAGGCTTGACCAAGCCAGAATTAGCCCTAAGGCAAGGCATTGAAGCGGCTGTTTTTATAACTTTGGGGGCTTCCACGATGATGATTGGTGATCCGACTTGGAGCTTCGATTTTGGTCGTGGAGGCTCGTTTGTAATTTCACAGCATCTCACAGTGACTCGTGGCGTGAAGGATCCTTTGTACCATAGGCCAGATTGCATCTTCGAAAATCCAGTCGAAGAAACAAAAGATAAAGCCATAGAAAAAGAAGAAGTGAGTTTTTGGTGGTTATGAGTGGATAAGTAGACTCTTGTCTTGTAGTAATTGCTTGCAAGCCAATGGTCTCCACTCTTCTGTTTTACTTGGTTCCAATAGTCTCCATCCGGATTTTTCTTTTACCTTTAATTGATCACATATTCCACCTTGTCTTAAACCTGAGAAGCAGAGACGCTAGAATGAACTGAAGGAGCATGTTTCAACTTTCTGCTCATGTTCTTCTATTCAAAGACATGAAGAATATACAAAACATGTTATTGTTACATAATTTAAGGAAAATAGACAAATTAAGTTCACCCGAAATTAATATGGTTCAAGGCCGGGAGATGAAATTATTTAGACAAACAAAAGAGAAACTTTATATAATCTATACAAAACAAAAAGTCTAGGACTCGGTCTTTTAGTATCTCTGGTTTGTTTGTGAAGGCTACACGCTCTCATTTCTTAGAGTAGGAAAGGTATGGATCCTGTGCCATTGTTAGAACATCTGGTCTATCTGCCTGGTTATATGTTAGACACCGTCGCACCAATTCCTGCAGAATATTTAACAGTGACTCAGTGAGAAAATGGAGATACAGTTTTACAACCATTTGGTACTACTTTACTTAAATCAGGTTTAAGAACGGTCCAGCTAATTTACCTTCGCTTCATTTGAGATGGCAGGTCTTGTTACTGGGAACTCAACTTTTTTGGCTTTAATGATTGTGTCTTCTCTTAGTATCCGTTCTTGGCTTTGTTCATGTCCAAAGGGTCGCTTTCCAAATAACATTTGGTAAAACAGAACACCAATCGACCATACATCCACCTGAATTTCAACACAATTTAGTACCACAAAATTTCTATAACATATTTGATTAAGACATTATTGACCAATCACTGACCTTTGATGAGATCATAGGAGTTTTGTTAAGCTCAAAACATTCTGGGGGCAAGTACCTGAACAACAGATGCTCGCTAGCTATAAGATATCCATCAGGAAGTAGAAGAGACTATAGAAAAAGAGACGATATCAAGGAAACGAAAACTAGATTGCTCACCAGTATGTTCCAGCTCCCTGTGATGTAAGCTCCATTCCTTGAGAACCAACATTGTCTTCCACTATCTTGCTGAGACCAAAATCAGTCACTTTTGCTACTCCAAACTCATCAAACAGAACATTCCCGGGCTTCAGATCATAGTGGATTATCTTCTGTGATCTTTTGTTTAGATATACAAGGCCTTGAACTATTTGCATAATGATAACCTTCGCTTCTTTCTCAGGAAGATTAGGCGTAGCCTTTAAAACAGCATCAAGGTCTTTTCCTGCATTAGAAATTTAAAACATAAGAGTGAGAACTGCAACTCCAGAATAACATCCTTGTTTTACCTACAAAGATATCAGAGAATTCTGATTTACCACTACAATATTCCAGAACGGTACAGAAGGTATGCATGTCGATATGAAATTTATCCCAAAGTCGAACAATGTGGTGATGCACAAGACTTTTATGGATTTCACATTCCCTGTTGGCATGGCGGATGTAACTCAACTTCTTTTCTTCACTCCACTGAGCATTTAAACCATGAAGCTTGCATGCAACATATCTATGATCCACCAAATCATATGCCTGCTTAAAATCCATAACATCAAACTACTGCAAAATATTTCTCACATGTAAAAGAATGTGGTATCTATCAATGTTCTGACCTTATAAACTTCACTAAATCCGCCTTTACCAAGAAGATTAAGAAGAGCATATCGGCTATTCAAAACTGGGAAATTGTTGAAACGAGAACCATCTTCATCTCGTATGCGCTTCATCTCCCTCATAAGCACCCCTTTCTCCAATGTGTACCTTTCTCTCTCTCGCAAAACTGCTTCCTCTTCCTGAAAAGTAAAATCAATAGATATATGATAAAATATCAGAAACCAATCAACATAAAGGAAATAAGAAGCTGAGATGATGCATAAGGAGAAACATACCCGCTTAATACTAGCAAGACGAGACTTGTAAACCTCATCAGGGATGATATCTTCTTCCTGTGCTCCTGGTTCTGTTTCAGTTCCATCACTCTTATCTATAACCAAATGGAAAACCAAAGGGTGCTAAACATCATAACAATTTTACAAGGAAAAAAATGACAACATGCAATACATGAGATCGTGGATTGACTGACAAGACAAACTAAGAAAGATTGGGGAACATACCACCATTTTGTCGTTTCTTAAGGAACTTTCTTTGTCTCTCAATAGCCTCCTTGGTTTCCAGCAATTGTCTCTTCTCGTTCCAAATTTTACAGAAAAATCAAAACAGTTAGTGCAGGGATTATCGATATTAGTTTAATGAAAATCTCTTGCTGCAGCTTAACTTACAAGTTGAGCATTGAGATCTTTCAACATTTGTCCGTCCTCCCATGTCTCAGCTATGATCGTTCCTGTCCTGAAATCACCAAAATAGCCACACAGCTGATTGATTGAATTTTTATCACAAATTCAAGAAGCTAACCTTGTAACCTAGTAAAGAAGATTTTGATCTGCGGGTTATACAGAAATGTGAAACTAACTCCTATCTCAAACTCTATTCCAGTTGGTTTACTGATTCTATTAAAAGCAAATTTCTATTTGCTATACTTCCCCGTGCAAAATATTCTCAATACTTGTGTAAATGATCACAGAAATGAAGGATAACTGGATAAATACTAAGACCATAAGAACTAATAGGAGTACATTATGGCTGACCTGAGAACACCAACACTGCCGAGCCGCAAAGATTCATGTCTGACTTTTGTTCTTGCTTCTTGTCTCTCAGTTTTGGAAACAGATATGAGAAGGTCAGAAATTACTTTAGTTGTCTGCATCAAGAAAAAGAAAGGTTCAAAGCTAGCTGTTAGCAAGTGCACTGTTAGCTTAAACCAAATAATTCCGCATGTTTTGCATAAGAATATAAAAGTTACTAAGAACATCACAGAGAAGCAGCCATAGAATATTGATAATTTCTTCGCTGCACTAACAAAAAAATTTCCTAGAGGTGTGCAAAAGTGTCTGCCAATTTAAGTACCAAGTAGATATGAAGATACACAGTTCATTTTCAAAAACTCGTTAGCAATGAGTGATTAAAATGCAAAAATGTTGATCCTTAATGTTTACAATTTGGTGCCACATTCAATGCACCAAAAAGTCGAGCTTACCCGCAATAGATCGCCTATTATTTTTACCTAAAGAAATAATAATAATTGCTTTACGAAAAGAGCTCAGTGGAAACGGAATATATATATGACGTAGGCAATTGCAAGATCCAAGCCCTCACAGATATTTCAGTTCTCTACCAGCGGTAGCATCATTAAATTTAGTGAGCATTCTAAGAAAATCAGGAGACTGTCAATGATTTACCTTTCTTAGGATAGAACTACCATGCTTCCTATGGAGAAAACTGTTTATTTACTCTAAGATTCTCCCAGAACCATTGATAACAGTAAAAGTAACTATGCCATACTAGGTGGGACATTTAACAAAAGATCATAAAAGTTCTCAATAACCCTTATTGAGTCACGGAAACAAAATTCTCACCTTTTGCTTCCCTTCTTGTTCCTGAACTTTTAGATCTTTTATCTCCTGCATAGATCATGATTAGGATTAGCAGCCCAATGGAACTGGAATAGGAAAAAACGGTTATAGCATAAGCAAGATTTGCTAAATGTGAAAGGCATTGACACAATACATTCTCAAGCTTCTTGGAAAGGTTGTGATACTCAGAAGAATCTTGTCGAGATTTACACAACTCCTCCTTCAGCGCAGCAATTGTTGCATGTAAAGATTTCACATCTTCCTGATTTATAGACAAGGAACAAAATAGTGAATATAGAAAGATACAACTGTGGTGTTTCATTGTTGTAGGATAATCATATATAATAATCCCGTTCACTAATTCAAACCAACTTATAATCCTAGACAACGAGACAAAAACATATTCTCTGACAATACAAAAGACATTATAGGAGAAACTTACATCCGGGAGGGAGCATTCACCATTCCTGAGCTGCCCAGTAGGCCTAAAATCCTGAAGAATAAAGTATTCATCGATAAACTGCGTCTGGTTGCCAATATCAACGCAAATCTAGATAAAGATTTTCTTCCACAAAAAAGTGGGAAAAGGTATAGTAATTATTTCTTCCACACAAGGCAATTAGAAGATTTTACTTCAGTTCAGAACATAAACTCATGTCCACGTTTTGTCAAAGAAATTTAAGTCTTATATATATAAACTCTCGATGATGAGAAGAGCAGTTGTATGTAAGATCATAAGAAGTAAAGATAATAATAACCTTTTGATTAGAGACATCGACTTGACAATTTGCAGTTGATACTGGTGCAGCCAAAAACTGAGATTTTGTCACCTCACTATTAGTTTTAGAACCACGCCCTCTGCTTGTTGATGTACCTCGACCTCGACCTTGTTTCTTCTTATTTACATCAGGGCCAGTCTTGGTCTCAGCATCAATTTTCCTTCCATCATATCCTGCCTCTTGGGGCTTCAATTCAAAAAAGTTCTTCATAATAAGTTGTTTCAATATCACATAGAAGAAACCTTATACAACATACACCAGATTCTAATAAAATATCACACTACCTCAGCATGATCAACACCACTGAAATTGTTAGACTCTTGAACTTTCTGGCGCTTCTTGGTATTGGCTCGGATTAGGAAATCTCCGGTATTCTGAGAACAGTAACAAAGAGAATAAGATATAGCTATAAAGGATCAGGATTGCATAAACCGATCATGAGAGCATGAACTTTGATCAATTTTTGTTAGGCAGGCACAAACCGATCAAAACAAGAAGCTAGAGGATACATACATTAATAACAATTGGAATAATTCAATTACCAACCACGCTTAAGATCACAAAAGAAAGACATAAAAATTTGAATTCTTTTTACAAAAATCCGATAAGTACCTCATCGTCAGAATCACTGATAGAGGTCTCAGACAATCCCGGCGGTACAGAAGTGACGACTTTGACAGCGGCGGAAGCAGATGACCAGACGGAGACCTGCTGCTGCTGTTGTTGCTGAGGTGGCTTGGCCGACGAAGGGGTCTTACCAGTCAAGCGAGCCTCAAGCTTGGCGATTTTGTCGGGAAGAGAGTGATCCGACTGATTAGAAGAATTGGAGGAGAAATGTAACACCATGTCATCCGACATTGCCAAACACTCGAGGAGACTTCAAAAACACTACACTCCCTAATCTACCAGATCAGCCAGAGAGCAGAGTAGAAAAGCAAAGAGTCGGGAAATTAGGGTTTTTTTATAGGGAAATGCGGAATTGAAAGGGTAGAATCTGGATGTGGATGAGAAACCCATCAAGAAATTTCCATGCTTTGAGCAAGCCACGTGGAGGAAGGGGGAGGAATAAAACGTTGAGAGAAAGAAGGGTGTGTTTGGGTGGAAAAAGGTAATTGAGGAACCCTAGGAATTAGGAGGGAAAGAGAGGAAACAGTTCAACACCACAACTTCCTTCCTTACTGCACTCGATACTTTTTTTTTGCTTTATCAGATTTTTGCCTATTTCCACCCCCAAAAACAAAGAAAATAATCATAATTAGATTTTAGTCAGAGGGTTTGAGTATTAATTTGGAAAGTCTTTATTGTTTCTTTCCATTTGGTGATATAAATGCATTGAATGGGGTTGAACAAGTCTATAATATCTTTTAATCACTAGATTACCATAGATTCGGCTATTGAAATTTATTAAGTTATATAAATATTTATTAAATGTACTTTTTTTTGTAAGAAAAATCCGATTATCAATTACAACAATACTACTAGCTGTTACACCCGCAAATTTTAAAATAAAACATGAAGAAAAAAAATATCTACTTTTGGTATAAATACATAATATTAAAGTTTAATAGTGTGAACAGTGTTCATACCTACATATAAAACTAAAGAAGGTAAAAATCAAAATTTTCTAATTTTAGAGGAAAAGTGAAATTTATAGTTGATTTTCATTATCATTAACACATAATATTTGATTATTTGTTTTTAATTATTTATTTTTTAGATTTTTCTATAAAACTTAATCATTTCATAATAATATAAGAATATGAAAATTACAAATGTTTTTTTTCTTTTGAAATTTAAATATATATATATATATATGGAACATATATAGATGAATGTTTTTTAAAAACTAATAGTATGTAATTACGTATATATATGAGTATCTAAAGTTTAATCGAATTATTTTTTGAGTCCAATAATTTACTATTATTTTTTAAATATCAATATATTTTTTAAAGAGGCTTTCAAAATTAATTTATTTAACCAATTTTTTATTTTAATTTTGCTTTTTTAAAAATGAAATCATGTGTTGCTTCAAATAGTTTTATATATTTTATATAAAAACCAAAGCATAGAATCAAAGTAGTATACTAGTATATATCACATCTTCCTAGGTTAAAATCATTTTTGTTAAAGTTATTTTACAAAATAAATAATAAGTAAGTTATTTTAGTATTCTTACAAGATTAATGCTATAGAAAAAGTAAGTATAAATATCCAACCATGTCGCGATTATCACAAATATTAGCTTAAATATATCAATATTAAAATAATATAACTTATTAATTTATATTAGATAAGATATGCTATAAATTGCTTCATCTTTTTTTGACACTAGATATGCTAAATTATTTCTTTCTAATTTCATTTATTTTTAATAGCATTTTCTATATATTTTACTTTTCACACATTTTTGAATAAATAAATATTATCTTGATACAAAATTTCTTGAATTTAATAAACACTATTAATTGATTAATTAACATGTTTATAATATAATTGATTCCAAATGTAATTTATAGAATAACAATAAAGTCAAATTTAATTTATAGCTATTGACTATTGAGTAACAAAAAAAATGAAAACCAAAAAAAAAAAAAATTGTTATTTGAGACTATTTTTTGGACGAGCGAGGGTTAGACATACTTATCTGAGATTATAACCTTTGCGCCGCTTGGTCTCTGTCTCTCTCAGATTCTTCACAAGCAGCCTTCGTTTCGTTTTTGCTCTTTACACCAATCTCACTTTCACATTCTCTGTGAGTCTTCTTCGATTCCTTTTCGAATTCTTTTGTAGATCTCTTAGTTAATCGTGTTTTGGAAGAATTGAGTATAGAAATTGATTAATCTAGCTGTTCCGTTGTTGTTGTGAAGCTTTAACCTAGATTTATTAGTGGTATAATCATATATTGGGAATCAAAAATTTATTCTGAATCTAGTTGTGTTTGTGATTATCGCTCTGATGTAGAAACCCTAATTTTGGTGATGCCTATGCAATCACACAGTTTAATTCTACATTATCGATTCTGCTATTGCTGTTGCAGATGTTCATACCCTACTGTTCATTATAATATATATATTTTTTGATTCTGAGTGTTTGTTATCTTTGTTTTTTTTTTATCCCAGTTGCAATCATGGCTGACGAAAACATTGAGATGAAGGAAGAGCAAGAAGTAAGCTGGAATTTTTGGTTTTTTTGTCCATTACGGATCATATATGTTTTGTTTTTTATGGCTTGATAAATCAATGATTGTATTACCTTAGCTCGCACCCTTTGATCCAACCAAGAAGAAGAAGAAGAAGAAAGTTGTCATCCAGGATCCTGTCGAAGATGTAGCAGAGTCGTCACAGACAGACAAATCTGATTCATTGCCAGGTATGATGAAGAGTTAATGTGGTGTGAAACATTTTGTTTGTTTTTCACATGGGATTTGTGTTACTTTGTCTAATTCTTTTTTTGCTGCAGTTAATGATGGTCTTGAGAGTTCATTTGCTGGAATGAAGAAAAAGAAGAAGAAGCCAGTGAGTGTTTTAACGTCTTGTGCCTTCTAAGTCTGTTTATTCTTTAAACTTGTGATTTTGATGATTCTGTGCCTCATATTTGTTTTTGTTTATGGTTAGGTTGAATCAATCTCATTGAATGATGAAACTGTCGATGCTGGAGAAGATTTGGATGGTATTTTAAGTTCCTTTTTTGCTAGTTAACTGTTTCACACGACGGAAATTTTATCCTGATTGAATCTTACTGAGAATATATTGCAGAACATGTTAATGACGATGAAGAGAGCGAAGGAATAGTTCTGCAGCAGCAACGTTACCCCTGGGAGGGAAGTGAAAGAGATTACATATATGACGAGGTGAGTATATCTTAGATGGTTTTCTTTTGCATCAAACCGTATAGATTTACAACGTTCTTTGGTTATGAAAAATACTTACTATATTTATTTTGAAGTCAATGTATCCTTGTCAAAATCCCCCTCCCCCTGGCTTTTACTGACGGGACTTTTATCTGCAGCTTCTTGGTAGAGTCTTTAACATTCTCCGTGAAAATAATCCGGAGCTTGCTGGAGATAGACGTCGTACAGTTATGAGGCCTCCTCAAGTTCTTCGTGAAGGGACAAAGAAGACAGTGTTTGTCAACTTTATGGACCTTTGCAAGACGTATGAACAAACCCCTTATCTTCTTCTTCAAACTTGTTTGGTTAACCATAAGTAATAATACCTATTGATTTTGATGACTGTGTGACATGTTTTATCTGCATCAAAAAAAAATCAGGATGCATCGTCAACCAGATCATGTTATGTCTTTCTTACTTGCGGAGTTGGGTACTAGTGGTTCGCTTGATGGGCAGCAAAGGTTGGTTGTCAAGGGAAGGTTTGCACCTAAGAACTTTGAAGGGATTTTGCGGCGATATATCAGTAAGTAACTTTTCCCTTTAGTCTTGAAATTTGAGCTGCCATAAAAGAATATTAATTTGGAGTTCTTAATCCCTTGGTTTGTTCTCAGCTGAGTACGTCATTTGCCTTGGTTGCAAGAGCCCAGACACAATTCTTTCGAAGGAGAATCGTCTCTTTTTCCTGAGATGTGAAAAGGTATAACTTAATTTTTTGTCATTATCTTGATATATGCATTCCTTTGTTTCTGTTTGACTTTCTGTTCAACTTAGTAATTAAATCTCTTCTTGCCTACATAAATTTTATCATATAATGGAGATATGAATAATTTAAGAGAAACTTAAATATTTCTGTCTTCTCCTCATGCTTTTCACTAGCCAAAACCTCTATCATGTATTAATTATCTTATAAAATACTGTTAGACAAGGCCGTTAGTAATTGGACCGATCAACCGTGCTTTCTTTTATGCTTTTTGTCTTGTAATTGATACCGAGTGAACCTCTCTTGGATAAACGCATTAGGAGGCATATTCTTCTTAGTGGATCATATTTCTCTTACTTAAATGAAGAGTCATGTGAGGCTGGCCATAATGTTGAAAGCTTTTGCCTACATTGCCTGATCAAGTGAATGAGTTGATTGTTTTTTGCTATGTTTTTCTGTGTTGCAATTTCCAAATGTGATGAAAAAATGGGGTACATGTTTTTGCAGTGTGGATCTCAACGATCTGTGACTCAGATCAAAGCTGGGTTTGTTGCCCGTGTTGGTCGCAGAAAGACTTGAGAAATTGGAAGGTGAACTGAAGAGCATGTTATGGAGTTGGTGCTATGTTTCTGTTCTCTACTTCTGTAGCTTGCTATGAGTTATGAGTTGAAATACTTGTTTTGCTTTTTATTTTGTTTTGGAATATGATGAAGAACCTCTAGATTATGAGTTCACCTCAAATATGGATAGGATTGAAACCTTCTACTCTGTTACGTTCATGTGGTAACTTAAAGGTCGATTCATAAATCCATGTGACTTTTTTTTTTGTCAATGTTCTTGTCCATGCAAGCTTATTCTCATCTTCATGGTAAGCTTTAAATAGCTCGCCCCTGTGCGTTCTGATTTGAAATTTGCTTAATGGAGAGACTTTGAGTTTTACACTTCCAAATTTTATATTTGGAAATCGATAAAAAGTTAAACTGAGGATTTGTAAAAGACAACACAAACCACTGTTACAACAAAAATTGTCAACTAATGGTTGTTGTTGTCGACTCGAACCGAACCAAACTTAACTGGACTAAGGAAAATTGTACCGGATTGGACCCGACCGACTTCGTCCTTTTCCTCCTGATCAAGAAAACTCGGCTGCTACAAAAATCCCAGAAGACGAAATCGTTTGTTCATTTGATCATATTCTTACGAAATCTCCAATTTATTCAAAAACCCTGAATTCTCCTTAAGTGCTTAGAGACAAAATTGGAATGGATGCATCGTCTTCACCGTCTCATTCCGAAGAAAGCTTGAAGCTTGAACTTGATGATCTGCAGAAACAGCTGAGCAAAAAGCTGAGATTCGAAGCATCCGTTCGGTCTATTCATTCTCTTCTCCGTGATCATTACTCTTCTTCATCGCCTTCTATCCGCAAACAGGTTAGTTTTACTGGTAGATTTCGGATCAGCAGATTTCAAAATAGCTCAGAATTTTAGGGTTATAATGGCCAGGATTGATTGTTTGATAGATGTGGACTCATTGCTTATACTGGATGTTAGTTTTTACTTTAAGGATTGAATTTGGGATAAAACATCTTTCTTTTATTGTTTTCTATTTCAATTGTTGGAAAAAGCTCATGTTCATGTCAATGATCTTCAAATGATCCGATGTGTGTTTGTTTAGTTACCCTCTTTGACAAAATTTTGATTTGATGGATATTTCAGTTCTTTATAGTTGTATCTCGTGTTGCAACGGTTCTGAAGACAAGATATACAGCTACTGGGTTTTGGGCTGCTGGCTTGAGCCTTTTCGAGGAGGCTGAGCGACTTGTGTCTGATACTTCTGAGAAGAAACATTTGAAATCTTGCATTGCTCAAGCCAAGGATCAGTTAAACGAAGTAGATAATCAACCGACCGAGAGCTCGCAAGGTTTGTGAAACATTTAGTTTGGTTTTATGGTTTTAACTGAAAAGTATCTGGGTTGATTTTCTTATATCTCTTGTGAATTTGTTCTAGGTTATCTTTTTGAGGGACATCTAACTGTTGATCGTGAGCCGCCACAGCCTCAGTGGTTAGTGCAGCAGAATCTCATGTCTGCTTTCGCTTCGATTGTTGCTGGTGAATCCTCTAGTGGTCCTTCTGAAAACACTCTGGGGGACACGGCCAACTTGATGCAAGAACTCATCAACGGTCTTGACAGTATCATCCCGGATGTAAGTTTTATATATCTTTTCGGCATTGCCTTTCTCTTTTCTTCCTTGCTAGTTTTAGATGATGCAGTTGTTGTATGATTACACATTGCTTATAAAACGAGTTTCTTCACCTATAGATGAGATGAAAGCAATTTCTGTTGTGCCTTTTACCCGCATGCTTGTTTCTGCTTATTGGGTTTCTTCACTTGATTCCAATATGCCTGGCTATCTGTCTTCCTCGTCTGTATCAAGAGTCTTTTACTCTAATCTCTAATATGATATGGTGGTGTCTTTTTGCTTAGCCTCACGATTGAAAAATGATATGTATGATGTGTTCTATGCAGATACTAGAAGATGGTGGACCACCAAGAGCTCCACCAGCAAGTAAAGAAGCTGTCGAGAAACTCCCAGTCATCATATTCAGTGAGGAAATGCTTAAAAAGTTTGGAGCAGAGGCAGAATGTTGCATCTGCAAGGAGAATCTAGTAATAGGCGACAAAATGCAGGAGTTGCCATGCAAGCACACATTTCATCCTCCTTGCCTAAAGCCTTGGCTGGTAAAAGAAAATAAAGAACTTTGCTTTTGAGTTTATGAGTAAGTAAGAAGTAAGAACAAAAAGCTTATGAGCAAATTGTTATGGCAGGATGAACATAACTCTTGCCCTATATGCCGCCATGAATTACCGACAGACGATCAGAAATACGAGAATTGGAAAGAAAGGGAGAAAGAGGCTGAGGAGGAGCGGAAAGGCGCAGAGAATGCTGTCCGTGGAGGTGAATATATGTATGTTTAGATTTCAATGAGTTATGGTACACTCCCATTGTTTGTGCTTTTACATCTCTCATTTGTTGTGCGTCATTCACAATTATAAGTCCTATTTTATAGAAACTCGATTTGTTTTATGAAAGCAATTATAACAACACAGACTTGGTTACTTTTTACACACAAATTGTATCTTAAAGAGAGAACAAGTTCAATACCACAACATCAATGAGTTATTAGTTAGAAAGACTCTACGACACTGTTTCTTAAACCACAGTATTTTCTTCAGTAGATAATCCTCTGTCTTCATCATCGGAGGAAATTAACGTAAAATGACAAACATGTCTGACCACGCCAGACACGTAAACAAATCTTAGGTTTGTCTAACAAACAAACCTTTACAGACACTATTATAAACACACACACAGCAGCATATATGACACATTATCATATAAACCATATTGACATGAGGTTGAACATCTGCTAAGCTAAGCAGTTGGATATTCCTCCTTGATAGAGACATCTGTCTTTTTGATGTCTGAAACAGGGTAAGGGTTTTTGTTGACCAATCTGAAAATAAAGAATGTTAATGTTGATGATTAGTGATCAATCTGTCATTACAAGTCTCTCTCAGGTATATCAACAAGCTGATATGTATTATTAATCAAATAAAAACTGAATAAAATCGATCAAATTTGAATTTCCAGTGAAATGGAGAAGGATGGAGTGTAGTTATAAAAGGATTACATACCTGTCCCGTCTTTTCTCGAGGAATCTTTGAAGCGAATGCCTCCTTGCAATTGGTAGATCTGAATTGGCAAACAGATTTATGAAAAGCTAATGAGAATATCCATTTTCAATGTATAAAGATGTTACTGTAACCAGTTGGATCGTATACTGACCAGCCGCGGATCTACAAAACGAAATTGGCTGAATGGGAAATGACTGTGCAGCTGGTGAAGCTACAGTAGATGTGCTTGAGAAAGAAGGAGCTCTGTTCAGAGCTGGCGATGGGACAGGATTGACGGTCGTGGAATTCTTCGTGTCAGTGGATTTAACAACAGCACCAGCAGCTATAAGGAGGATTTCTTGAACCTATAAGCGTGGATCATCACAGTGAGAAGAGAAAAATCTAAGCTTTTCAGACAACAAAAATGCAGAATTTGCTAAAATGGACCAAACCTTTTCTGATGAAATTCCATCTAACACAGTAACACTCCCACCAAAGAAAATAGTAAGTTGAGTTGGAAGGACCTTTGAAGCATCAGGCTCAGAGGATAGCATCTCCGTGGACCTTCAATAGCAGAAGATTCATTAAACTATAAAGATGAACTATTGATGCAACATTGAGAACAATCAAATAGCTAGTTATAAACTCTCCACATATTGTGAGTTTGTGACTACTAATAATAAGTGTTTCAAGGGGTTTAGTGAGAAGTGTAGACTTAGTTATAAAAAAACTTCTTACTAGCATTCATATAATTGCAGTCTCTCCACTTTCTCATGCTAAATAAGAAGTTTGCAATAATCACATTCACAGAATGACATGGAAACTTATATATGCAAGAAGGAATTTGAAGCACAAGATTAATAATCCTAAGAAGTGAAAACTAATGTTTCAGCCAAGAACAAATTAACATAACCTTCCCTAAATAGCAACTTTATTTTTATGTACAAATTCCCTAAAATAGCAACTAAAATCCTTAAATCACCCATTTTTATATAAGTATCCGAATGTAAACAGAACGAAATGCTGATTGATTGTACCTCATCAGTCATCAGAAACGACATACAATTTTCAAATCAAATGAAGAACAGGCGAATCATCAGCAAATTTCAAACACAACTCGTACCTAACTTCAGCCACAACAGATCCGGCGATGACATCCTGAGCGGTGCTGTTACCGTCGATCTCAGCTACGCCGCCGTCACCACATCCCAGATTGCTTCCGCATCCAGCTTCAACTGAAGCACGTGGCTCATCTTTCACCTTTGCCATGTCCGGTCGCTCGAAAATCGTAGATCTGTCTTTTTCCCGATGAACTATTGATATTTTATCTCATGGTACTTTGTTCGCTTCGTTTCCACGTCGTTCAGACAAGGAACCTCCCGGATTTATCCTCATCAGAAGCTCCTGTAATTTGACACGTGGCGTTCGACATTGATATTTTTTTGTTTGACTTCGCTGCTCAGACAATTAAAGACATTGGTAATTTAGAACGTGCGCGAATTCGATACGCTGTCGTTTTGGCTTTTGCGTCGTGTGGAATGTTCCCATTTCTGTTACTGTTTGCCACAACTCCAGACTCCAACCTATCTGACACGTGAATTTAATAAAGGATGATAAATACTTTTGATCAAAAAAGTATAAAGGATAAGATAGAGAGATATGAATGGTAGAATTTGCTTCCTATTAGCCCTTGATTTATTGGGCTCGAAAACTACTGTTGGGCTTGGCCTTCAAGTGGTTTCTAAAATGGACTAAATACATATATATATCCAACAATAAAATCCCAAAAAATGAGCAGACGGATCCGGACAATGTGAGGGTAAATTTGTCATTGGGCTTTTTCTATTAGGGTTCCGGAAGATCTGGGTTTTGGCTCTCTGCTTTATTTCTACTCTTTCGAAGCACACTTAATATTTCGGGTTCCTTTGGAGTTTCGACTTGATTGTTTCTGGCTGATCCCAGATTCGACTTTGGAAGAGATCTCCAACACTGAGTAACCATCCTTCTGCTTCCTTCTGATCTTCTCGATGCCGGTAATGATTCTTCATCATCTCTTTCATTTCCTTTGCTTTCACAGTGCTCTTGACGCAGCCATTTAACTTTGCTATTTGTATTTAGATCGATAGGATCTTCAAAGATGACGCTAATGAAGAGAAAGGAGAACGTGCGAGGATGGTGAGTCTTTCATTGAGGATTTAGGGTTTTTCAGATTCATTCTCACTGTTTTTGAATCTGATTTACTTCTTCGTCTTTTTTTTCTCTTTTAGGCATCATTTGTTGGTGCAATGGCTATCGGTGAGCTGATTAAGTCTACCTTAGGGCCAAAGGGCATGGTAACTTCCGATCTCCTAAATATCTAAAAGCTCTAAACTTTTTCAGTTTTCATAGTAGTGATTGTTGTTGAATCTTTATTATTATTATTATTGTTCTTCAGGATAAAATCTTACAATCTACTGGTAGAGGTCATTCGGTCACTGTTACTAACGACGGTGCTACTATTCTTAAGTCACTTCTCATAGACAACCCTGCAGCTAAAGTTCTTGTTGGTATGTATGCATTCTCCTGCAACATTCTGGCCTGTTGTTTTCAATTTTTTGTTGGGTCTTTCTCACAGTTCTTGTATCTGATCTGATTCTTCAGACATCTCTAAAGTTCAAGATGATGAGGTTGGTGATGGGACTACTTCTGTTGTTGTCTTGGCTAGTGAGCTTCTAAGGGAAGCAGAAAAGCTTGTTGCTTCTAAGATTCACCCTATGACGATCATAGCAGGTATGCTTCTGGCAAATTTATATATGCTTCTTGCATTATGAGAATGATGATGTCTAATTTAGACGTTTTCTTGTTTCTTAGGTTACAGAATGGCTGCAGAATGTGCTCGTGATGCTCTACTGAAAAGAGTTATTGATAATAAAAACAATGCAGGTAATCATTATAGAGATGTTTAAACCTTTGTTGTGCAGACATATTAGAGTATAGCGTTCTTGTGTTTGTGTAATTTGTTCGATGTTGGGTTCCACTGGTGCTTTGCTGTATTTTTTAACTCCGGAAATCACAATGTTATTTATAGTTTTGTGTTTTGTGTCAATGCAGAGAAGTTTAGGCAAGACTTGTTGAAGATTGCCATGACTACGTTATGTTCCAAAATTCTCTCACAGGACAAGGAACATTTTGCTGAAATGGCTGTGGATGCTGTTTTCAGGCTGAAGGTACCATCTCTGCCTCTTTTTGAAACTCACTCAGCAATGTGATTCCAGCTTTCTCTTTCTCTTTAATTGTGCATTATAGATGAGCTTTCTATGACGAATATCATAAAAATAGGCTGATCTCATTTCATTACAAATTTCTTTCCCGTCGATATGTGTTATATGTTATGTTTCTGACACTCTGGTGTTGTCATTCAATTAGGGAAGCACGAACTTGGAAGCCATTCAGATCATCAAAAAACCTGGAGGGTCACTGAAGGATTCCTTTTTGGATGAAGGGTAAGACAACACTTGTGCATTTGATTCCTGTTCAAAATCTTTTTCTATTATAAGCTGTTGATCTCTATTTCGTATTCATCTGTTCATGGTATCTCTCTCGTGTCTCAGTGTCTTTTCTTGTTTATAGGTTGTGCACCTTAATTTTATAAATAGTCTTATTTTGGAATGTGTATAGACATTATGTCATCTTGTAATGTTGTGTTACTCCTTTTGTGCATCCAGTAATTTTGTCTCTTGACATTTTAACTCGTATCTATACCTATAGGTTTATTCTTGACAAGAAGATAGGAATTGGGCAGCCTAAGCGCATAGAGAATGCAAAGATCTTGGTAGCAAATACTGCAATGGACACTGATAAAGTGAAGATCTATGGGGCACGTGTCCGTGTTGACTCCATGACCAAGGTTGCAGAGATTGAAGGGGCTGAGAAGGAAAAGATGAAAGACAAGGTGAAGAAGATCCTAGCCCACGGGATCAACTGCTTTGTTAACAGGCAGTTGATCTACAATTTCCCCGAGGAACTCTTTGCAGATGCTGGTATACTTGCTATTGAGCATGCCGACTTCGAGGGAATAGAGCGACTTGGTTTGGTTACAGGTGGTGAAATTGCTTCCACCTTTGACAACCCAGAGTCTGTTAAGCTTGGGCACTGCAAGCTCATCGAAGAAATCATGATTGGTGAAGACAAGTTGATCCATTTCTCTGGTTGTGAAATGGGCCAGGCTTGTTCAATTGTCCTTAGGGGTGCCAGGTATCCATTTTTTTACTCTCACTACTTCAAGATCTTGCCTAGACTTGTCCTGTATTTAATTCTCTCTTGACAATTTCCATGTGGTTTCTTTGTTCTTACAGTCACCATGTTCTAGACGAGGCTGAAAGATCACTCCATGATGCCTTATGTGTGCTCTCCCAAACAGTAAATGACAGTAGAGTGTTGCTTGGAGGTGGATGGCCAGAGATGGTGATGGCAAAGGAAGTAGATGAGCTTGCACGGAAAACTGCTGGCAAAAAGTCGCATGCCATCGAAGCATTCTCACGGGCTCTAGTCGCTATACCGACAACAATCGCCGACAATGCTGGTTTAGACAGTGCAGAATTGGTGGCCCAGCTTCGTGCAGAGCACCATGCTGAAGGATGTAATGCTGGAATCGATGTCATCTCTGGATCTGTAAGTAAACTCTATAAACAAACAAAAAAACTAGGATTGGGTATGGATTGTAATGGTAAGACTTGAATTGTGATGATGATTATTTCTTTACAGGTAGGAGATATGGAAGAGAGAGGAATCTATGAAGCATTCAAAGTGAAGCAAGCGGTTCTGCTTTCTGCAACAGAAGCATCTGAGATGATATTGCGAGTTGATGAGATCATTACATGTGCTCCTCGGAGGAGAGAAGATAGGATGTGAGAGAGCCCAACACATGAACATGGTGGAAGATTTCATGATTGTGTTTTTGTTCTGTATCTGACTATGTTTAATGTTTTGCTAAGTAAACTCTTCTTGTTTTATTTCCTTTTTTTCTAAACTTGAATTGATTTTGAACTTAGACGTTTAATGAAATGTAAGCAGCCCAAGAAGTTTTAGCTTGTTTATGTTTACATTCATCCTTTTATCTCTTCTCGACCACTATGCCACGTGTTGTTTGGGTCGGGTCGTCTGATTTTACCATCGTCTGATATAATCTGAGGTTTTCAGTTTTGAGTCATTGAAATATATTTTAGCAGGATATATGCTTATTATGCGGCATGAAGGTGAATTAGTAAAAATTCAATTTGTTGAAAATACATACAAAAAGAACTAATGTCGATTTGTAAAACTGTTTAGGTCATCTTATGTAAGAATTTATAAAAAAGGATCAGTCGTCACCTACCTAAACAACAACGCTGAGGTGGTGTGGCGTTGTAAAGTTTGGTCAACCGACCAAAACACATTATAAAGCAGAGCAAGATCAAAATATGGGACCTTACAATCGCGACGTTTAATTATAGCACCACTTTATCAATTGTATTACCAGAAAAATTGTATGTTTCTTTTTATTTTGTTTCTTTAATCGTTATAGATCATTTGATTTGAATCGCAAAAGTATTCATCATTTCATAAATTTCAATATCTTTTACCAAAACAGTTAAAAGTCACAAAAAAAGTGAACCAATTTATCCAGAAATTTATTAGATATGCATAAACAATACATGTTGAAATTTTTAAAAATAAAATAATGATATTGATCCGACATGAATTCATAGTCTGACAAGGTCACTAGGTTGGTCGACATGTCAATATGTCATCATCATAGGTTCAAACTTATGTTTGTCACAGTATTTGAATCGTATATTCAAGATTTAACTCTCTTGTCCAAGATACTTTCTTTTTTTACTATCGTCCTTGGAAGAACCTTCGTTGAGTTCAAGACATGGCAATGAATATTATTTGACTAATAAAGCTTTAAATGTCTCGTTTTTATATTGTTTTCATAATCTCCAGATGACTACGATTGTTGTCAAGGCTTATAAGCCAACATTTTTTTTCATTTAATTCTTTTGATACAGCCATTATTTGAAGCAAACTAATAATGACTAGGATACAAACTAGATACTTATTTTTTATGATAAAACTATATTCATTTACCCAAAGAGGTTATTCACATATGTACACTATCATTTTATCCGACCCTTTTGCGTACTCCTAATTCCTAAACATGTATTACACATTTACACTACTTCAAATATGTAATTATACTTATAGAGATGGATCGTGAAAATTGGATCGGATATGAGCTAGTCGAATCGAGAAACTATTCTTAAAATAAATAGTTTCTAACCTATAAGAACCAAAGTAGGAACAATAGAGACATGACAGATAATATAGTGTTGTAATTGTGTCATTCTTCGAATTGAAACTTATATATAATATACTGTATAGTATTTGGAGTATTTTTAACGTAATCCATATAATTCATTTGAAATAGGTATGACATAAGCGTAAGTATTAAATATAACTAACATCTTGCCCGGTCAATAATCACGCAGAGTTATAGAAAATCGTCTCTGCGTATGGGTCAAAAGCCAGAAATGACGCCATATAAGGCATATACAAACAAGTTATCATAGTAGATTTTAACTTTTAAGCATAAATTAAGAAATATTACAGTATTTATCTCCTTTTTTGGTCATCGAATGGTCATCTTCCATTAAAACCAAGATAACAAAATATAAAATAATGTTCCTCTTTTGGGTGCTTTGGTAAAGAAAAAGTAGAAAATAAAAGAGAGCCTTACTTAAGTTGATACCAGATGAGTATGACACGAACGGCACAAATGCATCAGCTCACGTCATTTACTTGGTTCTTATCGTCGGTCTTTTAACTTTTACGAAATTGCAATTTGCCCACGTTATTTACTTCTTTCTTATAATCACAGTTGAATTACTTTTTGGAATGTGCAATTTTGTCCCCTCACTCGTTAAGCACACGGCACAACTGTAAGAATCTTACTTTCAGAAGATGACCCCTATGTTTTCTTTCATGACTCATATTTCCTCCCGAATCTTTCTCCAACCTTTCAAAATTATTTGAGTGATTCTTGTGAAGTAATCACGTAAAGCTGCAATTATGTCTCATCAATTAATAAAGATAAATCTTTACACTATTATCTTCGCATTACATTAACATACATAATCCTTTTAATTCCCATTTTTTTCTGATAACATAGTTTATTATTAGGTTTGAAGAGCAAAGAAAGTGTACTGTGTACAGCATCACAATTGAAAAACTTGACACCTATTTTGTTAAATATAGAAAAACAAAAAAAACTCCAAAGCAACTTGCATATTATATAATTAAGCCCTAAATTAACAAAAAATTAAAAATTACAAAAAAAAAAGAAAAGTAAAGCATCATCAGCTTTATTCCTCTTTAAAAAACGCATCTCATTCACCATTTTCTCCTCCCCTTCTCTCTCTAACTCACATACATCAGCAAAATTGAGCTCAAATCATCACAATGAGTTTCTTCATCGAAGATTCTGGTCTCATTGTCTCTCAACTTCTCTACAAAATGGCGCTTCTCATCACCGTCTTGAGATGGATTCTCGCCTGGATCTTACGCTACCGATCCAGATCTAGATCCGCCTCTTCTTCAACCTCTCCTCCGATTTCATCACAGGTCATCAAAGAGAGCCTCTCCGTGACGACGTTCCGTGACGCGGCGGAACGATCTCCGGCCTCGATCAACGACACGTGTGCGGTTTGCCTCGGGGATCTGGAAGACGGAGATGAGATTAGAGAACTCAGGAACTGTAGCCATATGTTCCACCGCGAGTGTATTGATCGGTGGTTGGACTATGAATGTTGCGGCGGAGATGATAACGAAGGCGATGATGATAATCACCGTACGTGTCCACTTTGTAGAACTCCGCTTCTTGCTGCTAATTCTTCTTCGTGCGGAGATTGGCCGGCGAAGAACGAACCTAGCTGGGCCGTTGAACGGCTTCTTTACCTCTTCGGAGACGATCTTCTCGTCTGAATTTTGAAAATTTTTTTTTTTTTTCATTTTCCAATTTTTATTTGATTTTAGTGGGATCGATCATCAATTAGAATTACGTCGTGAGAGTGGTTACTTTTTGTAAATTGTGGGATTTAAAGGTTAGAATAGGAAATATAATAATAATTTCATTCAGGCCATCTGATTTCTTTTGTCTCACCAATTGTTACATCATTCATAAAATGTTTTTTTTTTTTTCATTAGCAACAAAATCCTGGTTTATTATACCATATTTATCGAGTCAGAAACAAAGTGAGAGCAATATCGACTATGATTAAACATGTTCAACATAGCCCAAATTAAGACTTTCTAATTCGAGATGAATCGTTGATAGCCAATTGCTGTACATGACCTTCTCAAAAACCATCTATCCTAAATGAAAGTATAATGGTTAATTTTGAAAAATTAAATAATATATACAGATATGTGCTTGTGAAAATTTAAAATATACATTGGTGACGACATAAAAACAAAGAGGGACGAAGCACTTTATTACTTTCTTTTTCTGGAGAACAAAAAAACAAAACAAAAAAAGGACAGATTTTTAGGGGTTTTATTATGGAAGAGGAGAGTTTGTTTGTGAAACCGCTGATTCGCTGATGGAATCCATGCGCGAGGTTCAAAATTCGATGGCTATGCTTCACTCAACGGTGGGTGAGTTACTCAATTCCATGGCCGAGACATTGAAATCCATGGCGGAGATGAAATCAGCACTTCTTCTTCAACTACCGACCGAATCACAAGTTCCGGTAGATCCTCAGAACCTCCCTGAAGATCCAACGGAACAATCGACGATGGTGGATAACTCACTCGTTGATAAGGAGATGTCTCGCTACATTTATTTGAAGAAGACTCAGATCGAGATGCCAGTGTTCCAAGGTCACAATCTAAACTCGTGGATTGCCCTAGCGGAACGATACTTCAAGATCGGAAATTTCACTGAGAAGGAGAAGCTTCATATACTTTATCTGAGTGTCCAAGGTCCAGCTTTGAGTTGGTTTAACTTTTGCGAGAATCATGATAAGCCTTTTGTGGATTGGAATGATTTCAAATCTCGGTTGATTGAACGATTTGGGGATTTTCAATCTGCATTGGAACGTTTGTTATCACTTAAACAAGAGGAATCTGTTATAGATTATCTTGGCCAATTCGAGGAGCTCTCGACGCAATGTTTGGATGTTTCTAATGATCTTCTGGAAACTTTTTTCGTTAAAGGGCTTAAGGAGGAGATTAGGAAGATGCTTCGTGTGTTTCAACCAAAGGGGATTCGTAATATCATCGCAATGGCTCGTAGATTGGAGAATAGTTCTTTTTGCCGTTTGATGAATCCACCAATGGACAAATGAATCACCAATTAAAACTAGTGGCTTGTCTTTCTGTGTATAGGTAAGCTCTGTTAGGTTCTTACTCATTTCTAGGCTTTTAGCATCGAGTGTCAATGCAATGCTAAACAATTTTCTTTTCTGGGTTGGTTTGTTTGTTCGATGGTAGTTTCATGGATTCATGCAATTCCAACCTTCAAATGGGTGTCTTATCTAATCTTCTTAATGGCTCCACCAATCATTACTTTTCTAAAACTTACAACTTTTTTTGTGGGTTTCTTTATAGATAGATTTGAAAATGTTTTGAAATCTTTTGACATCACTTTACCAAGATATACAATTTGAGGAATCTCAAGGTTAGGACTTGCGATCATATAGTAATTTGGGTATTTGGGTCATAAGATTCCGTCGAGTTAAAAAAAAGGTTGTAAACTTTCTTCTAACATGGTATCCATCCCACACACTCCATCCCTTTCTTCTCCCACATCTCTCTTAATCAGATAGTAGCTTCAATGAAAATATTATCTTATTGTTCAATTATGATCACACCAAGCTAGAGAATACCATGTGAAATCTTTTAATATCTTTGATTTTCATACAAATACGTAGTAGATGTTGCATAGTAGAACCCTATGCTTGGATGGTTTAAAGTGAGGTTTAGCTCACCAATGGAATCAAGTTTCTTATTGAACTACCATTACAAATACCTTTCCTTTCCCTTCTTTCTTCCATATACTCATCTTCCCCAAACTCCTTCATTTATATATCTTTATCTATATTTGTATATATACACATAACACAAAATACAAATTCTCATTAGACCCCACATTCTGAATCAATCTTCCAACCCAATTCCCACATTTATATAGAGAGATGGGTCGTCATGATACATACCTAAAACTCATCTTCTTCTGCGTATCCATATTGTTACTTGACAGCAAACTGAAGAATGTGGAGGGCTTGGCATGTAACTGGGGGACACAAGCGAGCCATCCTCTACCACCAAACATAGTGGTGAAGCTCCTTAGAGACAATGGGTTCAATAAGGTTAAGCTATTTGAAGCTGACCCTGGTGCACTCAGAGCTCTTGGTAAATCCGGTATTCAAGTCATGGTCGGTATCCCTAACGATCTCTTAGCAACTATGGCATCCACTGTTACCAACGCCGAGCTTTGGGTTCAACAGAACGTCTCTCAGTACATCTCTAGATATGGAACCGACATAAGGTAATTTGCATTGCACTATAATAGGCCCATAGCTAAAACACATGCTTAAGCTTCTTAAGCTTGGATGTTTAAGCTATAAACATGCATAAGCTTCTGAAATTAGACTTTTAAACTAAAAGCTTGGATTTTTAAGCTAAAACATATACTTAAAGTTTCTAAAGATTGGATTTTTAATCGTTAATTTGATCAGGTATGTAGCCGTGGGAAATGAGCCATTCTTGAAGACGTACAAGGACAGATTCGTCCGTTCAACATATCCAGCGCTGCAGAACGTTCAAGCAGCTCTGGTGAAAGCTGGTCTTGGCCGGCAAGTCAAAGTGACGGTACCTCTTAACGCCGACGTCTACGAATCCGGTGATGGTCTCCCTTCCTCCGGAGATTTCCGAGCTGACATCAAAACTCTAATGGTCTCCATCGTTCGATTCCTTGCTGATTCCGTCTCACCCATTACCTTCAATATATACCCTTTCCTCTCTCTCAACGCCGATCCAAATTTCCCGCGCGAATACGCATTCTTCCCAAACAGCGGAGGAGGAGGCGGCGGCGGAGCTAAGCCCGTCGTCGACGGATCCATCTCTTACACGAACGTTTTCGACGCCAATTTCGACACTTTGGTATCGGCGTTAGAGAAGAACGGATTTGATCCGAACAAGATCGAGATCATCGTCGGAGAAGTCGGATGGCCGACCGACGGCTATCAAAACGCGAATCCGGCTATGGCTCAGAGATTCAATCAAGGATTACTGAATCGGGTACTTCAAGGACAAGGAACTCCTCGTCGGAGAACGGCGCCGGAGATTTACATATTCTCACTAGTAGACGAAGACATCAAAAGCATCGATCCCGGGAAATTCGAGCGACACTGGGGAATATTCTCTTATGACGGCGCCGTTAAATACCCTTTGAGCCTCGCTAACGGCCGTCAGTTAGTTCCTGCCAAAGGTGTTCATTACCAGGCACGTGAGTGGTGCGTGCTCTCTCAACAAGCTGCAGGGAACGGTGCCACGTGGCAAGACTCCGCCACGTACGCTTGCCAGAACGCTGACTGTACCTCACTCGGTCCAGGATCCTCCTGCGCCGCCTTAGACCCCACCGCGAATGCTTCTTACGCTTTCAATATGTATTTTCAGAAAATGGATCATCGTGGTGGCTCTTGCAACTTCAACAATCTCGCGACTCTTACTAAGATTGATCCGTCGAGTGGTTCGTGTAGGTTTCCTATCCAAATCGATACGAGCAGGCAGGAGATTTTAAAGCCACCGGCGCCGCCGAGGAATTCCGGTGCATCTGAAGTTAAATGGAGCACGGTGGGAGCTGCAGCGGCGGCGACGGTAATTGGCTTGGCTGTCTGAAACTGATCCTTTGGGATTTTAAAAAATATTCTTTCTTACATACAACGGTCGATAATTGTAATTTGTTCTTTTTTCATTTTTTTCACTTGTTATGTTAAAATGATGATAGGTTGATGATGATTCGATTCCTAGTATACGAAATGAAAAAAGGATGAACGTCTGTGATTTGAGTCCATAATCTGCAATGTCACTTGTTATGTTAAAGTGTTGAAGTTTTTTTTAATTAGTTGGGCAACCAAAAGACGAAAAACTATACCAATTTTAAGAAAAGGAAACTAGTTGTGATCAATCGGATTAGCAGTTATTATGTCACTCTTCCGTAAGGATTAACTGATTTGACTTATTCTGCAGAGTTGTTGCAACTGCAATTAGCTAAATTGGCTTACATGATTCTTACCAAAATAAAATTAAAAATTGGAAGTTTAGAATTGTTTTCTTTGTGTGTCTGACTTCGAACTAATTTGTTTACCCACACAGAAAATAGCTATGGCCATAATATGCTGTCCAACCCAACTAAGAGCATGTTCAATGGTAGAACCCCACAAGGGGTTCTTAGTGAAATTTTTATTATAAATTTTAAGTTAAGAACTCTTGTTAAGATATTTAAGTTTTTTGTGCTCCAATGGTAAGAACCCCTAATAGAGTTTTTGGAAAAAAAAAAAATTTTTTGTAATTTTGGGTTATTGTAAGTAGAGTTTATTTATTGAATAAAACATACTTGACATAAAAACATATTAAACATAGATTTTAAAATTATAAACGGAAATAAACACTCAGTTGTGATCTTGATCATGCCCAAATTTTTGCCATATATGCTCAACCAAATCATTTTTCAAGCGTTGATGCACTTGTCTATCACGAATTCTAGTTCGAACACCCAACATATTCGCAAGATTTGTAGGCATAGATGTAGAATACGTGAGATCGACATGTGAACTTCCGTTTCCTTCTCCATGTTGAAATTCTGAAACATCATATTGAGTACAGCCATCTCGTTCGTCTTCGACTATCATATTGTGGAGTATAATGCATGCTCTCATAATCTTTCCTATTTTTGATTTATCCCAAAAAAGAGCGGGGTTTTTAACAATGGCAAATCGAGCTTGCAAGACTCCAAAAGCACGCTCGACATCTTTTCGGGCAGCTTCTTGATGTTGTGCAAATAAAGATGCTTTCGGGCCCTGTGGAATCGGAATAGATTGGATAAATGTTGACCATTTCGGATAAATACCATCTGTGAGATAGTAAGCCAATTGATACTCCCTTCCGTTGACAGAAAAATTCACTTGCGGAGCTTGATCTTTTATTATATCATCAAAGACGGGTGAGCGATCAAGAACATTAATATCGTTTAAGGTACCTGGAGGTCCAAAAAACGCGTGCCATATCCAAAGATCATATGAAGCTACGGCCTCTAAAACAATTGTAGGTTTTCCAGAACCACGTGAATATTGCCCTTTCCAAGCGGTGGGGCAATTCTTCCACTCCCAATGCATACAATCTATGCTGCCTACCATTTCGGGAAATCCGCGTTGCTCTCCAATATGAAGTAGTCGTTGAAGATCCTCCGGTGTGGGTCTTCTAAGGTACTCATCGCAGAATAAATATATAATACCTTCGACAAATTTTTCCAAACATGAACGCGCAATAGTTGCACCAAGGCGGAGATATTCGTCAACCGTATCAGCCGCAGTACCATATGCCAAAAGACGGATTGCTGCCGTACACTTTTGCAGACCCGAGAGACCACGCCTTCCGACAGCATCTTTCTTTTGGCGAAAGAATTGAATTTCATTGGAGAGTCGATGGAAAATATGTAAGAACAATGGCTTGTTTATTCTAAAACGTCGTCGGAATAAATTAGGAGGGTAGGTTGGAGTGTCACTGAAATAATCATTCCATAAATGTAGGTGGCCTTGTTCGCGATGCCTTTCGATAAAAACTCGTTTTTTCCTTGACTCACTAGCCTCTTGATGGTCCCCATAATCAATGAACTGATTCTCGAACGTTTGATTAAAAAATTGATCAAAATGTTACTCAAAATATTGATCAAACTTTTGCTCAAAACGATCATCAAGTGATCCATCAAAATTGTTATGGGAAGAAGATGCCATATATGTGAACCTTAGTTTTGGATTTTGGATAAAATCAAAAAATTTGATCGAGAAGGGAAGGGGAATGAGTGGAGAAAGAAGTAACAAACTTGTTTTGCATCTATGAAAAATATAAGAAAGTTTTAGAAATGATAGGAGAAGGAGAATGAGTGAAGAAGTACGTAACAAATATGTGAAATATATAAAGATGCAAGATGGAAGAGAAAGAGGACATTTTCTATTTGACTTCTTGTGGCTTGTGACTTGCATAATCACCTTGTGATTCCTCTTGTACATTTGCTACCGTGTCTTCTTATGACATGTGACTTCTATAGTAATCTTGTGATTCCTCTTGACAAAATATATAAATTATCTATATATGTATATATTCACATAAATGGTGTAATTGTTTGATCAATCCTCAAGTTTACATGTGGCTTTACATGATCAAAACTGACCAAGACCTGTCATGTTACATGAGCCCTATATTATGATAATAAAATTATTTATTTGTAATACTTGAAACTTAGAGGGTAAACACTAGGCAAAAATATGAAAAAGGTTAGAGTAAAGTAGTAAAACAATAAAGTTAATAACTATAACTTGGAAAAGATTCTGATCATGGAGGACAACACAACAAAATCGATTTTATTATCAAATTCTAGATTATGTTGTTGTAACTCAACCTCTGGCCACCTAATCTCTTTCCCATTCTTTAAAATTTGAAGAAAACGAGCCAGCAATATCTGACCAAGACCTTCCATGTTCTCCTCTTCCACGTTAAGAGACTGTCATTAAGTTTAACAAGAAAACCCAAACCCAGCAATGGCTGACCAAGAACCAGCTCAATATAAAGCGATAGCAACCTAACACCTGTATCAAACAAGGGAGAAATGAAGCTTCTATCATACACATGCAGCTTTAACAGATGGCTTTAACATTAGAAGTAAAAAAGTTCTTCTTAACTCACAGCAAAAGAAAGATAAACAAAAGACAAAAAGTAAGATAAACAAAAATTCATTAAAGAACAGAACATGAAACAGAACAACAAACATTCATTAATCAAAACCGACATACAACTTATTTAAAACAGAACATCAAACATACAACAAAAACTTAAAAGCTAACAGACACATACAACTTATTTAAAACAGAACATACAACAGAAGAGATTCATATATCACTAATTAGATAACATGTCTGTGATAAGCTTTTTCTTAAGGGCTTCTTCATACTCGGACAGTGGTTCTTGTTTGGCAATGAGACTGTCAATTAGATCCATCTTCTTGAGTTTTTCTTTCATAGCCATGTCTTTCTCTTTAATGGACCACATACTCTGAAACTCTGCAACAGCTTTACCCTCTACCATAGTTCTCTTTCCTTTTCCTTTTGCAGCTTTAACACCTTGAGGACGATTTGTTACTTGATCATCCTCGACAGTGTTGCTTGATTGTGTCCCAGCCTCACACTTTCTTCTTTTAGAGCCTCCATCATTTTTAGAAGTATAAAGTTCACACCATTTCTGGTCATTGCGCAGCTCCTTCCAAGCATGCTCAAGGGTGAATTTCTTACCATGATCACTGTAAAAATAAGAATAAGCCAGTTTAAGAACATCATTCTCATTCTGCCCACTAGCTTTCTCCCTTGCTGCAGCCGCATAACATCCACAAAACTTGCAGACAAGATCATTAATCTTTTGCCACCGCTGCTTACAGTGACCTGGTTCTGGGTATACAGGCCCTGAAACCTTGGGACTTGCTGCAAAGTAGTCTGCAATACGCTTCCAGAATGCACCAGATTTTTGCTCGTTGCTAACAACAGCATCCTTGCTTGTGTTTAACCAGGAGCTGATGAGCACTACATCATCTATGGGGCTCCATTTCCTCCTCTCTCTACTTACAGCAGTCATGGTCTCACCGAAGTTTGCATCTTCAGTGCATTGATTACTAAAGAAAGGGAAACTATCTTGTTGACTATTGAGAAGGTCAACAAAATTTGAGGACTGACTATATGGATTCGAAGAAGACATATCCTAAATTTCAAAGAAGAGAGAAAGAGAAGAAGATTTGTGTTTAAAAGTTGTTTAGATGGGAAGGGGAATGAGTTTAGATTATGGAAAGAAAGAGAATCAGTAGACCGGGTTTAATAGAAGATTAACAAAGAAAGAGAAGAAGTAAATAAGAATTCAAAGCACCCGCTTGTGACTTGACAAGTATCTAAAAATTAAAAGCCAAGTATAAACAACAACCATTTACTACCTAACACAACCATAGTCTAAATCTAACCAGCATAGTAATTCCATCTACTTAAATAACAGCTTCTTCCTAACAGCATTCATCACAAACCACATGACACAAAATCAACAATAAAAAGCATTCATCACAACCACATCCACTTGTATGTAACCATAAAAACCATTTATTACCTAACATAACCATAATATAGCACTAACAAGCATTTATCAACAGAAAACATATAATAAAGGAAGAAACTCTTACATTATTTCTGCAGACTCTGACACATGCCAAAGAGAAGAAGAGCTCGATGGAAATGAGTCACGAGCTGGTGCAAAATCACCTTTATCTTTCTTGTTAGCCTGTAGATCAGTTACTGTGGCTGATTTCAACTTTTCTACTCTAGCAATAACATCTCCATCACCCTTACCTGGCACATGATTTCTCTTTGGTTTTGAATCAGCCTTAACTCTTATAGAAATCTTTCTAGATTGACTAGATGGGTGATAGTTACTGCCGAAGCTTCTGTAATCACTCATCTTTTCCTGAAAATTATCACCAGACGGTTAACCATTTCACTGGGGAAAAAATGCAAAAACACTATCAACGAACACCAAGTCACTCATCTATATATCACAATGATTTCTGAACTATATATCACAACACAAGCTTGCAACCTCAGGAAAATTACTAAAGCAGTACAAAGCAGGCTACATTGAGCTATACCAGTTGAGAATCAATGAGAATGTATACCAATTCGAAGGAATAACAAAGCAGAATGAAGCTTGTTTCCAGATTTTTTAAACAATAAGATCTACGCTCTGACAATTAGAAATACCCAAAATAAGACGACACTAGATCTCGATAGTATGACGAAAGCAAGGGAAGAAACAGATTCTATATGCCAAATCGAAACTATGAACACAGTGTATTCTAACCGAAAATAGCGAACAGAAAGAAAAATAACTCAAGACTCTCGACAAAAATGATTCGAGATTTAGCAAACCCTAATCATGGCGATCTCATATCTTTACCAACAAATTTAACACCAACGCCTTCCGATTTTGCAAGACGACTATAACGCAGGTACTAAACATGTATCGGAAATGGAAATCGAGACGACAACTCCACATAAACGAAGGGGGCATAGATCGCGACGAATTTTCAGTGAATCTGATAGTAACAAGCAATGAATCGAAAACGAAATCGGAAAAGAATGGTTGCCGATGGAAACGAGAAGAAGACCAAATTTCTTTTGATTTCATTCAGAAAAACACCAATCCACTTATAACTTGACACATGGCACTTAAGAAACGATTTTTAAGTCTCTTACTTAAGAATCGGTTCTTCATTATATAATCTAATTCCCATTTATTTTTATTCCTAAAAACCTAAGATACTTAGCTAAGATCCCCCATTAATCATGGTCTAAGGGAGTTATATCAGATTTTTAAAATGTTCTGTTATGGGATAAGTAATTTGGATTTTGATATGATGGAGAGAGTAGTTGAGATATACACTTTCGGAATTCGGACATAACTGTCCAACATAAAAAAGTATGATTTAGATCATCGCAAAGAAAACAATTAAAAAGGAAGAAAAGAAAAAGTCTAACAGACACTCACCTCATCAGCTAAAACCCTAAATCTAACCTTTTAAATCCCCTCTATAAATTAGTGCTAGTTTCTAGTCAATTGGATATTACCAACCTTCCCTCATATAAATCCAAAAAAAAAACAAGAAACACTTTCCCTCATAAACTATATATAACCAAGAAAACATATAATAACTATAAACTTTTGTTTTAAAGAATGGGTATTGTAGATATGGCTTTGGTTTGGGTATTATTGACCAATGCCCTTCTCCTCGTTGATGCCTCAAGAAATGTGCCATTTGCTTACCAAAATGAATTGCAAAAGCAATGTAGCTCAACAAAGTACACTTCACTTTGTGTCCAAACCTTACGGGAGTTTCGGCATGGATCTCTTGAAGGTCTCGACTTTGTATCTTTCCTTGTCAACAAGACTATCTCTGACTCCAATGTGCTGGTTTCTCCTCTCAGCTCCTCTTCGATGGATTCTTCCAAACTCGTTTCACTAGAAGAATTCACTTTTAAGTCGCCTTTACCTTCGGTCTCAGGTACACAGCATAATCTTAATTAACACCGTTTCTTTACAATTATTATCAACATCTTTAGTTTATCTATACCAAATAAATGTTACAAGAGAGAGAACTACCAAACACACATGATTCTTTATTGCTTTACCATTTCAATCTCTCTTTCATTTTCTTATTAACTACTTTCAATCATATATATGATTTTATAGATACATATTATCTGCTAGAAATTTGTGTGCCCGAAAATATCATCTACTTGGTTAATTAAAAAAAAAAAGAACATTCATAAAGTAGTCAAGTCTTTCTCTTCTATCTCTACGAAGATACCTATTAATTTTGGCAAATCATGCAAGTACAAAGGCTCAGTACATATATTATCTACAACTATTGTTTTGTATACAAAAATGAAAAGAAAACAACTAATTGGCACCAATAACGTTACAGATACAGATTCATGTGAACGACTCATGAAGATGTCCACAAGACGACTTAGGCAAGCCATGGAAGCTCTCAACGGCTCATCGAGAAAGCGTCACAGCAAACACGACATCCAAACATGGCTCTCCGCCGCCATGACTTTCCAACAAGCTTGCAAAGACTCCATCCTTGACTCTGGTGGCTCCTCTTCCCCTGCCATCAGCCACATAACACAAAAGATGGATCACCTCTCTCGGCTCGTCAGCAACACCTTGGCTCTCGTCGACACAATCATGCAAAATCCAAAGCCAAAGTCCAAGTCAACCGTTCTTCCCCGGTGGGTCTCTGCCGGAGAACGGAGACTTCTAGGAGGTAGAAAAATAGCACACGTGGTAGTCGCCAAAGACGGATCCGGAGATTACCGGACCATCATGGAGGCTGTCACGGCTACCCACGTAAACGGCAGGTTCGTAATTTACGTGAAAAGAGGAGTTTACAAAGAGAAAGTAAGAATCGAGAAAGATGAGATCACTTTGATCGGAGAAGGCAAAGACCGGACGGTGATTGTTGGCGATGATAGTGTCGCCGGAGGAACGTCTGTCCCGGACACCGCTACAATGAGTGAGTATACATACATTTATTCATAAACATAAACTATATGTTATAGTTATCAAAAAAAAAAAAAAAAAAACTATATGTTATACATATTTATAACAAAAATATGCAACTTTTGCAGCGGTTACGGGTGACGGATTCATCGCACGTGATATAGGAATCAATAATACAGCAGGACCTAGAGGAAAACAAGCCATAGCATTAAGCATCACATCAGACCGGTCAGTGTTATACCGATGTATCAAGACACACTCTACGCAGCTGCTTTGCGTCAGTTCTATAGAGAATGCGATATTTATGGAACCATAGATTTCATATTCGGAAACGCAGCTGCGGTTTTCCAAAGCTGCAACATATTCTTGCGTCGACCTAATGATGTCAAGGCCTAAAACGTTATTCTCGCTAACGGGAGAACGGACCAGCGTCAAAACACCGGATTTGCCCTTCATAGTTGTCATATCCGGACAGATTTGGATCTTTCTGCCGTGAAACATAGGTATAGCTCATTCTTAGGACGGCCGTGGAGAAAGTATTCGAGGTCTATAGTGATGGAATCGTATATAGACGATGTGATTGCTGAGGAAGGATGGCCAGGGTGGTTAAACTCCGGAGATGAAGTGTTAAAGACATTGTACTTTGGAGAGTTTAAGAATTATGGTCCTGGAGCTAGAATATCTAAGAGAGTGACGTGGCAAGGGTATCATTTGATTGGTTTTGAAGAGGCAAGTTATTTTAGCGTTGGTAAATTCATTGATGGTGTTTCTTGGTTGCCCTCTACGGGAATTAATTTCGCTTCGGGGATTTAGTCAAAGAAGAAGAAAAAATGAGGAAGGAGAAGAGTTCACCAATGGTTATATAAGTTTAAGATATGATTTAGAGATTAGCATCGGATGTAAATTCAGTTTAATATGGTCATGAATCATGATATCTGAAATTAAATGCAAGACTTTGTATCAAGATTATATAGGGGAAACATGTGTTCATAGCTAAGTGGTTAAAAGATCATCATTTTGAACCTTGTTGGGCCATGTTTTCTTTGTAGTTTGTCTTGGGTCACCAAAATATAAGAGCTTTTAGTGATAGTCGAATAGCATTTAGTGTCTAGTACTCAACTAGTCTTCCACTCCATGTTTCCATCCGAGAAACTTGTAACTTGAATAAACAACCTGAAAACATTTCTTGTATTTTAGAAAATAAAATTTAGAAAATAAAAGTTATAGTTTAATTTGTTCATGGTATAAATGTTTTTCCTATTTTATATGATAAGTAAATAATTGACTCAACTATCTTAGGTTTCGCAAGAATTAAGGAAGAAAATAAAACTAAACTTTGAAAATAAAAGATCAACAAGGGTCCATAACTCAGTGGTAGAGCAATTGACTGCATATCAATAGGTCACCGGTTTGAACCCGGTTGGGCCCTATTTTGTTTTTAAAATTATGGATAAAAAGATTTATAATAGTTTTAATAAGATAATAGAATAATATTCACCTTTTATTTATTAACTTCTCTTCCATTTCACAATTTTAACTAGTCAGTTTTTTTTTCATGAATAAAAGATTTATATTTTTTGAATTTATAATATTTTTGAAAGTGAAAGTGATGTTTTGCTATTATTTATTTTCATGTTATAGTTTGATTGGTTTGTGATATGATTTGTTATCATTTTATATGATTATTAGATAAATTACTGGATAATGTTAGGTTTTACAATAATTAATAAAGTAAAAAAACAAAAATTTGAATATATTAGAGCAACATGGGTCCATAGCTAAGTGGTAGAGCAATTGACTGTAGATCAATAGATCACCGACTGATAAAAAAAATTATATACAAGTTGTAATTTGATAAGATGAAGATTACGAAAATATAATAAAATAAGATTTATGGTTGTTAACCATTAACTAATATGTTTTTATCTTAGTCTATTTTTTAATGTTTAGAAATTAGTTATGTTTTTAATTCTGTAGTTTAGTTCATAATTTGTTTTTTGCTATTTTGGAAGATTTAAAAATAATTGCCTCAGATATGTTAGGTTTGACAACAACTAATGAAATTAATAAAATAATGTTTTAAATATATAAGTACAATATGGGTCACGCTCAGCGGTAGAGCAAATAATATTTTTCAGTTTTTTTCTTGAAATGAACTGTTTAAAGTAATGGGCCCTTTATTTCGAGCTTTAAGAGCTGAGACGAGTAAGGCCCAAAAAGGAAAGCTGAACCCAATTCAATCGAGACTTGTCGAAGAAGCCTTTGCCCCATCCTCTTGTATACTAGTTGTGGCGCTTCTTTCAATTATTTTTCAGAGTTTCGCCATTTCCCTCCACTCGCGAAGGTCTCTTTTGCTTCTCTCGCTTTCTCTGGTAACACGAATCTGTTCTGATTGAGAGCGATGACGACAATGGAGCAACGGAGAAACCAGAATACTGTGCAACAACAAGACGATGAAGAGATCCAGCACGGGCCTTTTCCCGTCGAACAGCTTCAGGTACAATTTCATTCCTAGTGGAAATTTACCTTCTCCGTGCATAAGCTTCACCAGATCTTGCGCTAATCGAAATGGGCTTGGCTTAGATTCACTAAAGATTTCTGCTTTTACTCTACCATTTGTTCGTTGTCGCGATTTGGGATAGGTGTGAATCTGAGCGAAAATTGGGTTTCGCTACGGACTGTAGAGCAAAATGTTTTTAGGGTTTCGTTTAATTCAGGATAAAATTGACACTTTTTGGGTTTTTTGGCGAATACATGTTCAATTCTGGTTATCTTCTCTCTCTGTGTGACTCCAATGTCATAAAATCTCTGTGGGTCTTCTCAGTTCTTTTAAATTGTATCCATAAAACTTTAAAGGGAGATGAATCTGTGTTTTTTTGTTCTTCTGGTTAAAGTCTTTTGGTTATATGCTTTTTTTTCTTCATGTCTTTAATCCGTCAAACTTCAGGCGGCAGGTATAGCTTCTGTTGACGTAAAGAAGCTTAGGGATGCTGGTCTCTGCACTGTTGAAGGTGTTGCTTATACTCCGAGGAAGGATCTCTTGCAGATTAAAGGAATCAGTGATGCCAAGGTTGACAAAATCGTAGAAGCAGGCATGTCACATGAAAAGAATTCACATTTCTTCTCTGTTAATTACGTAAAGCCTCTTTGATAGTTTATGCATTCTTATTTGTGTGTTCCCTCTGTGACAGCTTCAAAGCTGGTTCCTCTGGGTTTCACTAGTGCTAGCCAGCTCCATGCCCAGAGACAGGAGATTATTCAGATTACCTCTGGATCACGAGAGCTCGACAAAATTCTTGAAGGTTGGTTCTTATTTTCAGTGCATAGTAAAACGGCATTTTGCTATTATGATCTTACTTTTCTGTACTCTCGACAGGAGGGATTGAAACTGGATCCATCACTGAGTTATATGGTGAGTTTCGCTCGGGAAAGACTCAGTTGTGCCATACGCTGTGTGTAACTTGTCAAGTAAGAACCCTTTTCTGAATTTACCACTTACCTATTGTTGCTTATCTAGGAGGCATGGGTGATCTTGAATTTCTTGTTACAATTTTGCAAAACTGAGAAAGATATTCACTTTAAGGTTCATGTTTAAATGATTAGCTTCCCATGGATCAAGGAGGTGGAGAGGGAAAGGCAATGTACATTGATGCCGAGGGAACATTCAGGCCACAAAGACTCTTACAGATAGCTGACAGGTATTTTATCTTCGTATCTCACATGAGATCACATTGGAGCTCCTGCGACAGAATTATCTGTAAGAAATCAATTAAAATAATGCAGGTTTGGACTAAATGGAGCTGATGTACTAGAAAACGTTGCCTATGCGAGGGCGTATAATACTGATCATCAGTCGAGGCTTTTGCTTGAAGCAGCATCAATGATGATTGAAACAAGGTATGTTGAGGTTTTTAGGTGTTCAGTTCCATTATGCTTATCATGAGAGTGCTAATCGTGAAAGTTATATTGGCACAGGTTTGCCCTCATGATTGTGGACAGTGCAACTGCTCTCTACAGGACAGATTTCTCTGGGAGGGGAGAGCTTTCAGCCCGACAAATGCATCTTGCAAAGTTCTTGAGAAGTCTTCAAAAGTTAGCAGATGAGGTGAACATTCAGTAGTAGTAACTGTTTCCTTTCCAAAATTGCTGTAAGACACCATCCTGAAACATTCTCTAACATGTTTAATGGCTCTAGTTTGGTGTGGCTGTTGTTATAACAAACCAAGTAGTTGCACAAGTAGATGGTTCTGCTCTTTTTGCTGGTCCCCAATTTAAGCCGATTGGTGGGAATATCATGGCTCATGCCACCACAACAAGGTCTGTAATGTTTGCAAATCCGAATTCTAGTTTCTATTTTTAGGGGAATTGTGTTTGTTTATAAAGTATCGTATGCAGGCTGGCTTTGAGGAAAGGAAGAGCAGAGGAGAGAATATGTAAAGTGATAAGCTCGCCATGCTTGCCAGAAGCGGAAGCTCGATTTCAAATATCTCCAGAAGGTGTAACAGATTGCAAGGATTGATGTTTCTGGTGGCCTCTCTGCCTTTGTGTGTCTTTGCAATAATAATCCCTTCAATTGTAATGTCAAGAAGCCTCTTCTTTTGTATCTCGTCACTGTCGATCAAGAAAAGGTTGTGTAAGTTTACAATACAAGTAGCAAAAAAAAAAAGGGCTTGTAAGTAGGTTATCGCAGTAATGGAAGTTGCTACCTTTAGTGTTTCAGAAATGCTTACACAATACTAATATAGATTTTGACTGCACATCATCAACGTTCCTCTGTTCTCACACCGTTTTGGCTCATCTTACTTGTTCATCTCTATGATATATGCTAGGTTTTAGATTTTGGTATTGAATATGTGGTAATGTATGTTTGAATTAGACATTCAGTGTAAGAATTTAAAACTCCTAATGTTGCTCTTTTAGTTGTTCGTAAATCAATAAGAAACTGGTACAGCTGAATTAGTACCATAGCTTTTTCAACGCCTCACATTTCTTTTGTACCGGTTAGTGTCAGTCACTGTTCAAATTCTTAGGTAATTCACATTGAACTATAGTTTAAGAAATCATACATAAAGAAGATTTTTAGCATCTCAGATATTTTAATCATTTATTATTCTGTTGTTGTTGACATGAGCATGTTTTGGTATACCTTTGATTATTAAAAAAAAATATATGCTAAAAATGAGTCATCATTAATGATAATTGTTTAAAGTTAAAATATAACTAAGATATATAGAAAGAGTAATAACTCTGGTCGAAAGTGCGTTAGAGAGGAGACAGCTGTGAGTAAAGAGCATCGTCACGGGGTTTTATATATGCCCCTAATTTATTATTATAAAAAGAGAGAGAGAGAAAGAAATTGTCGATCCAATCTTTGCCGATCCAATCTTCTTCTCCTTGTCGACAGAAACAAAGAAAACAGCTGAAAATATATCTTTCTATTTTCTCTTTCTCTCTATAACATAATAATCATTTAAACCCAATTTCTCTGTCTCATCTTCTTGCCTTCCCAATCGTATGTACTTTCTAAAATTATTCTTGTCCTAATTTGCTTCATTCTTTTGCTTACTTTGACCTTTCCTACTTGTGTTTCTATTTCTCGCATTTCCTGAGACTGCTCAATTGCTTACAACTCGGGATAAGAGATTCGTCTTGTGGTTAAGTTTTAGAGTATCTTTTGATTTGTTTTGCCATTTTTACTCTTAAATTTTGGAAATTGGTGAATGCTTTCGCACCGACTTGGGCGTAGTAGATCTGTTACTCTAATTGGGATATCAGCTTATCACCTCATCGCCATCAATGGAGAATGGAGCCTCTAGCTCCTCTCGATCATCATCTTCCCTTCTAGCCTCTATGCAGCAATTCAAACTCTTCGAGACTCACTCGGTATATTAAAATTGCTTTTCTTTTACTAACATTTGAATCAGCTATGAGATCTGTTTCCGTGTGACTGTCACTAACATGATCTTTTTTCCCCAGAATTTCTACATGATTGGTTGGAATGGTAGTGGAGTGTATAGAATACTAAAGATAGATCGGTTAGATGCCTCTGAGCTTAATCTTAGAGAGGATTCGACTGCGTATACCAAAAAAGAATGCTACGAGTTACTCAAACGGATACATGAAGGAAACAAGGCTACTGGTGGACTCAAACTTGTTACTCTTTGTTATGGAATCATTGGTATGTGTTTTTGTCTCAACTTCTATTTGCAGGAGAGTATATATGGTTTTACTTTACATCTTCTTCTCACGTTTTTTCTTTTCCTTTTATGTGTGTTTCAGGGTTCATTAAGTTTTTGGGACCCTACTACATGCTACTTATAACTGAAAGAAGAGAGATTGGTGAAATTTGTGGTCACAGTGTTTATGAAGTGTCAAAGAGTGAGGTCATTGCGTTGCAAAATTCTAGTGTGCTTTGCAACATTGCTAATTCAAGAGACGAGAACAGGTATTTTGATTTATCTTTTTTCTACATTTTTCTTTTCTTTTCTTTTTCTTTTTGGTTTCAAACTCATTATTGAAGAAAGTTTCTGATTTTCTCTGCTGTTTGGTGAAAAGAGAGAGTGCACGTCTTTAGTAAAATTACACCATTCCACCCGTTCTATGAACTGAAGTCATTTAACTCTTGCGTTTCTTTGTCTGGTGTTTCCCACTCGTTGATAAACAGGTACAAGAGACTCTTGTGTGTGGTGGACCTTACAAAAGACTTCTTTTTCAGCTATTCATACAATGTAATGCGAAGTTTTCAGAAGAATATATGCGCCCATGAGAGTGGAGGTACTCTCTATAAGAAAATGTTTGTGTGGAACGAGTTCTTGACTCGGGGAATTCGACATCATCTTCGGAATACCCTATGGACTGTAGCATTGGTGTATGGTTTCTTTAAGCAGGTGAGAGTTGTATGTTTTTCTGCACCTCACTACTACTAGAGAAAAAAAAAATGTTTGCCCGTCTGAAATACGAACATTCTTTTTATTTTCTCACAGCAGTATTCTTTTTTTTTTTTTTTTTTTTTTTTTGTACCCTGTCTGGAAAGAAGCTTTCTGTTTCACATGCAAATTTTTAGTAGTTACGTATCAATTTTGATATTCTTGGTGGTGCTATTTCAGATACAGCTATAATACTCTGGCATCTTTATTCTCAAGCATCTTGATAGTCTTACAGTACTGTTTAGATTCATGGATGCTGAACCTTGTTTTGTTGTGCATGTAGACAACACTTTCTGAAGCTGGACGGAATTTCAAACTCACTCTTATTGCTAGACGTTCTCGCCATAATGCTGGAACCAGGTATCGGATTTCATCACATGAGATTTAAATTATACATCTTTACTTGAGGTAGTTATTATACTTTTTCTCTCCTAAAACCCTTTTGATTTTTAGGTACTTGAAGCGAGGAATAAATGAAAGTGGCAATGTTGCTAATGATGTCGAAACAGAGCAGATAGTGTCTGAGGATGTTCCTGTAGATCATCCTATGCAAATAAGTTCTGTTGTGCAGAATCGTGGCTCAATCCCACTATTCTGGTCACAGGAGACCTCACGGATGAATATTAAGCCGGATATAGTATGTAGGTGTTATTATACTAAATATACTACTTGGTCCCCTCTCTCTCTCTTTATATCTCTCTCTTCTTTGTGTTTGAATACCTTAATGTCAATTCCAGTGTCAAAAAGGGACCTGAACTATGAGGCAACTAAACTTCACTTTGAAAATCTTGTCGAGCGATATGGAATCCCCATCATTATTCTGAACTTGATCAAGGTGAGTTGCCTAATCTAGCTTGTTTTCTAGCTTGTTTTTACGTTCTTATCATCTTTCACGCCTTAATCATTTCACTTCCCTGGGTACTTTTGGTATTGGCAAGTGATGCATCTTTGTGCACCTTAATCTAGTTAAAGTATCAATGAAAGGAACTATTGTGTGTGCACTGTATTTTTGATGTCCTGCCACCTCAAAGGTTTCACTGATATTTCCTGCTGCTTTTGACAATCAATAGACAAAAGAGAGGAGACCCAGGGAGTCGATTCTCCGAGCAGAGTTTGCTAATGCAATTGACTTTATAAACAAAGATTTACCTGAAGAAAATCGTCTAAGATTCCTCCACTGGGACTTGCACAAACATTTTCGAAGGTATCCTTTTAATTGGCGTTCCAGCTGCTTCAAATAATTAATATCTATAAATACATTTTTAGGTAAAAACCAGTTTTCTCTCTTCTTTGTCTTTATTTCAGCAAAACTGCAAATGTGTTAGCACTTCTTGGCAAAGTAGCTGCCTGTGCTTTGATGCTAACAGGTTTCTTTTATTATCAAGTTACACCAGCAATGAAGCTTGAGGGTTATATGAGCTTTTCTTCTTCTGAGTAAGCCTTTTTTTGCTTGAGTTCCTATAAGTTACTTGTTCATCATATAAATTCTTCTCCAGTTTATATGTTGCTGTCGGTTTTTTAGATGAACCTTGTCAAAGTAGTTCATGGAATCATTCTTCTAGTTTAGAAGTCCTTTCCTGGTTATCTTCCTGCAAATGTGGATAACTTGTTAATTGTCACCAACTATCCATAATTTGTTGTGTACTCTTTGAAAATGGTTGATAGCGTTTAACTACAACTTGGTGGTAAATGATGCTATTGAAATATTTCTTTTAGAAAAGTTATTTTTCCTGCACCTATATAGTAAACACTTACATTACTTATGTCTTAAAATTGCAGTGCTGGTACATCTCCACATAATAGTTCTAATGATGATAGTGGGGAATATGACTCCCAAGAGAAGAATTTTCGCCCAAGTAAGAATGTTGCTAATGGCGATTATGATATCAAGCCTGGTAGGATCCAGAGGGGCGTGCTGAGAACCAATTGCATAGATTGCCTTGATCGTACAAATGTTGCCCAATATGCATATGGTTGGGCTGCTCTAGGGCAACAGCTTCATGCTTTAGGAATTAGAGATGCTCCAACAATAGAACTTGATGATCCTTTGTCTAGTACTTTAATGGGGTTATATGAGAGAATGGGAGACACACTAGCTTATCAGTATGGGGGGTCTGCAGCCCACAATAAGGTAACTCTGTTTTTCTAAACCCTGACAGAGCATCAGATTAATTTTGTTCAAATTCATGGAACTGTCTTACATGAAGTCTTCTGCTAGAGACAATTAGTTGATTCTAAATACTGGGCTGTTAATAATGTTTGGATCTTCCGCAGCTGACTCAAGTTACCATTATGTTCACTATTGTTTCAGTACACTTTGTTAATTCCTGTAATTCCTGGTTTGCCTTAGGTTTTTAGTGAGAGGCGAGGCCAGTGGAGAGCAGCAACCCAGTCACAAGAGTTCTTGAGGACTCTGCAACGTTATTACAATAACGCATATATGGATGCGGATAAACAAGATGCTATTAATATGTAAGCTGCTCTCTGTCACTCTCTCTCATATATATCCATGTTACGCCATGATCTCCAAGAGTCTTACAGAAATTCTATGGGCCTTTGTGAATTTCTATATGCAGATTTCTTGGTACTTTCCGGCCTGAACAAGGGAGGCAAGCGGTTTGGGAGTTGCGTTCAGATTCCCACTCTAATGGACATAGTGGAGAGATAAGCTTGGGGGAAGATGAAAGGTAGGTTTCTGTGACTGTAAACTTAGATTTCAGAGATTTACCAATGATCAGCGTATATAATTTGTTGCTTCCATGTATATATATATATATATAGAACTTGATGTTCAACCTTCACCAAGGTTTTGAGGGTTCCATTTTCTTCTTTAGACATACTTTAATGATTGTATGAGCTATACGAGTTCTAGTATCTTAGATCTATTTGCAATGCATTCTGTGTACAAACTCTGAAACAAATAGGCTCAACATATTTTGACATTATCCCTTCACTGGAATGTCATTCTCCACCATAACTTCCAATTTATATCCTCTGAAACGATTGTGACCCTAGTCATATCGAATTTCATATGATTTAGCCACAAGGAGGTATAGGCTTTTGTTATATTAGACTTATGGAGTCATGGAATACTAGGTTTGGTTTGTAACTGCATCCAATTGTACCTTAATCTGTACTCTCTATTTGTTTATGAATTTGCCCTGTTGCTTAGTATATGAATGTTCCATCTTTATTTGCCATACTCTAAAAGTGACCAAAATTTGTTTGACTTTGTTTCGCAACATCTATGATCATAGCTCTTGATACTATGTTTCCAGGTTTCTTGTGAAGAGGTGCTTATCAGATGGGAGTATTCTCCATGAAAGTCACACATCGATGTCCGCAGTGAGTAGCAAGCATGAAAGCGTATCACATAGAGGCTTTGTGTCGTCACACCAAGTGACTCATATAATTTCAGAGTCATCACCAGATATGCCAGCTGCTGGTGATGTAACATTATCGAGGTTTGATTAAATCTTTCTTACATTTTTCTTCAAGTATAGCTAAATAAATATGTACTGCTGGTTCTTTTAGCTTGAGTGTACATGCTATGTGTGCATTATAATTTTTCCGGGTGCAGCTCTATTGGCTTGTCATATATTCAAGAGGTGCTTGTCTTTTTGCTTCTTTGTAGTCAAAGAATTGTGTGTGCTAGTTCATAGTAACTCTTGTCTCCCTAGTTGGTCTTAATATTCAGCTGTAACATCGTTGTAGGTGTACTCCGTCAATGCCTAGCTCACATTTTTTTGGAGATGCGCAGAAGGTTCAACATAATGGTAGTAGCTCCATTTACTTGTCCGAGCAGGAAGACATGTCTAGTGTCTCAAATTTTGTTGATGTCGAGTGGCTTTCATCATCTGAAAATCTATGCGAAAACGATCAACTGTACAGGTAAAAGTACTGTGCATTAAAGAGATATATGTATGAATTCAAGTAGTCGATGGAGCAACCAGATCTTGTTAAATAGAAGCTTCAAGTTTTTCTATATCTATAGCATTATATTGGCTTTCTTTCTTAAAATCATAGCCTAATCCTCATGAATGATCTACAAATTTTTGAATCATGTTTTAGTCAATTTACTTCGTCTAAGATCATGCAATTTACACCGTGTTCTTTTGGCAGGCCGTCAGTGCTTACAATGTATTCAACCATGGAGATGTCTTCATCAGAGAATAGCATCAGTGAAGCAAAACAGTCGATTCCAGCTGTGAGCGAGAGTGGATCAAGCAGCAGAAAGGTTAGTATCTTCCAAATTCTACTTTGCCTATCTCCCTCGCGAGTTATGTATAGTGAGAGTTGTTTAACTTGATGCACGTCCGATATGGTTTCTGACTCTAGCTCGTATTTTTTAATTATTATATCTTCTATGTAACTTAGATGAACCATTAGCTAAAACTGGAAACACGAAACTTAGCCTTCTAGGATCTCAAATTGGAAGCAGATGCTATAATAGGATTTAACGAGGAGAGAATATCCAATAGCTGAAGCTGTCACAAATAAATGGTTTTTTTGCTCTCTTCAATTACAAAGCATGTATAGCCCTCAGCTTAAAACGTTTAAATTATTATGAAATGGATCGAGTCTTGCCAATCTGTGTTAGCTAATAAGAGAATCCCAGTGGTGTGAGTTCATAAGGTATTGTATGAATCAATATACCTCACTGCACTCAGATTGTTCGATTATTTTGAAAGTCATATATTGTCATTTGGTTACTTCACTTGAAACTTAACCGGATTGATTTCATTTGGCAGGGAAAGGAACCTATGGGAACCGAGCTGTCTGTCCACTCAAAGATTCGCGATGATTTTCCTGATAGCTTCAAACAATGGGTAGCGTACGGGGAAGCACTCTGCCATTGAAGCACTCTAAACCTTCCATTTTCAACAAGAACTTCACCATACTTATGGACATATGGGTATTACGGTGCAAACATGGAGGAGGGAGGGACTGATAGAGAGATTCACACTACCACATATTTGAAACTTCACGATGACGACCCAACGGCTAGAAGAGATATAAACTAATAAGAGGAGCAAATACTAGATAGCTGAGAAATTTGAGTTTTCAGTCTTGCAGAGAAAAAAAGGGCAAATTTTATCTTTTGGGAGAGACTTGTGATAATCTGATATTTTTTGAAGTCTGTTGTCATATCTGTTTGGGTTTTAATCCATCTTGTTAAGGTCTTTTCCTTTGGTTTAAAATTCCATTCTTTTATCACATGTAGTCGCTTCAAAACGCAACTGCAGTTATGCGTTTGCGTTTTGCAGTCTTGGAGAGAGATCTAGTTGTCTGACTGGCCTCCGATTTCATTGATTTTAGAACTATTCTCCAAGTTGATAAGAGAAAATTTCAGGGTTTGTCACTTTGTCCTTTTGGTTTTGAGCTAAGTTACAAACTGTTAGAAGACCTTTGAGGGATCCACACATATCTCGCGCTGCCTAACTCGACCAACCAAATGTTGTTCCAGCAAAATAAGGGAACGCATTGAACTAGTGATTTGGGAAAATTTGTAGTGAAATGACAAATTATATGTTATTCAAACATGAATTTTAAAATATTTTCTAAAATCAAGTATTATTGAATTAAGGATTTTAACATATATAATCAAATCTACTGTTATTGAAAATGTTTTAAGAACTGAATTTGAAAAGTTTTAGGTGAGATTTCAGAAAATTTCTTAGTTAAAAATACAAATATCAAAATCTCATGGTTTTAGATGAGAATTTAAAGAATTTAATAACAAAATTTCTAATTCATCAAAATTTAACAAAATTCTCCCCAATCATTAAAATTCAAATCACCCCAAATCTTTATTTCAATACATCCTCTAATTCAGACGATTCTACTATGAATAGTACATAGAATTATGTGATGTGAATGATGTTGCATAACTTTATTATTTGTTTTCATTGTTCTTCAACAGTCAAGACACAAACACCGTCTCAAATTAACCATGTTTCCAAAAGAATAAAAGAAGGCTGTCAAAATTTTGATAGGCTTTCAAATCAATCCCCATATAGGCTGCGAATATTTTTAGGAGCATATATAGCAATATTAAAAAGTGAAACCTTCATCACGTAAAATACGACTTTAAACACATAGAAAGTAAAGGAAAAAATCTCTACAACTTTTAAATTCTACTAACCAATCATCCATTATCAAGAGCTATCATTTTAAAAAACTTTTGTCTACTATCAAACTTTTCTCAGGTCTTAATCCGACGAACATTTTTCGAACGATCACGTAAGGAATATAGAAAAACTAAATGTACTAGGAAGATTCTTATACGGTACCTACTGTAAAAAGCTGGATAAAACACATAAAATCTGACACGTCGATTTGTCTCTGACTAAATATAAAATTTCCTAGATGTTAATCATATGCAATGGCATATTTATGTCTTTCGCTGAACAGAAAAATACAAACACTCAATTTTTTTCTTAAGAAGAGCAACGTGTGATGATAGATATCGTGGTTTGTTCAAGAAAATGATGGATGATTGAATATAGCAAAATCTTTTTATTATCTGATGGTGCTTGAACCTGTATCAATTATCGAAGAAGATGGAACTTCAATTCCAAAAATTAGGCAAACCTAATGGAAATCATGTAATGTTTGACAACTACCTAAAACCAAAAAAAAAAACTACCTAAAACACTAAAAAGGAACTTCATATTCTAGAGAAGGCTTTTATACCACGATTTGATTGGTAATATAGGAGATGGTGGCACAGTAAAAAAAAAAAAAAAAAAAAAACCTAACGTTAAAGAGAAGACAATGTGACTAAGAAATAGAGGTAAGAGATCATGATATGTTCAAATATAATTTTGATTGGTGAAATATAAGGATTTGTAATTGTAATTAACCAATGCACAAACTATAGTATATAAAATTAAATATTTAGTATATAGATACAATAATAAGTACATATGTCTTTTTATATAACTTTGCCGTATATGGATCAAGTCTTTCGCATGTTTTTTTTTATGGCATAAATTTTGATTGGTAAAGTTTAAGGATTTGTAATTGTAATGAATCAATACACAAAACTATAGTATAAAATTAAATATTTAGTATATAGATACACTAATAAGTACACAATATGTTTTTTTAATATACATAACTTTGCCGTCTATGCATCAAGCTTCTTGCACGTTGTTATTGGATGGCATAAACCACCTTCTGCCGTTTTTCTTCTTTTTGCAATCGCTATTTTTTTCCCTTCTTCTCACTATTATTTTTACTGTCATTTTTATATCGTTTAACTGTAGTGATTACTTAAAGCTGAATTTAGATCTAAGTTACTGTTTTCATAATTGCAATTGAGATAATTTACTCATGAAAACTCAAATCTCTCCAAATTATTTATACAATACACCCTTTTTAGTTAAGTTTGCAATATTGTTCAGAAACGAAATAGCTTTATAATTTTTAAACCTACTTTTTATTTTCATGTTTTTATAATTATTTGGAGAAAATGTATTGCTTATTTTTATTAGCAAAGGGGTTTTGACTTTCAAATTTACAGTACTTTTGAAAAGAAAATTATTGCAACTAGCACTATGAAATCAAATGATCAAATCTAACAAATTTTGCTTTATGAATAAAATATCTCTAAATCTACAACGTTTTCATTACTAAAAACCAAAAATCTAATACTAATAGATTAATTCAATGGTAGTTGTGTAATTTTTTGATAAATTGTTTTTTTCAAGTAACAATAATGATAATATTTAACAAAACAATAAGTATTTGATATTTTTTTAATAACACATAACAAAAAAATACCAATGTCTTAATTAAAGATCCGATGCTTAGACGACACCTTGCAATTTCTTTTACATTGAAAAAAAAAAAGGTTTGTTACGAACTTTTTTCCCAACAAACAAAACATTAGTTGCATCGTAAATATTCATAATAAAGATTAGTACTGTAAATCTATTGACTCAAACTTTTAAACAAAAACAAAAAAATTCTATTGACTCATGCATTAACACAGGTCCACACACAGAACCAAATTTTCTTTTTAATTACATTCCTCAAAATTGAATGATTGTACCTTATTTTCGGGTTGGGTGGAAACGCTATTGCTGATTGGTATTTAGGCAAAAGGAGCTTGAGGGGATGTGATTATGATTCAATAGAAAACATGATTTCATTAGGATTGATATGCTCGCTTAAACAAATACTCCTTCTTATGGTTTTTAATTTGCGCACATAACCATTTAAAAAGTAAACAAACAATGGTTGAATACAAATAAAGAGGTTTTATTTGGTCAATTTATAAATGAGAAGATATATCTACCCCACCCCACTTCCTCTAACTATTTAGCTTTTCTTTTTGTGAACAAGAAAACATTAAAAAGAGACAAGGGAAAAAACCGCTTACCTCGAAAGTCAAAACCATCCCACAGAAATATCACTTTTTTTACGTACGACACCAATAATCAGTGTTAACTGTATAATCCAATACCAATTCAGATTATTACACGGTTTCATTATCCAAAGGTCGGTGGAAGTAGGCTACGTCACATTCAACGATGGGCTTATCTAAAACCGGCGTCAATAAGTCTCTCCTGTTTTGTTGGCAGCTCCTAGATTCGCTAATACCGTCACTCCTCGTGGAAATGTTTTCATACCTCGACATGTGGTGATAGTAGATACGTGGAAAATCTATTTATCACACCATTTACTATATTTGTTTTTTTTTCCCCTAAGAAATGCTTCCGTCACGCAAATAATACAATAACTACTTAGGGCATGGTTATAGGTAGTAAATATGATTGGGGTAATATATGAATTTTATAATATTAATTGTATTGGGATTGATGAATAGAGAAAGAAAGAGGAGAGAGATAGAGAGAGATGTTATATTTACCAACTAAATATGGGTGCTAAAATTCTAAATTTAGATATTCAAAATATGGTTTGGGTAAATATAAGAATTTTATAATATTAAAAATCTCTTATATTTACCCTTATTTACTACCTATAACCATGCTCTTAGCCAATGGATGACAAACCATTCAAGGTTTTTCTTTTTTCCATAGAAACCGTTTTACAGTGATGGTGCTAATGAATATTCTTGAGGAGATTATTTCAATGTCATATGACTAGTACAATATGGAGATGATGGAACAACAGAACAATTATAACTAAGTTTATATTTACCAAACAATCATACAACACTTTAAAAACTAGTTTTGATAGAAGAAAGACTCGGACAACAAGCTGCAGAGAGGAGTCCTACGGTGTTTGAATTTGGTGCTGTCCCCGTTACACTCCAATCCGGAAACTCTTCCTCTGTGGCAAAGAAAGCGAGACGTAGACCTACGGCGTGGAAGAGGAAGACTCGCCAGGCAATTGTAGCTTCACCCTCTTTCAGTGCTCCGATCTCTGTCCCGGACGGTCGCGAACATAGTAAGCGCAAGATAGACTCAGCAATAGATGTTTCTTCCAACAAAACCCCCAAAACCCAAGATTTAGCGGTGGCTTCCGTTTTGAAGCCGCTGAGCCCCCAATGAGCTTGATGAGCTGGAACTGTCAAGGAGCAGGAAGCTCGGAGACAGTTCAACGTTTACGGGAGATGCGATGCAAGCATTTTCCGGATTTTTTATTTCTTATGGAGACAAAGCAAAAGGATACTTACGTTACAAACTTACGCGATTCGTTGGGTTACGATTTTGGTGTGACAGTTGAACCACAAGGATTAAGTGGTGGTTTGGCTGTTTTTTGGAAGAAAGATTATGAGGTTATAGTTTTACATTCAGATTCAAGTGTGATTGATCTTGAAGTTAAGTTGGGTTCGTTGTTGTTTTTTATTTCCTGTGTATATGGTGACCCGGTGCGAGCGTTGAGGCACCATGTGTGGGACTTTATTACTCAGTTTGATCATGACAGAGATGAAGCTTGGTTCTTGGTAGGTGACTTCAATGAGCTGATGTTCAATACGGAGAAGGTGGGAGGACCTTTGAGGGCAGATTCCTCCTTTTGGGATTTTCGGAACCTGGCCAACAACTGCAAAATCAGAGAACTTCAAAGCTCCGGAAATTGGTTTTCATGGGGAGGATGGAGAGATAACATCTGGGTTCAATGTCGTTTAGACCGCAGCTTTGGTAATGATAATTGGTTCAAATTATTCCCAAGGTCTCACATGGAGTATTTAGAGAAGTGGGCTTCGGACCACCGTCCCATACTTATATCCTTTGCTTCGGATGAGAAGAAGAATGATACCAAACGGTTCTATTATGACAGTCGGTGGATGAAAAGGAATGGCTTTGAGGAGGCAGTTGCTAGAGGCTGGAATGGTGCAAGTCCAGGTGAACAGATTCCAATATCGGATAGGATCTGGAAATGTAGACATGAATTATCCCGTTGGAAGAAAAAGTCTAACACCAATTCAGATATTACTATAAGGAGATTGAAGAATGAGTTTGAAGCTGAAATCTGTAAATCAAACCCTGATCATCAGCGGATGTACAATCTAAAGAAGGGTTTAGCTGAAGCTTACAGAGAAGAAGAAAGATATTGGAAGGATAGAAGTAGAGAACAGTGGCTGAAAACAGGGGATCAAAATACAAAATACTTTCACAACTGTGTAAAGAGTAAGAAAGTGAAGAACAGGATCCATATGCTGTTGGATGTAAATGGTCTCGAACGGTTCTCTGAAGGTTCCAAAGGATCTATTGCTGTGGACTACTTCCGTGATTTGTTTAAGAGCTCAAACCCTGAAGACTTAGATTCCTTGTTTGAAGATTTCTCTCCGCTAGTTAACCTAGAGATGAATGCCGGTCTTATAGTAGAGGTCACAGATGAAGAGATTAAACAGGCAGTCTACAGCATTAAGGGTGGAAGTGGGGCTGGTGCAGATGGCTTTAATGGCAAATTTTACCAACAAAACTGGAAGACTGTTGGCCCGGCTGTGTGCCTTGAAGTCAAAGAATTCTTCCGTACTGGGGTTTTCCCACCTGAATGGAATTTTACGAACATCTGCCTGATCCCCAAAGTATCTAACCCTACAAAGATGACTGAGATGAGACCAATCAGCCTTTGTTCGGTCCATTACAAAATAGTATCCAAGATCTTGTGTGCAAGGTTGAAGAGTATTCTACCGGATTTAGTCTCGGAGACTCAGGGTGCCTTTGTGTCTGGGCGCTTAATCTCAGATAATATCATTATCGCGCATGAGATGATCCACGCCTTACGCACCAATGATGCTGTTGCAGAAGAATTTATGGCGGTCAAAACAGATATGTCGAAAGCATATGACCGTGTTGAATGGTGTTTCTTGGAGAAATTAATGATAAGGATGGGTTTTGACTTACAGTGGGTAAAATGGATTATGTTCTGTGTCTCTTCAGTCACATATTCTGTGTTGTTGAATGAGAATTCCCATGGGTTTATCAAACCCGAGCGTGGGATCAGGCAAGGGGACCCCCTTTCTCCATTTCTTTTTATTATTTGTGCTGAGGCTCTAGTTAACCTTTTAAATAAGACTGAGGAGAAAGGAAAATTGATGGGTGTCCGAGCTTCAACTTCGGGGCCATCGGTGCACCATCTGCTGTTTGCGGATGACAGCCTCCTCCTATGCAAAGCTAATAAAGACGAGAGTCAAGCGCTGAAAAGATGTCTGCGAGTTTATGGTGAAGCTTCTGGGCAAGTCATTAATTATCAAAAATCTTCCATTATTTTCGGAGCAAGAGTAGCAGATTCAGTTCGAGAAGAAGTCAAAACCTGTCTAGGAATTAGGAACGAGGGGGGAGAAGGCACTTATCTGGGTCTTCCTGAATGCTTTAATGGCTCTAAAGTTCAACTGCTGAGTTTCATTAAGGAGAGATTACAATCGAGACTCAATGGTTGGTTTGCGAAATCCTTGTCTCAAGGTGGGAAAGAAATCTTGCTCAAATCAGTAGCCATGTCCCTTCCGGTTTATGCCATGAGTTGTTTTAAGCTGCCAGTAGAGACATGTCAGAAAATCACAAGTGCAATGATTGAATTTTGGTGGAATAACGAGAAAGATCACAAAAAGATACCTTGGGTAGCTTGGAAGTCAATGTGTCGCCCAAAGGAGGTAGGTGGTCTTGGGTTTCGGGATATAGGCCGATTCAATCAAGCTCTACTTGGTAAACAGGCCTGGCGGATTTGGGATCGCCCTTCTTCATTACTAGCTCAAATATTGAAGCACCGATATTTTAAAAAGAAACCTTTCTTGGAGTGTGGTGTTGGGTATAGACCCTCCTTTGCATGGAGAAGTATTCTGTTTGGCCGAGATTTGTTGAAGAAAGGCATGGTCAAGAATATTGGGAATGGGGAAAATACTAAAGTGTGGCTGGAAAACTGGATTGCTGACGACATCCCAAGACCCCCAATTTCGTCCTCAGATATCAATGATGAAGAGATGAGAGTCTCGGACCTGATGTGGCAGAACTCTGCGATCTGGAATGGCCCTCTTCTCAGACAGCTTTTTGTTGACCATGATGTGAAGCGTATTATGCAGATGAAGCCTTCGCCTCAGGCTCAAGATTCTTACTCCTGGCACTTTTCTAAAAAAGGAAGCTATACGACCCAGAGTGGATATAAGTTGAGTGAGCTTATCATCGAAAACGCAGAATTTCAGTCTCAGCCAACGCCACAGATTGAGAAGGGACTTTGGGCAAAGGTATGGAAGCTGAAAACTGTCTCTAAGATCAGACATTTCATTTGGAGGGCGTTAAGGGGAGCTTTAGCTGTGAAGGAAAGGCTTCAGTCCCGAGGCCTCTACTCGGACATGGTATGTGGGTCTTGTAACTCTGCTCCTGAAACCATATGCCATGTCCTTTTTACTTGCCCAGTGGCATTAGAGGTGTGGAACGAAGCAAAGCTACCTATTCCTAGAGGTGGTTTTTCTAACTCATCTGTTTTCTTGAACATTCACCACCTATTGTCCTGCATGAAGAAAGTAACGTTAGACCCTAATACTCGAAGAACTTTCCCTTGGGTTATTTGGAACATTTGGAAAGCAAGGAATACCCTAACTTTTGAAAAGGCCAGATCTTCACCACGGAGCATAGTACAGAAGGCTTTGGAGGAAGCAGAAGAGTGGTACGTTGCTAATTCTAATCAGGACCATACTCCAAGGCAGACACAATCTGACGAGACTGAACTCAGACGGTGGAGACCCCCTTATGGGGATTTTAGTAAATGTAACGTTGGAAGTTCCTGGTGCTCCAATTCTGAAAGATGTGGTGCTGCGTGGCTGCTCCGTGACAACAAAGGTTTCAGTTTATTTCACAGTGGGCGAGCTTTTTCTTACATCTCTTCACAAATTCAAGCAGATCTGATGTGCCTCCTGTGGGCGGTGGAGAGCTTGGGGAACATGAAACAACGGAAGGTAATCTTTGAAATCTCATCTCCCCTGGCCATGGAAGCTTTCGGCTCCGCCAATTTGTCTAGGGATTGTGCTGCTACGGTAGCCAAAATTCATCATCTTCTGTTCAAATTTGACGAGTGGAGGCTTATTCTGACCTTTGAGGACTGTAACGCACCATCAATTAGAATAGCCAAAAGCGTGAATAAAGAAGGAAGATTTCAGCCCTATATCGCAAAAGGAGGCCCTACCTGGTTGATCTCTCAACTCCAGCTTGAAGCTCCGGCGTCTGTATCCTGAAGGTGAAGATTGGTTTAGACGAGCATTGGTTTCTCCGTTTTCATCTGGCGTATATGACTGTTGGCAGGAAAACATAAGACTTCATTTTATTTTCATCATCTTATTACAATCTCTTTGCTATTTTTTTTTCTTCTCTGCAGCTTCCGAAAAACTTTTTCACTGTTTCTGTGTCTCTTTTGGATCAATGGCGAAAGGTGAACGTATGATAACGCGCGTCCACAGCCAATGTGAACGTTTGAACGAAACGCTTGTTTCTGAGAGAAACGAAGTCCTTGCCTTACTTTCCAGGTATTCCATTAAAACCACCTTTTTAATAGCTTTTAAAGACTTTAATGGCGAAGAAAAGATTCTGATCACTTGACATGATTCTTTAGGGTTGAAGCCAAAGGTAAAGGTATTTTACAACAAAACCAGATCATTGCTGAATTCGAGTCTTTGCCCGAAGCAACCCAGAAGAAACTTGGAGGTGGTGCTTTCTTCGACCTTCTCAAATCTACTCAGGTACATTTCAAAAACCCTACCACAAATTTCAAATGTGGTTGTCAAAGTTTTGATCTTTTTTAGAATAAAGTTTTGATCTTTTTGAAAATGGGTTAAAACAGGAAGCAATTGTGTTGCCACCTTGGGTTGCTCTTGCTGTGAGGCCAAGCCCTGGTGTTTGGGAATACCTAAGAGTCAATCTTCATGCTCTTATCGTTGAAGAGCTTCTACCTGCTGAGTTTCTTATTTTCAAGGAAGAACTCGTTGATGGAGTGTAGGTAACCATTTCTAACTTCTAATTCTGTTTTTTTTTTTTTTTTTTTGAATAGAATGTAAAATTTATTCAAAAGCTTTTTTACATCAAGTGTAGCATAATTATAGAGATTCTATAATACTTCTAAAAAATAGAAATCATAGGTACATTGTTTTATCTAGTGTCAAACCACATCTCCATTCTTTTGTCAAGTTTCGAATCACCTATGGCTCGAATTGTTAATAGTCTATTCCGAACTTGCTTGTCTATGATTTTGGTGAGATAAGTATGGTGTGTTGCCGGTTCCCCATGCTGTCTACCATTTCTTTCTCTCCAAATCGAGTGGATTGTAATTTGAAAAACATATCTCAAAATGAATAACCTGACTTTTTTTTGACGTGTATCGACAAGCAGATCCAGTAGAGTATCCCATTGGGTTGTGAATTGTGATCCAAGTAGCTTCTGAGTAAGAATCTTCCAAACTCCAGCTGAGTATGGACATGTGAAGAAAATATGGTTTCGTGTCTCCCTTGGCTCCGAGCATAAAGAACAACCTGTTGAAGCATTATTGTTCCATCGTAGCATTCTATCTCCCGTTGACAATCTATTCTTTGCTGCAAGCCAAGCCATGAAAGCATACTTTGGCGTATAGTGGGTGAACCATATGCCTTTGTACCAGTTCACTGTTGGTTGCACTTCTCGTATTAACCTCCATGTGTGTTTTGAATTGAATTTCGATTGAAATTTATCTGACTTTTGTTGCCACAACACCACATCCTCAGCTTCGAAAGTTCCTTTTTGACGCTGGAGAGTAATAGCTTCTTCTATTTCCTGTAAGTGGGCTACTCGATGACGCCGAGTTCTATGTGTTGCCAGTACATTCTCTATAGTAGAATCCATAAGTATTCCCATATCTCTAGTACCCTGTGGTCCTGTAAGATCAATAAGTCTACCTAGTCGAGACCAATTATCATACCAAAAATAAGTCAATGCTCCATTATAAACTTCCTTTCTACTTAGAGATGCTGCCAAGTCTCCAAGTTTCAAAAGCTTCTTCCATGTCCATGAGCCAAGAGAAGATGTTTCTTTAACTGACCATATAGAGCCTTTCCGTATTAAGTACTGTCAAACCCAATTTACCCACAGTGAACCGTTTGCTGATTGGATTCACCATATAAGTTTCAAGCAACTAACTGTATTAGCTTCCGAAATTGATCTTAATCCCAAACTTCCCTCTTCTTTAGGCTTACATACATCTATCCAAGCAACCTTCACCTTTTTGGATTTAGTTCTGGTCCAGACCACAAAAATGAAGCACAAAATTTGTCTATTTCCTCAATACAAGATCGAGGGAGCCGAAATGCAGATATCCAAAAGTTTGTGAGACTATGGATTACTGAAGCAATAAGTTGTAATCTACCAGCAAAGGAGAGGTACCTTGCAGTCCAACTGCTTATTCTTGATTGAATGTTCTCTATCAAAAGTGTATAGTCTTGAACTGTCATTTTCTTTGTCAAAAGAGGTAGACCCAAATATCTCACAGGTAATGAGCCACTATCAAATGGAAAGCTCTGTAAAATATCATCTTTGACTCCATTTGGAACTGTTTTTTCTTTTCTGATCTCTCTGTACTTAACAATGACATTTTGGATTGTAGTAAGAATGGTGATTTCACGCTTGAGCTCGATTTTGAGCCATTTAATGTGTCTTTCCCTCATCCAACGCTTCACAAATATATTGGAGATGGTGTTGAGTTCCTTAACCATCACCTCTCAGCTAAGCTCTTTCAGTATAAGAATAGTGCTTGTTTACTCATTTTGCAGCAAAGAAACTGTTGGGCAGTATGAGAGCCACACGGCCTTTACTCTTCCCGGATTGTACCGAGTTGCTCACGGGATTGATGTGTTTGATCCCAAGTTCAACATTGTCTCTCCTGGTGCTGACATGAGCGTATACTTCCCTTACACTGAGGAGAAGCGTAGATTGACTAAATTCCACCCTGAGATCGAGGAGCTTCTCTACAGTGATGTTGAGAACGAATAGCACTTGTAAGCTTTTGATGACTCTTCATGTTCATCTTTAACGTTCTGATTGATTGTAAATGTAATATGTTTGATCTTTTGAAACAGATGTGTGCTCAAGGACAAGAATAAGCCAATCCTCTTCACAATGGCTAGGCTTGACCGTGTCAAGAACTTGTCAGGTCTTGTTGAGTGGTACGGGAAGAACACCCGCCTGCGTGAGCTGGCTAACTTGGTGATTGTTGGAGGAGACAGGAGGAAAGAGTCAAAGGACAATGAGGAGAAGGCTGAGATGAAGAAAATATATGATCTCATTGAGAAATACAAGCTGAACGGTCAGTTCAGGTGGATCTCTTCTTAGATGAACCGGGTAAGGAACGGTGAGCTTTACCGGTACAACTGTGATACCAAGGGCGCCTTTGTGCAACCTTTGGGTTAACTGTTGTGGAGGCCATGACCTGTGGTTTACCGACTTTCGCCACTTGCAAAGGTGGTCCAGCTGAGATCATTGTGCACGGTAAATCGGGTTTCCACATTGACCCTTACCATGGTGATCAAGCAGCTGATACTCTTGCTGATTTCTTCACCAAGTGTAAAGAGGACTCGTCTCACTGGGATGAGATCTCACAAGGAGGGCTTCAGAGGATCGAGGAGAAGTAAAAAAACTCACCATGCCTTGTTCTTTTACTAGTTCACTTAGATTCTCAAGTTCAGCTTGACTTATCTTTTAGCAGATACACCTGGCAGATATACTCACAGAGGCTCTTGACATTGACCGGTGTGTATGGATTCTGGAAGCATGTCTCGAACCTTGACCGTCTTGAGAACCGTTGTTACCTCGAAATGTTCTATGCATTGAAGTTTCGCCCACTTGTATGCATTCTTAAACCCTTGTTGGTATTGAAAGAATTGAACTTTTGTCTGTCTCTAATGTGGTATCTTCTATTGTTTTTTTGTGTCTTATAGGCTCAGGCTGTGCCTCTTGCTGAGGAGGAATGAAGAAGAGAGAAAAGACTCCGAACCATTATATAGGTTAAAGATAGAGGTTACGGTGTTTGAAGAATAAAACAGAGATCTCTTATGATTCTTACTATTATTCGGATTTGGGAGCGCTGTTGTGTTCCTCTGCTTCATTGTCATTTCAATCTTTCTCTTTTTTGTTTTTACTTTGCTTACTGGCATTGCTTAGTATTCTGGCTGTTGGGGAGATCTCCCTGCTAATTGCAATAAAATTTTGATTTATCTATCATAAAATTGTCTTGCATATTTTTTTGTCAATATTTACATATAAACAGGAAAGAAGTGTTGGATTCTCATTGCACAAATATCGAGTGCATAGACTGTTTATTATCAGAAGAAAGAGGGATCTAGAAACATGTTAGAGTTGGACTAGGCTTTGAATTAGGTGAACAATTTTTCTTCAATGGGCATCTCAATTAGACTTGTCTGTTGGGTTGTTGTAAAAAGATAACAGAGCTAGATTAAGAGAGTGAAAAAGACAAGGAGACAACGGCTCACACAATCTGCTTCTCTTCCTTCATCTTCCAGTTCCTCTATCCATTGTCTTAGTTTTCTGTTCATTGTCATACAAATCTTAACCTCCATATCAGTCTTATAGTGAACCCATAACTTTTAAGGAGCCTATTGATGTGGAGCTAAACGTTTTTGATCCGCCGGCGTAAGAAACTTTAATGGGGAACAAAAGCATATGAAGACAAAAGCCTCTAAAAGACAGAGAGGGTCTTCTTAATTGTTACTTTTTAGAAAGATGAAACGCAACGTTTTGACTAGAACGGTAGTTACTGACTTGCTGTAACGAATACCAATTTTTTTTTTCCTGATAAAAAACGAACTTCTCAGACAACTGAAACGACAGTTCAAGACCTAAGGAAACGCATATTAAAAAAGTCGTAATCGAATCCTTTTCCTTAAGGGTTTGTGCGTCATCAATTGTTATATATGTCGTGAGGGGGAAGAAATATGTAATGACAGACAAGATGAAAAAGTAACTAGTTTCCGACAAAACTAATTAGTTTGCTTTACATCAAGGATTCTCGTAGAATGATGAAGATGTCTAATCTTCTAAGAGATTTGGCGGAGGAGGTGTGCTCTGTAGAATTCCGTTGAAATCCCTGACAAGTGTCGGATCAACTTGCAAAAAGTGGAAGACTTTATCCAAAGACCTGAGCTTTGCAAAGAAGCACCTTGGTCAAGCAAAAGTAGCAGCAGCAACAAGGGAAAGAGAGTTTATGGTGGTCGTGATGATGGATGTTAGGGTTTATTTGATGAGCATCAATCTTCATAACAACGAAGTTGAATCATGTATAAAGGCTCAAGGTAAGCTTATTAGCCTAGACGATGAAGTCGATGATATATCTCAAGTCTTTCACTGTGATGGTTTATTGTTATGCATCACGGAATGTGACACTAGACTCACGGTTTGGAACCCATATTGAAGGCAAATCTGGCGGATCGAGTCCACACATAAAATCATATGAAGGATTTTCATGTCGATGTTAATTATATAATTAATATGTGTGAAAACAAGTTGGTCAAATCATCTATGTTGGTAGATATTGGAGGATATTCTTGTGATGATTACAAATTCGAAGCATCTCTCATTTTTATAACCCTTGTGTCAGAACTATTTCTTATGATTAGTCTATATCATTTTACATATCTCCGCCGTGTGATTAAAACATATGTTTAATTTACCAAAAATAATATGGTATTAATCGTTTCTCATTACGTAATAATAATAATTGGGAAGAAAAAGGACTAATAATACAGGGAGAAATTTTTGGGTTTCCGACAATATATTTTTAATGATATAATATTTTGAATAAGGACATCAAAGGATCCAAATGGGTCCTCACTCACCAACATACACTAAGAGTGAATAAGAACGGTTTATTAAGTATTTATTATACTTTCAGTATTGTTTCTAAATGTTTCCTCAAAAACAAATGTTTGGTTATATTGTCCATGGGCTATGCACCACTTAAAAGTGGGGAACACACATGTGTGTGCATTTCCCTTTCGCTAAGGCATTTCTGAAATTAACAATTATATATAGCTTCATTAAACATAAATCCAAAGAAAAACTATATATATATATAGCTTATTATCAAATTTATGAACAAGTTAATAAACTATTGGAGGATAAAACTCAAAATAAAAGAATTTCATTGTATATAAGAAATATCGTAAGTGTGAATTCGGGTATATACAATTTGAAGACAACTAACTAAGCATGTCCCAGCAATTCATAAATTGTATTGTTTTGTAAAATTGTTTAAAATATTCAGATGCATGGCAACGACTTAGGTGATTACACTGCTACCAAATAATGTAGTCATTCGAGACCGTAGTTAACAAGGGTTGGGCTTAACCGTAGTATTTCGAACTTTGTTATTTGGTTGAAGTGGCGTTAATTAATTTTTAACAAGGAAAAACAACAGCAAAAGTCTTCAAACTTTTTCCCAGTCGTCTACAGCTTGACTCTTTGGCAAATGAAGAGTCCGCCTAAAAATATAGAACTTGAAAAGATTGACCATATGAGAGTGGTCGTTACTCACATCTTTCTTGTATATTATCTTTTATCTGGACTCTTCCGTCAATCTTTTCTCTCGCCGTTCTAATTAATATTATGTCTAGTTTAATAAGAAGATTGATAGAACAATTTCATTAATTAGACAAACAAGGAGGAGGTCCAATTAAATATTCATATTTTGGTTACATGATTTAAAAGACATTTGATGCTATTCTGTCGGACGATTATGAAATTTTTGATATCAATTTTATGATTAAAAAAGAGAGAGAAATCTTCCGGAACTCACATGCTGTAACAGTAGTCGCCAATACACCGTAAATAATAGTAATAAACTGCACAACAGAATAATGTCGGAGTCTAGTCTAACCACAACAAAATGACAAAAATTTTGCAATTTAATACATATGTTTTAGTAACATGTTATGTGCAAGAGAAAAAGAGGATGATAATTTATATTTTTATCAAAAGAAATAATAGTCTAGATACTAGCCAATTGCATACCTAACAAATAAGAACTCGTAAAGCCGCTTTTAAAAGTTCATGAACCTCCTTTAGTTGTTGGATTAATTTATAGTATAATTAACTGATTACATAAAGTTCATAGTTTTCATTTTACTCTTAGGAACTGGTTTAGCAAGGAACTATTCATAAGCTTCATATAAAATAATATAACAAAATGTTTCACAACTGGATTTCATGTATCCAAACTCAAACTCATAAGAACATAAAATATATAGTGTGAATATTGTATAATGTAAGCTCAAATGGTTGAAACTAGAGGAACTCAACTAGTTTTGCGGATCCCACTTTGAACCTTTATTATGTCCAAAAAGTTGAAACTAGACTAAATTTAGTTTTGCGGATCCGACTTTGAACCATACACACTCGAAGTCTCGAACGGTCTTACCACAACGTAGTTAAAACGTTAGCAAATTTTTATTTAATAAAATAAAGTCATCATAGAGCAATGAAGATGTGTATGGTTGACTGGGATAACAAAAGCAAAAAACTTAAAGCGTGTGTGACACGCGCTTTATCTTTCTAATTTATAATCATAATCTTTTCGAATAATTGTTTCAGACTCTTGGAAACTTATGGTTTGGCTATTCAGATTGGTTGATGAGGTACCTGAGGATTTTTAATTACATTTTTGAAAAAGTATAATTACGAATCTACCCCTATCAACTTAATATAAGAACCCATTCTCCTTTCATTCTTCGACATCGACATCGACATCTCTCTCCCTCTCTATCTCACCGGAAAACTCACTCCGACTTACATCTCCGGCTTACAATTTTCCAAACCTAATTCAGAAATGGCCAAAGGAGGAAACAAACTGATGAAGCTAAAATCAGTTTTGAAGAAGCTCAACTCATTCAACACCAAGCCCAACCAGCCACCGGCTCCGGCCAATCAAAGCAGATCCTCCGCCGTGAGTGCATTTCCCTCTGAAGACCTTCAAACAGTATACGTTGGCCGAACACGGCGGCCATACCACGTGAGCTCTGACGTTGTGAGCCACCCGCTCTTCCAACAGCTAGCGGCGGTGGATGGTGGATGCGGCGGCGAGGACGGTTCGATATCCGTGTCGTGTGAAGTTGTCTTGTTTGAGCATTTGCTTTGGATGCTGGAGAACGGCGACGCCGACGAGTCACGCCCCGAGTCGGTTCACGAACTCGTCGAGTTCTACGTCTGTTAAACTCTTATGATTAGTTTAGGTACAAAATTTATCAATGATTTATGTATGTATATTCTATACTTAGTATACTTTACAGTCTTTCGTTAAAAAAATTTTTTTTTTTCTGAAGTGATGCAACAACCGATAAATAAATGTTTGAATATGTAAACATTGTCTTGCAATGTAATACTATAAAATTATGATTTTTTTTAGCTATGTGAAGGGAGAAAAGTAAAACCAATTGTAACTAATGTCAGTGTCGAACAATAGATTAGATACATACTCGGAGCTAGGACGGTCAAATGAATTGACCGGACTTCACGAACGAGATCAGTCACGGGTTACAAAATTTTAACTCTAATCAAGTGGTTCATCTAATTTATTTTAGATTGGCCCGTACGTATGTTTTAACATGTTTTTTTTTTATAAATTTTGTTCGTTTATAAATTTCATAAATAATACATACAAACAATTATACAATGAATGTATATCGCATTTTATAAGTAAGTAGTACGTCTAGACTGATGTGAGTCTTTCAACCTTGCAAAAGAGATTTCATGAATGAGAAAAATATATATAACAAACAACATCTACGTGATTTTGTTTTTTTTTTTAAATTCAAAAGTCATGTAACCAAATGGTTTTGTTTGGAAACAATGCATAACGAAAAGGAAAATCGATTAATAATGTTTTCCTTAGTATCGTGTTGTGTCGATATTAGAAAGTTTTTTGTTTTTGTTTTTTGTGTGTTTTAGAAACATAGTCTAGAAATAGTCTATCTAGTATGTTTTTTCCTGAATTTTATGGGTTATCTGAAAAATTCAAAATAAAAAGCTTTTTATAGGGACTGGATCGCAAACGGTGACATGGTTAGCTACGATAAGATTAAATGCAAGGCTTGGTATGAGGCACAACGCTTTTTGGAGATGATAAACACAACTAAAAAGAAAATAAGTATTCGAAAATAAGACTCGAGGCCGGAGACGATGTGAAATTCATAAGACAAACGATCAACAAATTATTCTTAGACATGATGTAAAAAGATTTAATAAATCCATTCCTGCTAATCTGTTTTATGACGTTTTACAATTCCAAAAGTATATAAAAATCTTGGTATAAAAAAAAAGAAAGAAAGAAAAGATATCCAAAGTGACATACTCATGATTTGTCCCCACATGCCCATGCACATTCAAACATTATCGCCTGGCAATACAATGGCACTTACAATCACAAAATAGACTGAGCAACACACATTAGACTCCATATTCACAATTGATCGGGATCTATCAGACTAACAAGGCAACAACCCATGTACCCCAAATGAAAAGTATATATACCATATCAGACCAATTATTGACAAGTCGCCGGAGTCCATATACTTCAAATCAAAGTACAGTATATAAGATTATTGACACACATCACAATCGCGTTTTCGATAATAACAAATTGTGCACATGTTTTCGTACAAGAGGTTATATTTTATGTTTAATCTCGTATCACACTTTGACCACCAAATCCTTTCACATCTAACATAAACGTCCTAAAACTTAAATCGTCCCTGAAAAATTATGGAGAAGAAAGAAAAAAAAAACCAGGAAAAATACAAAAGATAAACCTGATTTTACAATTACACCCCAAAGTTATCATCCCTAACAACTCCCATCAGTATATATTTAAGGACAATAAAATCATAATAGCAAAAGAAAAGTTTAAAAGAGTTTGTATCACTTCATTTGTAACTACTCTTCCTTTGCTTCCTCCGCATCCCCGGCTGCAAAAGACAAAACAAAACCATCGATCAGTGTTGATCTAGTTTCGCAAGAATCACCATAACAATGTCTAATAACCAATCTCTCTAGCTTCATTTCTCATCAAACATAGCTAGCCCTAACGGGCTCGGCCCAGCCCATTTTGAACCCAGCAGGTTTAAGCCATGACTCGTCATGGTAATAATTTCTAGATAAGAGTGGTCTTTCGGCTTACCGGAGCTGTCATCAAGGTGATGATCTTTAAGATTGTTCTCCATGCATTTAAGTAAGTACTTGAAAGTCTCGACCTCGCAAGGGATAGTGAGCGCGCCGCTCTGATAAAATCCAAACTCTTCCTCTGCCTTCTCGAGCAACACCTTGAACAAAGAGTGGCTAAGATAGCTTGTCGGTATGATAAACCTCCTTAACTCAGGCCCAATATAAACCGCAAGATACCCTTTGGGAACATCATGTGGCGGCTCAGGGCTTTGGCAGTTTTCCTCATCCGAGTCACCATTCTTGACGGCTAATAGCCTCTTGTTGATGGCCGGTGAAATCATTGCCGCTGCTTGCTTTCCAGCCTCCAATGGAGGAAGTTCTGACTTGGCCCCTATTGTTACGGTTTGCCATTTCTGCAAAATCTCCTTTAGCCTCACGATCTGCCTGATTCCGGTTAACTTCGCCGCGTTGTTTTCATCCATCTGCTTAATAATATGATAGTATAAGAACCTCACACACTTTTAGTTAATGAGAGATCAAATGTCTCATAAGATCTTCTTCTTCCCTTGTAGCTACATTTACAAATATCAAAAACTGTTAATTAACACATTACACTATTCTGCATGAGACTGTTGTAGACAAAGAACACTTCTACTACAATAATCAAATTCATTAAACTAGAGAATGAAACTTGTAAAGATAGAAAAAAAAAATCAAGAAACCAAGTCTTTGTCGCCTAAATCAATTTGAAACATTTATCTGTAGCTCCTGAATAAATATTTATCCTAAGAAAACAAAAGAATATCATCAACCAAAACAGGGGACCCACAGATCCCAAAGCTGTCTTTTTCAAAAGAATGTTTTCTCAGATTCATTGCAAGTACCAAATGTTAGATCAATCTCGTAGACATCAAACCTAGGTTTTAATATAATTGTTCTTACTTTCCTAAAGTTTTTTGAGTTTGAATCTGATCCATCACAAACGAACGAAGCTCACAATAAAAAAAAATGAATCCAGATTAGATCCGGATCCGATAAATCAAAATGGTTAGAAATCATAAATAATTCAGATGAAACTAAAACCCATCCCTGAAAGCAATCGTGTAAATAACATTATCAGAATATATAAATTACCTGAAGAGGAAAACGAATTGAAGCTCTCGATGAGGAACACCATGCAAAAAAAAAGGGGGCTCCCAAAGATTTGTTTCTTTCTTTTTTTGTAACGATTCGTTTCTTATTTTAGTTTTTTTTTTTTTTTCTGTTCGGAGACTGGGAGCTCAACGATGATGAGGAAGAGATGATTCAAGTAGTGAAACTAAACAAAAAAAAAAGAGAAGAAAAAAAATAAAATTTAAAATTAATACTAGAATCTAAAATATTAGTGGGGCAAAACGAATAGAGAAGCGAATTTTAGGAGGTCAGAAATTGGGTGATTGGCTTTATTTGGATTTATAGTTTCATTGATTCTCGCTTAAAAGATTTTTTGATGGCTTTCCCGTCACTTTCGCCTTTTCAGGTTCTTCTTGTTTTCTCACGTTCTCTATGCCGAAAGTTTTATGTTTATATTTTAAAAATAATATTATATTTTAGTAATAAGATGATGATGATTTTATACAAAGGAAAATCATAAGATGATTTTATTCAAAGGATGATTTTAACACAAAAATAAAGATGATTTTATTCAAAGGAAAAAAAAGATGATACGCACAAAATAAGATGAATTAATCTAAATAACATGTAGTACAATTGTTGACAAAACAAAATAGTTGATAGAGAAAAGTTATACAATTGTATACAATCTTGTTTTAAATTGTCGAAATTTTGAATCTTTGGCCCATAACCATGTCAATGTCCATAATTAAATTGTATGATATTTTGATCTATAAATTAAGTTTTGTAGTAAAAGAGAGTTGAATCCAGGACAAAAGGAAAGCCAATCTTCTTATATTATTACTAGGCCACTAATCCGATTAGTCTAATCCTTCTTTTTTTCTCGGTCTTCATTCTCTGTCTCATTTTTGTTTGATATTGACTTCCATTAAAATTTAAAAATCTTATCATTATCTATAAGATTATGGGCACTAAGGTTGGTAGCTTGATAGTAATACAAAAGAGCTGGTTCTTTTGTGTTTTAGATTTAATTCCTTTTTGATACAGAGAGCCATTTAAAAAAAATTGAAATACATCTAAAGTCTTAGTCTCAAAATCTTTTTTTTGTTTTGTTGATAACTCTATTGGATTTTGACAGAGTTTGAAGATAAAATAAGTCAAACGCATTTGTCGAAGTGGAATAAGTATTCTCGGAGGAGAATTAGTCTTTTAGTTTTGAAGTTGTTTCCTATTTTGTTTCCTGAAATCTCTGTTTCGTAGTTGTTAAGTTTTTCTATAAAAACAGTTGTAATCTCTTCCATTCAATAACACGAAATCATTCAGACTATCAATTTCTAAGAGAGCTTTTGATTTCTAATTCCCTTTATCTGGTATCAGAGCAAAATATTGTGAGTGTTTAAGAAAATTTTGTGAGAATGTCAGAAAAGAATTTCACCACACAATCTGTTCCTCTATTTGAAGGAGATTATGATCACTGGAGTTTGGTCATGAAAAATCTGCTCCGTTCGAAGGAGTATTGGAGCGTCATTGATCCAGGATATGAAGAATTGAGATCTCTTGCTGCCCTCGACCAAGCACAACGAAAATCTCTTGAAAAAGCGAGGCTCAAGGATCTCAAAGCCAAAAACAACTTGTTTCAGTCAATTGACAAAACCATTCTGAAGACCATCACTCAGAAGGAGACGGCAAAGCAGCTGTAGGATTCGATGAAAGTGAAAAATCAAGGAGGAGCTCGAGTGAAGCGAGCACAACTTCAAAGACTCAGAAAAATCTTTGAGACGTTGGAGATGAAAGCTCGAGAAACAGTGGCCAGCTATTTTGGGAGAGTCATAGAGACAACCAATGACATGAAAAATTATGGAGAAGTTATCGATGATGTCAAGATAGTAGAGAAGATTCTTCGAAGCCTCACCAAAAACTTCAATTTTGTGGTCTACACAATCGAAGAGTCCAAAGATATTGACAAACTCACCGTGGATGAGTTGCAGGTGTCACTGCAGATACATGAGAGCACAATGAGCGAGAAGAAAACTGAAGAGCAAGTCTTGCAAGTGGAGAACGAGTCAAAGAATGCTCGTGGAAGAGGAAATTGGAGAGGAAGAGGAATAAGCGGTTTCAAAGGACGTGGAAGAGGTAGATCCTCGGTGGATCGATCTACCATAACCTGTTTCACATGTGAGAAGAAGGGGCATTATTCCTTTGAGTGCACAGAAAAAGCAAACTACGTTGAGTTTGACGAAGAAGAATAATTGTTGTTGATGGCTCATGCTGACATGAGTAAGGAGGAGGGAAAATGAGTGTGGTTTCTGGATTCTGGCTATTCCAACCACATGACCGGAGAAAAATCGTGATTCACAGAGCTCAATGAGGATTTCAAACATTCAGTTCGTTTGGGAAACAACTCGAGATTGGCTGCTGAAGGAAAAGGGAAAGTCAGATTCGAAGCTGAAGGCATCATTCAAGTAATAACTAATGTTTACTACATTCTCAATCTCTCCAATAACTTGCTGAGTATTGGACAGTTACAAGAAAAACAGCTGAAGTTTGTGATCGAGAACGGAACCTGCAGAATTTTTCACTGCCAAAGAGGCCTGATTTTGGAGACGAGCATGATGTTGAATCGCATGTTGCTGATTTATCCCAAGAAGAAACCAATCTCTGAGAATTGCCTCAAAATGGAGGAAGAAGATTTGAGGTTAGGACATCTCAACAATAATTCTATCAAGATTATGCAGAAAAAGGAATTGGTAAAAAGGCTACCAAACATCAAAAACGAAGGAAAGGTGTGCACCATCTGTAACATTGGGAAGCAGCAGTGAGAAAAATCCCCAAAGAAGAGCAAGTGGGGAGCAACTGAGAAGCTTGAGTTACTTCACTTTGATTTATGCGGACCGATTACTCCTGCATCACTAAGTGGAAAGAGGTACTTAATGGTTCTCATTGATGACTTCTCTCGAAAGACCTGGATCTATTTTCTTACAGAGAAGTCAGAGGCGTTTGAAACCTTTAAGGTGTTCAAAAACCTGGTGGAAAAAGAGACAAAAACCGTGATACGAGGGATGCGCATAGACAGAGGAAGTGAATTCACATCTGAGAAATTCAATCAGTTCTACAAAGATTATGGCATAAAGAGATAGTTGACAGCGACATACACTCCTCAACAAAATGGAGTAGCGGAGAGGAGAAACCGAACTATAATGTATATAGTTCGTTGTCTATTGTCCGAGAAAGAAATGCCAAGATCATTCTGGCCTGATGTAGCAAGATGGACAGCCTATATTCTAAATCGAAGCGTGACAAAAGCCATAAAAGATAAAGTTCCTGAAGAAAGATGGACGGAAATGAAGCCGAAGATCAGCTACTTCAGGGTTTTTGGTTCGATTGGTCATGTTTACATTCCGGCTCAGAAAAAAATAAAGCTTGATGATCGAAGCCACAAATGTATTCTACTTGGAATCAAGGAGGAATCCAAAGCTTATAGGTTGTACGATCAAATGGCAAAGAAAATCACCATTAGCAGAGATGTTATTTTTGAAGAAGACGCTAAATGGGATTGGTAATTTAGCAAACAAGAGCATAAGGAAATTACTTGGGGAGACGATGGAGTTATTGAAGAAGATGAAACCGATGATGAAGCTGAATCAGAAATAATTTTTGTAGAGCCAGAAAACGAAGAAACAGAGGAAACCACAAATTCTCCAAGGGTTGAAAATCGAGAAATCAACACTGGATAACAATCAAAAAGGTCGAGAAAACAACCTGGGTGGATGCAGGATTTCATGACTAGAGAAGAAAAAAGTGACGAACAAGATGATGTTTTGATAAATTGGGCTCTCCACGTAAGCAGTGACGACCCGATCCATTTTTGGGATGCTGCGAAAGAAGAAAAATGGAAAGAAGCAATGAAGCAGGAGATTCTCTCCATTGAGAAAAATCACACATGGGAACTTGTGAGACTGCCATCATAAGCGAAGAAGATTGGTGTGAAATGGGTTTACAAGACCAAGTTGAATGAAGAAGGAAAAATGGAAAAACGCAAAGCCCGTTTGGTTGCGAAGGGTTACTCTCAAACTGCTGGGGTCGATTATATTGAAGTATCTGCACCTGTTGCTCGCTGGGATACAATAAGAAGCCTCATAGCTGTAGCAGCTTAAAAGGGTTGATGTGTTTTTCAGCTTGATGTGAAGAGCGCTTTTTTATATGGTGAGCTTAAGGAAGATGTGTATGTCGATCAGCCTGAAGGATTTATCAAAGCAGGGGAGGAAGATAAGGTATATCGACTGAAAAAAGCTCTTTATGGGTTGAAACAGGTACCACGAGCCTGGTTCAGTCGAATCAAAAACTACTTTATCAAGGAAGGATTCGAGAAAAGCAACTACGATCATACGTTATTTTTTAAGAAAACAGAAAAACATATTCTGGTGGTAAGTCTCTATGTCAATGAATTAATATTCACTGGAGATGATGAATCGTTATGTGCAGAATTCAAATCATCAATGCAAAGGGAATTTGAAATGACCGTTATGGGGAAAATGAAAATTTTCCTTGGAGTAGAGAATCATCAGGATGGTGGTGGGATTCATCTTTGCCAAAGGAAGTATGCTAAGGAGGTTTTGGAGAGGTTCAATATGCGGGATTGCAATTCAGTCAAAAACTCAATCTTTCCTGGCACTATCATTTCAAAAGCAGGAAAAAATGGAGTCGATTCAACATTGTACAAGCAGCTCGTGGGGAGCTTGATGTATCTTACGGTAACAAGACCTGATCTAATGTTTATGGTGTGTTTAATAGCTCGATTTATGGCTGATCCTAAGGAAGAACACATGATGATTGCCAAGCGAGTGTTGAAATACTTGAAGGGTACATTGGATTTTGGAGTTTTTTATAAGAGGTCATCAAATCTGGACATGCTGGGCTATAAAGATAGCGATTACGCTCGAGATGTGGAGGATAGGAAGAGTACTTCTAGATACGTGTTCTTGCTGAATGGTGCAGCGTTTGCTGGAGTTCAAGAAAACAAAGCATCGTGACTCTGTCCTCTACTGAAGCAGAGTATGTTGCAGCAACCAATTCTGCTTGTCATTGTGTTTGGTTGAAGGGCTTGCTGCAGGAGCTGAGTTTTCTTCATGGTGGGTGTGTTAACATTATGTGTGATAACAGTTCTACAATCAAACTGTCAAAGAACCCGGTTATGCATCGAAGAACGAAGCACATCGATGTAAGGTACCATTACTTGCGAAATCTTACAAATGAAGGAGTTATAAAGCTGAGTTTCCGTGGAACAAATGATCAAGTTGTTGATATCATGACAAAGCCTATCAAGTTGGATCAGTTCGAAAAGCTCAGAGTTTGAAAGTTAAACTGATTTTAAGAAGTATTTCAGTTTAAGGAGAGGAATTTGTTGGATTTTGATAGAGTCTGAAGATGAAATAAGTCAAACGTATTTGTCGGAGTGGAATAAGTATTTTCGGAGGAGAATTAGTCTTTTAGTTTTGAAGTTGTCCTATTTTGTTTCCTGAAATCTCTGTTTCGTAATTGTTAAGTTTTTCTATAAAAACAGTTGTAATGTCTTCCATTCAATAATACGAAATCATTCAAACTATCCATTTCTAAGAGGGCTTTTGATTTCTAGTTCCCTTTAATTTCATTAGACTACGAAACTTGAGAAAGATGAACTTACATAAGAGAAAGAAATAGATAATGGTTATCATTTGTGTGTAAAATGAAAGGAGTGTAATTTGGTCATTAATAATCGATAGTCAATTAAACCCACAAAAAAAAATCGATAGTCAAATGGTTATTTCACCCAAAATGTTGTTCTAATAATATTGCAAATCTATGAAATATAATTATATAAATTTAGTGATGCACGAACACGGAACATCCTCCACCTAGTATTTGTTGCATTTCGGACATGCACACAATCGTAAGCAGAAAAAAGAGCCGTATACAAGTCTATTAGTTTGTTACTATAATTTTTTTCTATTATTAAATTTTGAGGGCCAAGGAATAAGTATTGGGCTATGCGCATCTTCCTTCAACACAAAGCATCTTTCACTTTCGATTCTCAGCATCTAAGAAATATTCATACTTCCACTTGCTAAGATCCAACGGCTTAGCTTTCCTCTCTCCCTCTCCACACGATCCATCATCAACTTGCTTTTCATCCGACGGCCCATATTTCATCTCTCATTTTCTCTCCCCACTCCTTTATATAACCCATTTAATCGTTCACATCTCAAAAGGAAAAGATCAAGTAACTAAGAGAGAGTTGAGAGAGATGGCGACCTTGGATTCTCCTTTAGTAGAGGCGTTGGCTTTTGAATACGCTACCTTCGGTGTTCTCGCCGTTGTTAACAACGTCTGGACATGGATCGCCGTCGTGACGGCCGCCGTCAGCTTCTGGAGGATCAGAGTCACTACTAGCATCGAAGACGGCCATGCATGTGTCTTGTTAGAGGAGTTAACCGGCTCGTTAACTGAACATGAATCTAATCATCTCGAACCGCATTCAATAACCGGTACGGTGAAAGAAACGGCGCCTCGAGTGAAGGAAACGGTTACGAAAAAAGAGCCGTTAATGTTCGATGACGGAGTGACGAAGGGGAAGCTGACGATCTACTACGAGGTAGACGTTGACGGTGGGAGGTGTAATGACGGAGTGTTAACGGCCGGGAACTACGGAGGAGGTTTGGCTGATTGCGGAGAGTGGTGGGAGAGATGGGAAAGAGTGGTGAGGACGAGAAATGGTGATGACGGTTGGTACCGTTACGTGGATTTAACGGTGATTAACGGAAATGTTGTAAGGTTATGGGATGACAACAAAACCAGTAACGGCGGTAGGTGTTTAAATTAGAGAATATTCCTATTTTGGTTTTAAGTGGAGTTTTGGTTGATTTAAGTTGTAATTTGTAAATAATTTTTTCACGTCGCAAGACAAGGAAGGAATGCTTGAATCAGAAGAAAAACAATATCAATTGTTAATTCCGGACATTTTTAGTCGAACTTTTGTAACATTTCAATTTAGTGAACTCATGAATCATGATGAGGACCAAATATTAGGACACAACACAAGTATGTTCGCTTGTGTTGCCAAAGAAGAAAGAACAAGTATGTTCGATTGATAGGCCCATCAAAAATTGAACACGCGCATGTACTTCTTAGGCCCATTCAAAACTTGACTACACGCATGTGTTTGTTTAAGGGTGGCACAATAAATTTTCTTAGGTTTAAGATTTTTTGTTTGTTTTAGTGACAAAATGACCTTATCCAAAAGATCAAGTAACTAAGAGAGAGTTGAGAGAGATGGCGACCTTGGATTCTCCTTTAGTAGAGGCGTTGGCTTTTGAATACACTACCTTCGGTGTTCTCTCCGTTGTTAACAATGTAAGGACATGGATCGCCGTCGTCACGACCGCCGTCAGCTTCTGGAGGATCAAAGTTACTACTAGCATCGAAAACGGCCATGGATGCGTCTTGTCAGAGGAGTTAACCGGCTCGTTAACTGAACAAGAATCCGGTCATCTCGAACCGCATTTAATAACCGGTCCGGTGAAAGAAACGGCGCCTCGAGTGAAGGAAACGGTTACGAAAAAGGAGCCGTTAATGTTCGATGACGGAGTGACAAAGGGGAAGCTGATGCTGTATTACGAGGTAGACGTTGACGTTGACAGTGGGAGGTGTTTTGACGGAGAGTTAACGGCAGGTAACTACGGAGGAGGTTTGGGTGATTGTGGAGAGTCGTGGGAGAGATGGGAAAGACTGGTGAGGATGAGAAATGGTGATGATGGTTGGTACCATTACATGGATTTAACAGTGTTTAACGGAAATGTCGTAAGGTTATGGTATGACAACAAAACCAGTAACGGCGGCAGTTGTTTAAATTAGAGAGTATTCCTATTTTGGAAAATTAATCCTTAAAACCTTCTTGGTTTAAACTTTAAAGTGATTTTTTAGTTCATTAAGTTGTAACAAGACCAGGAAGGAACACTTGAATCAGAAGAGAATCAATATCAATTGTTGATTCCAGGCATTTTTTTGTCGAACTTTTGTAACATTTCAATGGTAGCGAATTCGTGACAGGGGCCAAATATTTGGACACAACACAAGTATGTTCGTTCGCTTGTGTTCCAAAGAAAAAGAAAAAAAGTACGTTCGAATGTTAGGCCCATCAAAAATTGACCACACGCATGTGTTTGTTTAAAGGTGGCAAAATAATCTTTCTTAGATTTAAATTTTATTGTTGATTTTAGTGACAAAATGACCTTATCCAAAAAAATCAAACTGAATTGTACCAAACCAAAACATTGAGTTTAAATAAAATTTTGCATTATTGCAGTTAAAATATAAGAAGTTTGAGTAGGATTTGTCTCATCTTGTGAGTATAGAAAGCGAGGCTTATTGATTTTATGCTTGAATAAAAATGGTGAGTTTATCGGAATGATATTTGTATTCAATATGGAATTGGAAATATTTGTATCAAAATGACAAATTCTTTGTTATTCAAACATGAATTGAAAAAAATATAGTATTGTTGAACTAGTAATTTGAAAATATATTTTTATTGTGCATTTTCAATATTTATGATGAGATCTGTTTGTTTGGCATGAATGTCTTACAACTAGTCCATGGCCACACCCCATTTGCTGCATATGCACCAATGGAGGTGTGTTTCTTAACTTTTTAGATTTAACATTTATTTAACATTTTACTAAAATTGGTCTAATTTTATTCAACTCCTACAAATGACAATAAAATGTGAGAATCATGTTGACTATAAAAAGACATTCTCTTATAGTTATTGATATCTTTATTGATATGTTTATTAGGTAAGTAACTACATGGCTGATTCCAAGGGAACTATCAAGCTTCCATTCTCGGGAGTTTCTAATTCTAAAAGTGGAAAGAATAAAGACATTTGGTTGTTTGGCTTGAGTGCTTTACACCTAGCACATGGCCATGCTCCGTATGCTATATATACACCTATGGAGGTGCATTTTCTTAGCTCTTTTCATTAACATTTGTTTAATAATTTTTTTACTAAATTGGTCTAATTTTTTTCAGCTCTTACGACTGACAATCAAAAATGAATTTCGTCTTGACTATAAGAAGATTTTCTCCAAGGTTCTTGTGTCCTTTTAATTAAATTAAGTCTACTGCTGTAGATTCGAGATTTTATATAACTTTTAGGTTTTCAGGCTTTAGGATTTTTTTGCTGGATTAACTCACTGGAAATGAAGGTGCTTCAGAGTTTATAAATCACACTTTTTCCAAGCTTCAATCAATGTTGACGATTTTAGTATGATTCTGAAGAAAACATCATCTCTTTGCGAACGTCTCACAGCACAAAATGTAAGAGATATTTTTTCTGATAACCATTAATGTAAGTTTATCGGAATGATATTTCATTTGGATGCAAAATATACAAGTTTTTTGAGGAGATTGGTGAAGAGGCATATCCCATGGGAAAAACAAGGGTAAATAATGGTTTAAATCCACTTAACTTTTTAAGTTTTTCAACTGTTATATATTTTGTTTAAGATTAATGGATCTTCAAAATACAAAGAGGGGTGTATTCAATATGGAATTGGAAATATTTGTATCAAAATAACAAATCCTTTGTTATTCAAACATGGATTAAAAAAAATATAGTTTTGTTGAACTAGTAATTTGAAAATGTACTTTTATTGTGCATTTTCAATATTTATGATGATATCTGGTTGTTTGGCATAAATGCCTTACAACTAGCCAATGACCACGCCCCATTTGCTGCATATGCACTAATGGAGGATTGTTTCTTAACTTTTAGATTTAACATTTATTTAATACATTTTATTAAAAGTGGTCTAATTTTATTCAACTCTTCCAAATGACAATAAAATTTGAGAATCATGTTGAGTATAAAACGACATGCAGCGTCTAAATTCAACAATTTTTTTTGTGTTTTTTTCGTTTGAAGAAGATTATGATGCTTGAAGAATATCATAGATCAATATTGAAGAGAGGCACATTACAAGGCTATATATGTAGTTCAATAAGCATATCTACCTTCCTAAACTAATACAATCACAATCAATTTACATTCAACACGATTTTATTAATGCTCCATTTGAGATCATATCAAATTAGCCTAGATCGTTAGGAGAGTGAGAATGATTACTTTCTGGAGAGCATCCGAGGCTTCGAGTGGTGGAGATGAAGTGGAAGGATAGGAGAGAGATAGTGAAAAAGGCGACGAAGCGTAGAGTGGAATCACCGCCGTGAGTTTTGCGCTTAAAGTTTTGCGCTTCGTATCCTTTTTGAAAGCCCAATTATGAGATGGGCTGTTGTTTTTAGATTAGGATTTAACATTTTAGTTCATTATCTAGTAATTATGGAAGCCTTCCAAAGTGGTAAACTTGTGGGTCTCCTTCGTCACCTGGACCAGCTCTTGTGTAGGCAACTGGAAGCAGTCTAAAGTTGGTAAAAGCTTGGGTTTTTTATTGAAGGAGAATGAGACCTTCTTCTTCGTTTTCAGATGAGTAGTCTTCTGATCAAGGAAAACCACAAACGAATCATCAAACCACAAGACAATTAACCAAAGAAATAAGAAAATCAAGAAAATCTACCTTCTCATCGTGATCAATCTTGAACTCAGAATCAGCACTCCCTAATTTTTAATTTTTTCAACTGTCATATATTTTGTTTAAGAGTAACTGATCTTCAAAATACAAAGAAGGGTGTATTCAATATGGAATTGGGAATATTTGTATCAAAATGACAAATTCTTTGTTATTCAAACATGTATTAAAAATATGTATAGTATTGTTGAACTAATAATTTGAAAATGTACTTTTATTGTGCATTTTCAATATTTATGATGATATTTGGTTGTTTGGCATGAATGTCTTACAACTAGCCCATGGCCACGCCCCATTTGCTGCACAAGCACCAATGGAGGTGTGTTTCTTAACTTTTTAGATTTAACATTTATTTAATACATTTTACTAAAAGTGGTCTAATTTTATTCAACTCCTACGAATGACAATAAAATTTGAGAATAGCGTTGACTATAAAAAGACTTTCGCATGCAGTTATTATATCTTTATTGATATGTTTATTAGGTAAGCAACTACATTTCAGATTCCAGAGGAACTATCAAGCTTTAATTCTCGGGAGTTTCTAATTCTAATTTCAAAGTGCGAGGGTCTTTTGCAAGTCTCTGTTTCTTATTCGCCTTCATGAAATGGCTAGACAAGATTCCTTCAGTGCAAACCACAAATAGGAAAATTAAGCAAACGAATAAGAAAATTCAAGAAACAATACCTTCTCATCATTATTATCAATCTTGATCAAGTCAAAATCAGAAATCCCTAATTTCAAAATGCGAGGATCTTTTGCAAGTTTTTGTTTCTCATTCGCCTTCTCCTGAAATGTCTACACAATATTCTTTTAGTGCAAACTACAAATAAGAAAATTAAACAAACGAATAAGAAAATTCAAGAAACTATAACTTCTCAGTTCTCATCATCATTATCAATCTTGTTCAAGTCAGAATAAGAAATCCCTAATTTCAAAGTGCGATGGTTAAAGTGAAAGAGTTATTAGGTAAATGATTTATTTAATTACTAGGTGGACAACATTATTATATTAGAAAATTTAGTAATAAGGATGATGATAATGATTTATTTTATACGATAATATTTTCGTTGCGACAAATTCTTTCCATAATATATACTTTTCAAACGATATCCAATGCCAAGTTATAATCACCGCAATATATATGACTATATGATTTTATTTCACTCTCCTTATCAATATAGTCAATATTAGCATACAAAAACACTATATAGATAAAAAAACAAAAAAAAACATAATGAATATGACTGCAATACAAACTAAGAGAGATAGATGACAAAATATTAGACTACTAATTAAAAGAAAATTATATATTTAATTATATATTACAATGAAAAAAATATTGATAGATAAAAGTTAAAATGTAATAGTACCATTTAAGATTTCTTTACTAAAATGTTAAATCATTACATATATATGTTAAAGAAACTAAAAAGAATTTAAAACTCAGTTAACTAATTCAAAAATGTCAATTGTCCAATATATACCCATACTAATTAATTTAATCACTCTAATCATAATTAACATGCATCACAATCTAACATCATCAAAATCTTATAATATAATTAATTAATTAAATAACAAATAAAAAATAAAAATTATTACTCCATGGGCGAGCACGGATTATAATCTAGATGAAACTTCCGTCCGTGAGCATATATTAAAACCTAAATACAAATATTCAAAATTATTATATTCACATATATTAACATACATTACACACTAAACCACACAATATAATTACTAAATTCATAAGAAGTAAGAATTATGTTAAAACTTAACATCCGGACACCAGTTATATAAAACATTTAATTCGTTCTCAAACACAAACAAATTTTTTATTGGATTAACAATTAACATACACTCATTAATCCAAACACTTTAATCATAATTAACATCACTACACACTAACACCAAACAAAAAATTATAATATATTAAGTGCTATAATAACAAATAAAAATTTTAAAAACATAACACCGGGGCGTCAGCACGGGTCATCAATCTAGTATTATTTAAACCGAAACTAAAATAAATCTAGTTTCAATCTTAGTTAATTCTCCTTATAAGTTGACGTTTAAATAGCTTTTCGGAGAAATATTACTTTTAATAGATGATGTTCTAAAACAGTTTTTAAAATGTTTTAAAATAGAAATTATGTTTTCCTCTTCTTTCCAACCAAAAATTCAAATTTAATAACTCAAACTAAGTACTTTATGGCTACTTGGTTACTAACGGTACACATAAAACTAGTCCCCAAAAATACTAGCAACCCATGTTTCATAGTTTCTTAGATAGTTTTTTGTTGTCACTAAATAATAAACTTCATACCTTTTGTTGGAGGTGGGCCTAGCATCGAATCCGAAGCTCGGCCCAAATTCGCCAATTATCCCTACAACATGCTCACTTCTGGATACATGAATTAAAATAATTTATTGTGGATGTACATAATCATATATCCATATTGACATTATATAATATAACTTAGAAGCATAGTTCATAAAAATAACATCTTTAGCTGTTATTCTAATCAGCCACACCATTATTTGTTCTTGCTTGAATTCTGAGACAATAAGTGGTTAATATCGTGTACCAATTGATTGAATGATAGCCATGTTTCCTCTCCATTAGTGAAAGAAATGATATCATTAACATTTAACTGAACCGCACCATTATTTGTAAGTACGAGTCTCTAGGAAGAGATTTAGTTCCTAATCACAACACATTATCTTTCGGATTCCTCAATACCCTACTAAGTTCACATTGGTTCTTCTATTTCGGCCAAGCTCCATCCACACTATATTTGATCCAACCTGTGTGAAAGAGGTATCCATTTATGTCTATTCGAATCAGCCGTGGTATATTGGTTGCTTTTTCATGGGGCAGCGATTCCATCTTCAAGCAGCAATGTTTTTTCGAAGTTCTTGTGATTTCAGATTAATTTATACAGGTCATCTGCCATGTAAAAAGGTAAACCCGTCAAGGAAAAGTAAATCTCAACACTTTCCTTTTTAAGAAAGCAGCTATATATTTTGATGTTATTAAATTAGTTCGAGAGCGTTTAGATCATCACACGGTCATTAACGTTCATATGGTTTCTTCACCGGTTCCGTTATTGTTGGTATTGTCTTTGCACATATCAAATATTGCTGCCAAGACCATGATCAAATGTATGTTTTCACACATTAGTCTTGATGTA